>LPNX010548288.1:1428119-1535354 GCA_001517045.1 Pseudotsuga menziesii | reverse complement strand
AAGGTACGTCACTCCACCCTCGTCACCCTTCCCTCCATCCAAGGCAGCATTAATTGTTCACTAATGACGAGGCTCAGTCGACACTCATTCGCAAGGGTGGCGGACATCGGCATTTACCAGCCGTGTCTAGAAATGACCTCGCTATCATTTCGTCTGCTGGCTAAAGTGAGGTTCAACTCAGTCGGGAACTGGAAGGGGCATTGCCCTCTTAACTCACCATTAATGGCAGTTAAGATTTCTTCAAATATCACTATGGATACGAAGTTTACGACCCAAGTTTGGCGGTCTCTTCCTCTGATAAGAGCTCTGGTTTTGGTTTTTATCCCTCACTTATGGTCCGACTTGCTCTCGTATGGTTTGTCTTGTGCACATTCCTATTGCTTCCCCGTTTTCGCTGATACTGAACGTCATTACTATTGCATCATGTCTTAGCAGCGTGGAATGCCCCGCCGAGCTAGCAATGGTCGTGGTCAAGCGCAACGGGGAGCACATATGTTACGGGTTGATGGGTATGATAATGGGATTTCAACGTCGTTCCGTAATCTGATAGATGAATGGGAAAATAGGTTGGTCAATGAAAACCTAGCTAGAGGAAACGAAGGAGGAAGCCTGAACCACTATTGGATAGTAAAGAATATGATGGGTTCACTAATGGAGGAGATGGTGGGTACCTGGAATCATACACTAAGTTTAGTCCTACAGGAAAAGACCAAGATATTGGAATTAGACAATTTACTCACTCATAGAGATGTGATGACTGCATGGAAGAAATTAGCTTTGGGGCTCGGCACGGCGGGCGAAGGTGGTATCGGTAACATCTCGGCGATTTCGACGGGGTCTATGAATATGGGCTCGGTTCCTGCTACGCCTCATTCTTCGTCTGTCACTTTCTCGACACCGTCCACAATTACTCAGCTGCAACACAAACGGGTACGTGATCTTGATGTTCCAGTTTGCAAAACTACTCCTCTTCCTATCAAGCTAAGTGAACTGTCTACGGATGAGGAATTCTACGAAGCCTATTTGATTCTTGAAGAAATCCAGGAGACTTCGGAACCTGCTGGCACTACCCAGTGACTCTCTGCAATTTTCTTGGCTCTTTTAGTTTTTTCACTACAATGGTAGTTTTGGTTTATATCTAGTTTTTGCATGTTACTGCTTTTATGGTTTTCCTATGAACATACTTGCTATGTAAACTTTGGTACAACCCCCGATCTTATGAATGGGTTATTGTGGCTTTTTTATAATTAATGTTAGGCTTGTATGCCATGTTAAATTTGCATCAGGCCCCATCTGTTGAATGGGTTATTGTGCCTTATCTTGCAAACACTGATGGGTTTTCTGTTTTTGACGGATTGGGGTGGTAGGTTTAGACCACCCCTCTCAGTTGTCCATAATGCTACATTCTGTACTTTTTTTTGTTTGACTGGTTAATACATTGCAGACTTACACAAAAAAATATTGATGACAATTTTATTTGTGAGGTGTAGAAATGTTGGTGGCGGGGTATGGTTAAGACGCCCCCTAAGCTGAAAGGTCGCTGGTTCAAAACCCACAGATACCAAAAATCCAACCATGTTAAGGGTTGGTGCGGTCCAGGTCGGGTGTGATCCACGGGTGATTTTGACGGCTTAGATGCCCTTGTTCATGGTAACTTAGCCAATGGCAAACCTGCTAGTCAAGAGTTCTTCCCATTAGCTAACCAAAAAAAATATTAATGACAATTTTGATATCATTTTCATTTTTTATTTACAATAATTATCTATATTATAAATACACAATATAAAATTTTCACATATTTTATGTTAAGATTTCTTTCTCAAAGTTACATTATTTCAACATTTATAAAAATTATAATATTTAATGTATGAGAATTCTAGAAATCTCATCCATTCAAACAACTCAACATTATCTCATTATACATGAATTTGTCAAAATTGTAATATCTAGTGATCCTTAAAGTTTAGTATGAGGATCCTATAAATCTGATCTATTCAAACAATTCAACATTATCTCATTATATATGAATTTGTCAAAGAAATTTTTATTGTTAGTAAAAATAGGGTGTTTCACCAAAAAAATGAATTTGTAAAAAAAATATAAAATTAATAAAGTAAAAATTGTTGTGATTTAGAAAACAAAAGTTATTTATAATAATTTTATTATTTAAAATATTTTTTTATGAATAAAAATAAAATATATTAATTATTAGAAAAATAAATAAATAAATCAAAGTTACACATTTATATCGAAATTAGATTTATAGAAACATTCAAGTCCCATAAACACACTTATATCAAAATCAAAATTGAATTGATAATGATTGGCATTGAAATAATGGTGTGCTGAAATCACTTCGCTTAGATTTTTTTTAATCCAAAATATGAAAAAATGTTGTTATATTTATCGGCTTCTTTTATTTTTTTATTTTTACATATTCTAATAAGTTGGTTGATCAATTGTCAAAAAAGGAAAGTTTTAGAGGCATTCTTTATTGTTGAAGAATTTTATGATTTTATCAAAGTTTTATAAGGTATTTTTAGCCAACTTGTTGAAATACTTGTTTGATCAGCCAACTTTAAATGCTAGACAAGGTAGATGGTTGGAATTTTTGTGTGAATTTGATTTTGAAATCAAACACATAAAGGGAAAAGAAAACAAGGTGGTTGATGCACTCAGCAGGAAGGTACATGAAATGCATGTGGCATCTCTTAGTATTTGCCAACGAGATTTGAGGTAGCAAATTATTAACCATATTGATGAGGATGAAATGTACGTACAGATAAAGGACGACTTGCAGCAGCAAAGCCTTGAAAGGAAGTACGAGGAATATAAATTGGAAGAAGATGAACTTCTTATTTATAAGAATAAAATTTATTTTCCAAATGTGGCAGACTTGAGGAGAATTGTGATGGATGAGATCCATCAAACTCCATATTCTGGTCACCGAGGATATCAGAAAACAATTGCTACAACCATAAAGCAGTATTTTTGTCGAAGAATGAAAAAGGACATTGTTGAGTATATTTGTAAGTGCATGAAATGTTAGTAGGTGAGGGTTGATCATCAACACCCCACAGACTTATTGCAACCTTTACCAGTCCTGGAATGGAAATGGGGAGTCATTTCCATGGATTTTATTACAGGATTGCCAATGACTATGAGAAAACATGATTCCATCATGGTTTTGGTGGACAAATTAACGAAGGCATCACATTTCATACCGATTAAGTCCACATATAAAAATGATGCCATTGCAAAAAATTTCATGAAAGAAATTTTTAGATTGCATGGATTGCCTAGGGAAATAATTTCTAACAGAGATACCAAGTTTACTTCCAATTTTTGGAAGGGTCTGTTTGCATATTTGGGTACAAAGCTGAACTTTAGCACTACCTACCATCCCCAAACTGATGGGAAAAGAGAGAGAGAGTGAATCAGGTGCTTGAAGACATGCTTCACATGTATGTAATGGACAAACCGACCAAGTGGGAGGATTATTTACACTTGGTAGAATTTGTATATAATAACAGACAACAAGCATCATTGGGAATGAGTCCATATGAGGCCTTGCATGGAAGAAGATGTAGGACAACAATGACTTGGGACAATCCAGTGAACAAGATTGTGCTTGGTCTAGAATTGCTTAAGGAAATGGAACAATAGGTTGCAAAGATCGAGAAGAACCTGAAAGCAGCCCAAGATAGACAAAAGAGCTATGCAGATAAGCATAGAGTGCAGATGGAGTTCAGTATTGGGGATCACGTTTATCTTAGAGTGAGGCCAAGGAAAAGTTCCTTGAAGCTTGGGAGTTGTGCCAAGCTGCCACCTAGATATTGTGGCCCATTTGAAGTGCTTGAAAGAATAGGGCCAGTTGCATATAGACTTGCATTTCTTGCTAGCACTAGAGCTCATAATGTTTTCATGTTTATTTGCTTAAGAAATATATACATGATCCTAACCATGTGAATAATTGGGATGTGATTTAGGTGGAACCCGAGGGAAAGTTCCAAACCGAGCAATTGCGCATCCTTGAAAAAAAGGTCACAGTGCTCTGAAACCGAGCCGTTGGATAGATAAAGGTGTAGTGGAAGCACTATGTTCTTGATGAGTCTATGTGGGAGTTGGAGGATGACATGAGAGTGACACATCCATTTTTGTTCAATTGCATAGCATTGAGGATAGTGCCAATGAAGGGGGAGGGGAACGTAACACCCCGGTTTTGAGCCCATAGTATTGAAATTGTACATGATGTAAATATTGTTATTAAACCATGGCGAGGAGCTCAAGGCCAAGGCCTTGCCATCGATTTGGTGTTTTGTGTATCGACGATCAATATCGATGCCAATGGTTGTAGTGCTAATCAGGCACAGTATATTTTGAGATATCATGTAAATATGCAATTTAATAAAATTTCGACAACTAGCTATGCACTGCAATGAAAGAGATGGGGGCATGATTTCACAAGGAATAGGCAGGGGAGATGTTCAAACCCCTGATCCAATAGGTTAAGCCATATGTCGAGGGGAGAACCCTCAATCTGTCAACTACCATTTTTGTCCTCTACACTCAATCATTCAATTCTTCCAAAAGTTGGTTGGGGCAGTTAATGCCTTGGGCAAAGAGAGAGGCATGGTAGTCGATTTCATGCCTGAGCAAACCTGCAGCCTAGGGGAAACCATATTCTTGCTTATGGGGAAAGAAAGCACTAGGAATGCATGCCCATTCCACTATCCTCATGCATGCAGAACATTTGTTGGACCATCAATTCATTTTTCGATCCCTACCCTCACGCAGAGAGTTTTCATCCCGCAGACGCAACAACAGCTAGGAGAGGTGTTAGTTTCTCGTTCGGTCATGTATCTCTTCATCTATCCTTGGCTAGAACCTCATTTCTCTGTATTATAGAGTGGTATGGAACCCTAGTTATCTGTGTTACCAAGTCGAACCATGTTTTGTTGTGTCACCTTCTGGTTTGTTGTTATGCATACCCTGGTTTGGGTCTGAACTGTATGCAAGACATAGGAGTGGAAGAGACGCATAATTGGCTTGATAAACCTAGTGTAGAGAGTAACCTCACGAAAAGATAATAGGGGCTGGTGAATCTTCTATGCACACCCTGAAGAGCACTAGAAGGGAAGGTATGGCCTTAGGGACTATGTATCAGAGAAGGGGATATTTCCTTGTGTTGGGTGTGTATGTATTGTGGATGCCAGGCTAGATAGATCTTTTGGAGGTGTCCCTAGCTCGACGAATGAGCTCAGTAGCTTAGAAATTATTCCTTTCCACTGACTTAGCAGCCTGATAAACACAATTGTTAGTTGGCTTGGATGAGTCTTGAGATGCATTTGGCTATGTGCGAATCACTTCCTAAGTAGCCTGATAAACCCAATGGTGTGTTGGCTTGGCTGAACAACCTGATAAACCCAACGGTGTGTTGACTTTGTTGAACAACATGATAAACCCAACTGTCAGTTGGCTTGGCTAAACCTTAATGTGAATTTGGCCATCTGTGAATCAGTGCCTTAGCAGCCCGATAAACCCAATGGTTTGTTGGCTTGGCTGGATATCCTAGTAAACCCAACTGTAGGTTGGCTTGGTTGTGTTTTGATGTGTTTTGGCTATGTGTGAGCCTGTTGTTCCCTAGTTCCTTATGGAAATCATGCCCAACTCGAGGGTGGAAGTTGTGTTGAGAGATTGATAAACACAACTGGCCTATGGTTGGGGTGGAATGTTGCAGCGACATAGCTAGTTACGGGGCAACTTCATCTTCAAGATAAGTATTCTCAGGTTATTTTTATTTCTGCAATGTATTTTCCTAGGAATTAATATGGATGTGTTGAAATCTTGCTAAATATTCAAGTAGAGTTTACTGCTATTATACTTTCCTGCATTTTACATATGCACATGCTTCTTGGTTTGCCATGTATTTTGCTTAAGTTCATGGAGGCTAGAAGCCTGGTTACAGAGTCAAAATGCATTTGACTTAAGTGTCTACATGTCCGGGAACCCGCATCGAAATGCGGAAGGAGGAAAGCGGGGAGCTCAAGGATAAAGGTAAGTATTTTGGGATTTCTGCACCCAGAGCCTGCTCACGGAATGTGGAAGCTGGAAATCCAAAGGTGAAGGTAAATCTCAGACGAGTTCTTAAAAACATGGTTGCGTTGTCAACTTGCAGCCAAGACAAAACCTTAATGCATAAGTCAAACCAAATCATAACCTTGTACCTCCCAAGTTATCGCATGGCCAAAACATTGTTTTATAACATCTTGACGATAGTATTATCATAAGTAAATTTAGACTATGGTATAAACACCATAGCTCTCAAGTCTGATAACTTTTGATTCAAACATTTATAACCTCATTCCTTTACACCTTGCGCAAGACCATAGTTATACCTTAAATCAAGCATATTATTATATTTCATGCTTTAGTAAGGGGAACAAGACTATGGTGCCTAACACCATAGTCTCCCTTTCCTTTCTCATTATTTTAGGCTGCAACGACTAAGGAAGAAACCAACCTTATGGCTAGGTAACCTTTAGCTAACACATGTAACAAGATAAATATAAAAAGTGTTGAAAACATCTCCTTGAGATGTGACGACAGATTGCCAATAACCATTCAAGCATCCACATAGTATATAACCTACCAAAGATTAATAAGAAAACAATATAAGATACTTCACAGTAAAAATACCATGATAATTATAATGCAATCAATACTTTTTTTTTTTTACGAAAACGGTTAAAATTTTAATTTAAGACTCGGAAAGGGGCTGCCAAGGCCTTTATAGTGCGTATTCAAAACTACTATACTGAGCTTCATCTCCATCTTTACACACATGGAAAATACTGTGCTGGATCATATCTTCCTAGATTCTGCAATTGTTGTTGAGATGCCCACGTGATGAGGCAGACTAATGTAGCCTTAGCTTTAGGGAAGCGAGAGATTTGAAGTTTCTCCATTGACAATTAGCTGGCTCTTGCTCAATAAAGTTCCCCGGTTGGCCTCAGCATCCGCTAGACTGTTGAGATTCCTTAGCACGTGATAAGCCTTGTAAGTTCTAATGTGCGTCAGAAGGAGAAGGACTTTCCTGTATGTTTGGGTAAGGTTAATATCCGTTGGCACCTTCTTAGTGAGTAATGCTTTAACAATTAGCCTGGAGTTGCCAAAGATAGTAAGCTTCTGGATGTTCAGCTTCCGTGCTTGGTTTAGGCCTTGCCACAGCGCCAGATACTCAGCATGATTGTTGGAGGCGTATCCTAGGCGCCATACATAGGATAGGTGGAGTTTGCTCCTCCTCCAGCTTGACCGGGATTCCCTTTCGAGGCCCCGTCAAAGCAGAGGCACCATTCATCGAGGGCTACCCTCCACTTAATGAATTCCTGTTCATTCAACCTGATTTACCAGTTTGTCTTTTGAGGAGATTTGATTGCTTCAATGGTTTGCTGGTTCAGATTGAACACCCTAAGCCAGCGATCTTCTTCAGGAGAGAGGGTAGTCGAATTTTTAATGGAATGCTTAGTGCTTAGAGCTTCTGATATCATGGTCCAAGCTTTAATAGTGACTTGAGGAGGGAGTCTGCTTTCCTCCCTAAAAATTCTGTTGTTCCTCTCCAGCCAGATCTTCCAACACAAAAATTTGGGTGTCCACATCCACGTGAGCTTAAGGAGATTTTTTTGCTCAGATTGAAAGGAGAAAGAGAGTTCCAGTTGCTTATAAGCTCCATTACTGAGTTTGGCAGTCTTTCAGCGCTGGATCCTATCATAAGCCTCCATACTTCTTTAGTGAAATCGCAAATGATGAAGAGGTGCTCGGCAGTTTCTTCAGCCCGATTGCACAGAGGGCAACGTGAAGTCCCTTCCCAGCCTTTCCTCTTCAGATTGTCGCTGGTCAGAATGCTGTTATGAAGCAGGGTCCATATAAAAATATCAATTTTTGGAATTGAAGGGAAATTCCATAGCGTTTTCCATGGGGCAGGATTGGGAGGGACCCAAGGTTATTACAATTTTTTCTTTGAATCAGTAGATGATAGAGACCTTATATTCCGAAATGGCCCTTATTTTATGGGTCTCATGGCCTTTATTTGAATAAATGGACACCAGATTTTGACCCAACCCAGGATGTTCCCTCTATTGTTCATGTTTGGGTTAGGCTTCCCCATCTCCCCCTTCATTGTTGGAATTCCAAATCCTTGGAAGCTATTGGGAACACGCTCGGAAAATACATTGACAGGGTAGAAAGGAAAGACCAATATTCTTGTGCCAGAATTTGTGTTGAGGTAGATCTTGAGATTGGGTTTCCTGAGGCAATCAAACTTAACGTTGTTGATTGGTATCATTTTCAAGAACTTGATTATGAACAACTCCCTTTCAAGTGCCGGTTTTGCCATGAATACGGACTCTTTTCTCGCAATTGTAAGAAAAAAACTGAAGAAGCCTTAGTTTCAGATAAGCCCAACCTATGGAAGCAAGCTCAGAAATCAGGTTCTTCTAAACCGATAAATAAAAAGAGGGTTATGTTGGGACTGGAATCAAGTTTGATGTGAAGAATTCTACATTACCTTTGAAGGTTGGAAAGGACTCGGTCTCTTCAAATCCTTTCAAGGTTTTAAGCTTTGTTGAGGAATAGTCTTTTCCTATTGTTGAAGAAGGTGAAATTCAACATTCTGTATTAAATATGGAAGAAGGTGAATTTAAGCATTTTTTAAGAAATATTGAAGAAGGAAAAGTTATCAGTGAGCTTGAGCCAGCCTGTCTTGATTCTCCTAGGGAAGAGGCTTGTTCCCGGGATTTATCACCCATAAGACTTCCAATTTCTCCCTCTTATGTTGATGTGCTTAAGAAGAAAGTTGAGTCTTACGGCTCCTCGGAATATGATGGGCAATTTGCTAAAAAGTTTGGAAGGAAATCTCGAAAGGAAATAAGAGAGGAATAAGTTAAGAGGCTTACGATGCTTAGGAGCCAGCCTACTATTGAGTTGTCATTTGGTAGAAGCAAGCGAAACAGGCCTCCGAAGGGTGGAGCTACTCTCGTCCCCTCGAGTAAATAATGCAGATCAATTCTTGGAATTGTAGGGGTCTGGGGAACCCTTTTAAGGCTGAAGCAGTCAAAGATCTGCTCAAAATGAATCCTTTAGTCATCCTCTTGCTTCAAGAAACTAATATAGAAGAGGAATCTCTTCTATCTTTAAGTAGGGCGAAATAGATAAAAAAATGTTGGGTTGCCTGTAAGCACTTAGGGCACTTCTGGTGGGCTCGTTACCTTATGGTCAGAGGATAATTGTCTCCTTCTTTCCTCATATTCAACTCAACATTGGATTTTTTCTGAATTACAGCATGTGATGAATAAGTTTACTATCTCTCTTTTCAATCTTTATGTTCCGGTAAACCATCTGGAGAAAAAATTCTGCTGGCAAACTCTGTCAAATTACTTGGAAAATCATGCTCTCAGAAATATTGTCATGGCAGGTGACCTCAATATTGTTCTGGAGCTCAAGGATAAGCATGGCGGAAACCTTGGTAAGGATCCATTTCATGAAATGGTTGACTCCCTCATTCATGCTTACAATCTTCTAGATCTTAAGCCCAAGAAAGGGTGTTTCACGTGGACAAATAATAGAGTGGGATTGGCTCAAATTTCTGCTCGTTTGGACCGTTTCTTAGTCCAAAGTTCCTTGTTAGATGATAGCGCTCTTTCCTCTCTAATTCTACCAAATCTCACGTCAGATCACCACCCAATTGCTCTTCATTTGGAAAGAGAAGAAAATCTCGGCCCTTTACCTTTTCGGTTCAGTCCTCTCTTGGCTAAAAGGGATGGTTTTGGGGAATTAATTTCCCAAGTATGGTCACAATTCATTAACAGGTCTCCCAGCTTTGTTTGGGAACAAAAATTGAAGCTTATCAAAGTTGCATTGAAAAGATGGATTAAAACGCCCATCAAAAACCCATCGAGAAGTAGGGTAGAGTCAGTTCAGGCTCTAGCTGATATTCAGTTGAATATGGAGAAGAATGTAATTTCTCAGTCTCAAATAGTTGTTGAACAGGCTGTGCAATCTTCAGCTTCCCTTTCCTTTCGTAAAGAGGAAGGTCATTTGAGGCTTAACTCTCGTAGCCTTTGGTTGCTTGCAGGGGATAAAAATTCTGCCTATTTTCATCAGCAATGCAGGTCAAGACTCTCTCGCAACCATATATCAGAGATCTGTGCTTCTGAGGACGAGCTAATAAAAGGTCAAGTGCAATTGCAATCAGCTACAAATGAGCATTTCCAGCTTTTGTTCCATGATGATGGTAATACTGATGTAATGTTGAATTATGAATTTCTTTCTAATATTCCTTCACTGGTAAGTGAAGAAGACAATGCAGGACTTCTGAAGCCCTTCTCTGAGAAAGAAGTCGTTGAAGTCATTTGGGCTATGGAGCCAGATAAGGCCCCTGGGCCGGATGGATTCTCTATCCATTTTTACCGTTTATGTTGGAATATAATCAAATATGACCTCCTTCGGATGATCTCAACTTTCCTTAAACAAGCCAAAGTAGGAGGGAACACTAACTCTACCTTTGTAGCCTTGATTCATAAGGAAGTAAATCCTGCCTCTTTTGATAGATTCTGACCCATCTCCCTTTGTAATGATTCTTATAAAATCTTGGCCAAACTCTTAGCTAATAGATTTAAACCTTTGCTAGGAGCTTTAATTTCTCCTATACATGGAGGGTTTGTCAAAGGAAGACACTTATTGGATAATGTGATCCAAGTTCAGGAGGCCCTCCACTCCAATTTTCAAAGAAAGGAGAAAGGCATGCTGATCAAGTTAGACATGAAAAATTCTTTTGATCGAGTCAAGCTCTCCTTCCTCTATCAAGTCTTAAGTTCTTTTGGATTTAGTGCAAATTTTGTTGCTTTGATTAAAGCTTTCAGTAATAGGCCCTAGATTTCACTGCTTATAAACGGAAGGCCAACATATTTCTTTCAAGCTTCCAGAGGGCTGAGACAAGGGTGCCCCTTGTCTCCCTTTCTGTATATTTTGATGACAGAAGTGCTAAGCAGAAAACTTTCTACTGAAATGGATGTTGGATCTCTTCCCAGAATGAAGATTGCTAGTGGAGTGGATCCCATAAATCATGCCCATTTTGGTGATGACTCTCTTTTATTGGGAGGGGCTTCCCTCATAATTGCTTGGACTTTCAATGTTATTCTACAAAATTTCTGTTCAATCTCTGGTGATTTGATTAATAAAAGTAAAAGTGTTGTATATGGATGGAACATAGATCATCTATCTCTTCATAGAATAACTCATTTTTTGGGCTTTCCTGGCTTCGAAAAGTGGGATAAAATCAAGTATTTGGGGCTTCCCCTAACTTTGGGACCTAGTCCTCCTTCCCTTTGGTTGGATGTGATTAGCAAAATCAAATCTAAAATTGTTTCCTAGGGTGGGCATTGGTTAACTAAAGCGGGCAAATTGATTTTGATAAAGTCTATTCTCTCATCCCTCCCTATCTTCCAGCTTTCTTTACTTCTTTCCCCGAAGTCCATTTCAACCCAAATCTGCAAACTTCTTTGAGATTTTCTTTGGGAAGGTGGCAAAGGTAACCAAAAGAAGATGCATTTAGTTAGTTGGGAAACCCTCAAAAGACCCATTTTGGAGGGCAATTTGCAAATCCGAGATCCTGAGATGGCTAATATGGCTCTGGGAGGGAAGCTTATATGACAGTTCTACTCAGATAAACATCATCCAGTCAGCAAGATCTTTTGGAAGAAATATTTAAAGGGAGGCCCATTGATAAATATTAAGATAGCTAATTCCCCCACAGTAACAACAATCTGGAACCTTTGTAGAAAAGGATTCGATAACATTCAGTCTCATCTTTATAGAATTCTAGGAAGTGGGAAAAAGACTCTACTGTGGGAGGATAAGATCTTAGGAAATCTTCCTCTCTCTTCAATTAATTCTTTGTTTGAGATAAAGGCTTGGCTCTCTAATAAAGGGTTCCTCAGGCTGGCTGATATTTTTACATGGGATAGAGATGGGAATTGGGTTGGTTGGGTCTTTCCTGAGACTCTGGTTCATCTAATTTCTCAACAGAAATTGTTGATTATGCATTTAACTGGTATGGCTCCGATTAATTGCTCTCACACAGATGTTTGGGGGTGGGATCGTACAGGAAAATACATAGTTGGTCTTGGTTTATCTGCTCTCCAATCATCCCTTGTTCCTCGATTTTCTTCAGCAATCTGGAAGGCAGTGTGGTCCTCTCCTTGTCTCCCTAAGGTAAATTTTTTTACCTGGCTCCTTCTGCACAAAAGCGTTATGGCCGAAGAAAATTGGCAAAGGCGTGGTTTCAATTGGCCTTTTAGATGTTGTTTTTGCAATATTGCTGAGGAAACATCTGACCATATCTTCATCAATTGGGAGTTTTCTCAACGTGTTTGGGAGTTGGTTTTACAGGGCCTTTCTGTTTCGGTATCTCTTCATAGCTCCTTATCTTCTCTCTTCTCCTCTTGGCTTGATTGGAGACAAAATCAGAATCTCGACAGTTTGGACAAAATTGTTGAGTGGGAAAAAATTTGGCCTGTAATCCCAAAAATCAGATGGTGGTCGCTGTGGCTTTCATGGAATGAATGGATATTCAATTGCAAGTCGTCGACTTCTGTCCAAGTAGTTTCAAAAACCAAATCGCTCTTCACAGAATTGGCTGAAAACCTCTTTTCCCCGTCAGGTCTGCCAGTTGAAGGTTGCACGTGACTTGGAAAGTCTATAGTCAGTCAAGTCAATCGAAAAATGATCTCATGTAAACCAAGCTACCCCCCATCCTGGTGAATTCGCTGCAGTAAGTAAGATTTTCTACTTCAGTGGACAAATTCTCCCCGTGCTTGTATTTTTTTCGATGGCACGTCCAAGGGAAATCCCGGGTTAACTGGAGCTTGGGGGTTGATAATTTCATCTAATCGGCTGATAGAAACAAGGTTCAGTTGTGGGCTTGGTAAAATGTCTAACAATCAAGCTGAGAGTTACAGTCTACTCAAGGCATGTTAGTTGGCAAAGGAGGCTGGTATTAAAACTATTCAAGTTTATGGGGATTCTGAACTCTTGATTAAAATGCTAAATTTAGATGGTCTTTTTAATAATTTAGTTCTGAATTTAATCATGCAGAGAATCTGAATTACAATGAAGGACTTCGAGCAGGTTGACTTTTTTCACATTCTGAGAGATTTAAATGGAATGGCAGACTCTTTGGAAAATATAGCCTATCTTATGGCTCAAGGATATCTTAGTCTAAATGGAGAACCCAGTTATTTTCATCCTATACCTTAATCTCTTGAAAGATATCGATTATTCTTTGAAGGGCTTGCAACAGGTTTTTAGTCTGGACTGTAATTGGCTTATTGACAATGGTTCTTTCTGTCATGTATAGTTTTTTTTAAATTTTTTTATAAAAATAATCCTTATATATATATATATCAAACTTTAAAAGTAAAAAATAATTACTATAATTTTTTTTAATATTTAAAAATTAAAAAAACATTCTAAATCACCAAACTAAAATTCAATTTATTATTTTAATAAAACAAATAAATTTTATAAAATTTAATAAAAGCTACTACTTTCACATAGGAGGCAACTAGACTTTTAACTTAAGTCAAGGTCTATACATTTTATTATGTTTATTTGAATGAATCTCGACGAATTATCATAATAATACAAGCATACAAATCCATGGTAAGATTGTAAAGGTCAATCATATCTTACACGTAATTGAGATCTAAATCTACCCAACCTAAAATATAACTTTTCAATGTAGATCTATGACAAATATTAATAAAAGTCCATGGAAAAATCACATAGTGTCAATCATGCCCAAATTGTTTAATAGTGGATAGATACCTTGAATGCGACCTTACTTGAACAATGACCTAACACAATTTAACATAACATAACGGTGTTCACATAATCCAAACAACTAACTTGATATTCAGTTTACTAACCCAACTTTAATAATTTATCATGTTATATATTTTTTTATTTTGCGGTAGATGTGTTGTGTTTGAGTGTCTTTTTGTTTTTTATAGGTTCGTCTCATTTTTTAAAGAGACATAATAAAAACAGTTTTAAATTTTGTCACTATCCTTTGTATATGTGATAGACTTCGACATTTTGTTTTGTTGTGTTGGCTTCTATTAATATTTGGTACGTTGTACTTTATAGTAATCTTCAAAACTTCATGTGACATTTTAGGTTAATCTTTTTTATCTCATGATTTATTAATATATTTATTACAAAGGATTTAAAAAAAATATCAGGGGTTTACAAAGTATTATGTCATTTACAAGAACTAAACTTGAATAAAAAATGTAACAATTAATCTTTTTAACAAGCCAAGTTATATTCAATGGATTACAACTAGCATAGATCCAAATCCTAGGCCGCTCTATCAAGCGTCGAGAGGGATCAAATCTTTAGAGGTGCAAACCTCTTCTTAAGTATTGCACTCAACTATCAGCTTTGGTGTGATTCAAACCAAAAGACACATCTTTTTATTTAAGGTAGACATATAATATTTTTATTATTAATATTCCATACTATTTATGATAAACATATAATATTTTTGATTATTTTTTTATTTTGTTAGGAAAGAACATTACAACATCCCCTTATACATGGTTTTAAGACCATGTGCAAGGCCCTCCTAAAACCATGTGTTGTTTAGAAGACCTTGCACATGGTCTTAAAACCATTGACAACGACCTCCTAAACCATGTACAATAAAACCATGGGTTGCTTAGGAGGCCTTGCACATGGTTTTAAAACCATGTGGACAACCAACATTTTTTTTGTGGATAATTCAATTTATTATTTTTATTATTTTGTTAAGTAGGAACATTACATCATCTCCCCCATATTGTGTTGTTTTTGTGACCTGCGTTTTTTTGGTCGATAATTAATTTTTTATTTTTGTTTTGTTAGGTAGGAACATTACAACATCTACCCCATATTAGGTTGTTTTTGTGGCCGGCATTTATTTTGGAGGATAATTAAATTTTTTATTTTTTATGGCGACATTTACATGAGTAACTTTACATAACGTTACAAGATCTCCCCCATACTGGGCTGTAAAGCACCTCTCGGCGCAATGTAACTTCAGTTTAATGCCTATCTTCACTCCATCCAAAAAGAAATATTTAAAAAATTAGAAAAATAATAAAATACAAGTTTCCATGGTTTGTGATATTGAGTAGTTAGTTTATGGAATTAATTGTGTGAAGATTTCTAGTTTTGTGGTAAGGCATAACAGAGTTATTCATATTGAGTTTAATTGTTGTAACTATTTTTTTTTATAGTCTTACCAAAAATTTATGAACATCTTAGAATTTTCCACGACTGAGTATGTTAATTTTTGGAATTAACTATGTGAGATTTCTAGGTTTGACATTTGGAGTGGACACTCTACTCATCTTCAAAGATTGACATGAAAGCTCAAGATGGGTGGAGTGTCCACTCGAATGTCTAACCTAGAAAATTTCACACAATTAATTCCAAAAATTAACATACTTGATAGTGAGAATTTCTAGCATGCTCATAAATTTTCGGTTTGACTATAAGAAAATAAATGGTGTAGTCTAAAGATTCTATGTTTTCCACCTTTTATTAGATGGCAAACCCTTTCCGCCCATGGAGTCTTAGGAATAGACCAATGCTCTGTTTTGCCATGGAGTTCATGAGAGTTCATTTTAATCTTGGCTATATTAATTTTCTTCCGTGAGCTAGTTACTACAGAGAAATACTTCTGATCTTCCAAGTTACGATTAATGACCCCCTTATAGTATCTTAATTTTCTCTTAACCGCTAAATTTTCCTCACACTAGAATTTCCCTTTAAACTTAGAAGTAATAATATTTTTGACATTATCAATGTTTTGCAAAATGTCATTTTCATCAATGCCCCAATGGTTTAACGAAGCCATGGTATCTTTACACCAACACCGCTTGAGGCGTATTTGGTTTTGACTTGAGTTTAAAGCAATTTTAGGAAGTCTCTCATTTCCCATGTTATTTATCTTATGCTTATGCATCAGGTACCTAGATAGCCATGCTCTCGATGGGGGAGAGACCCACTTCTATGAGGAGAATAAAATAAGGCGTATTGCTTTTAATTTTGAGGTTATAAGTTATAAACCGCTTCTGGATTTGCTCAATCTTCCTCCAAGATTCTCTAGAAATGTTGCACCCCCATACTTCACAACCATACAAGATAACATGGATGACAAGAGTTTTAAAGAGAAACTTCTTTTTATCCCACGTGACCAGATTGGCTGCTTTATAGTTATTTTCAAGACCAAATTAAGCTTTCCACCCTCCATTAATCATTTTCTCAATGCTATAGTTTCAATTGAGCTTGTGCTAAATATTAATTCCGATATACTTGTAAGAAGTCACCTCCTCTAGATTTCTATTCTCATAAATAAAATCTGCATAGGTGTCTTTCTTAGATTTTATAATCATGATTTTTGTCTTGTCGGTGTTAATAGTCATACCCATGTTAGAGTAGAAATCTTTAAGAATTTTTAATTGCTTATCGAGATTAGAAGGACACCTTGCCATAACAACAATATCATCAGCATAAAGTAGGAGGATGATAACTATCCCACCTATATAAAAATTGCAAAATTTGGATGCTATAAGAATACTCGAGGACACTAAATTAATTTATGAATTCAAAAATACAATTTAAACATTTCCAAATTTAAATTATACTGATTTTTTTTTTAACTCACCTTAAAATTCAAAACATAAAATAAATAAACTACTTCAAATAAATTATTTACAACAATGAAACTCGTATTCACTTGGCACTCACAAAAAAAAATTTAAAAATAAAAATAAAAATAAAAATAAAAATGACTAAGTCCCCTCTACTTCAAGGCGGTGTGGAGACAATGTTAAAGAGCAATATTAATAATAATACAACGATGGGTCCAAGTTGGGTTGTGTGATCTAGGTACCTAAAGGGAGATATGCACAAAAATATGGGGTCCCCCGGTCTTTTGGGAGGGGTAGGGGGCGTATTTCAAGAATGTTTCAACGGACGTCAAAGACTCTGTGAAACAGTATATATCATGTTTTGAGATCCGGACTTGAAAGAAGATTGCAACATGGTTTATATTGAACACTTGTATTACAAAAACAACAAGCATCGAAGGAAGGAATCTGCGTGCTGCTGCTGGGAAGGGGTGCCGACACGCGAGGCAGCGGAGCCGAGGTGGACAACGAGCGGAGAATCAGTGCAGAAGAGTATCAGGATTGGCGGAGCTGAGGTGGATAATGAGCGGAGAAATAGGGCAAAAGAGCCTTAGGATTGGCGAGAATAAGCCGGAGATGAGGCAAAAGACAGGCTCTTCGGAGGATATGGCCAGATGGGTGTCTATCATCTGACCGTATGGTTTTGTCTGAGTGAATACTGACAAATCCAGAGCTGTCAGAAAGTCTAATATTAGACGGAGAGAAGAAGTGTTGAAGACCAAGCTTGGGAAGTGTTTGAAGACAATGAGAAGGGCATTGAGGTAAACAAGTCTCTCAGGTCTCAGGTCCTCCATCAATATAGATCAAAATGCGGGATTTGTCATCATGTTTTGGGGAACATGGAGTCCAGGTCGCAGATTACTCTTCTTCTGCTTCATCCTCTCGAACCCACAACAATACCCACAACAGCAACAGTATGATGATGCAGAACATGGTAACATGTCTGTATCTGACTGCATTATCAGGCCAAACACGCCTGGTAACGGTCACATGGTGCAAAAATCTTATGGGTCAAGGCCTGAGTGTCAATGTGGATGACCCATCTTGCCAATACCTGTGCAAGGTGGATATGAAGTCCTGGTTTTTCTGGAAGAAGAAAGGGTCCAAGCGATTGGAGCTGGGGACTACCAAGGTGGATGTGTTTTGGGACCTTTCCTGTGCTAGATATGGATCAGGACCGGAGCCTTTGGAGGGCTATTTTGTTGCTGTTGTTTCAGATGAGGAGGTTGCCCTTCTGCTGGGGGATATGTGCAAGGAGGCCTACAAGAAAACCCATGCCAAGCCTCCAGCTGAAACTGTACTTATTTCAAGGAAAGAGAATATATTTGGCAAGAATTTATATACCACAAAGGCCCAATTCAGTAATAGTGGGAGGATCCATGATATTGTAATTGAGTGCCAGACAGGAGGGCCCAGGGAGCCCAAATTGTGTGTGAGGATTGATAAACAGCTTGTTGTGCAGGTGAAGCATCTGATATGGAAATTCAGGGGCAATCAGACCATCTTGGTTGATGGGCTTCCAATTGAGATGTTTTGGGATGTCCATGATTGGCTTTTTAATCCTAGTTTAGGGAATGCAGTATTTATGTTTAAGACCTGTAGTACATCAGGTGAAGAACAGGAGCCATGGTTGTCTAAGCCAGTTTCTCATAGCTTTAAACAGAAGGAGTTAGCTCAATCCCAAGGGCATGCATATGGATTCTCTTTGTTGTTGTATGCATGGAAGAATGACTAGGTTTTATCCTAGTTTTGCACTGCTGCGGTATTCAGGATTAAGAAAGGTATGGGATTCTGAACAATGGTGTGGAGGATCCAACTGATCTACATTTTGGCGCATGTGCACCATGGCAGATTTGATTTGCCCCTGCAATTGCTGGATGCAAAGATGATAATGATGGGTTCTTATGTACAAGCTCTGAGTATTATTTCTTCCTTCTCTATCCTTCGGTTTCGACTCTAAACCTTTTATAGCTCGCGGATAGGAGGTAAGAATTGTAACAATTTATGTTTGATCCCATCATTGATTGGGAAAACTCTGTTTTATCATTAGAGATGCTCTGGTTTTAGGGCTTTGATCTGCAATTTTCTATAATATTGGTTGTTAATGGCATTGTTCAAAAGATCATCAATGTATTTTAAGGTGGCCTTAGAATTCATATCCCATTGAGTTGAGGCATCATATGTAGCAATATGGAAAGCCATAACACTTCCGATAATATCTAAATATGATCACTGCATGGGAGCTTGATTTTTTATTTGAAAGAATAACTTCTGGGATTTAATTGTATATCAGCAGAATTTCTATGGTTGCTAACATTTTCAATAGATGCGCTGTTTATCGCGTGCAATAGAAACATCAAACATACATTTTTTCTTCCTACTGTTTTTCATATGTGAAATGAAATCTCCTTTATTGTGGTTACTTACATTTGGAACAGATACAGCCTATTCTGGATTCAGACCCAACGTGTGGTACAGTCTCTCCTCTGTGCTACAGTAGGACGTGCAAACAAATCCCATCCTTGCACGTGCATTGATTGTTCTATTTTTATCATTTTGCTGATATTTGCAAATTGCTACATGAGTTGGATGTAGGTACGGGTTGATATAAGTTCCTGTTGGTGAGCTGGAGGAAACAATAGATTGTTTACTTCCTCTTTAGCAATCTGTTTGTAATAGATGCAGATATGATGATGATATGCCGCTGAATTAGATTTATTAATATTTAATGAAGCTAAGCTCTCTTGTTGTTGTACCGAGAGAAGTGAGGTGCTATACTATATCCCAAATGAGATAGTGTTTGTAGTTGTGTATCATTCAGACAAACAAATAACAAAAAGAATAGCTAACATCAAACATGACTGTATATAAAAGAAAACAAAATTACAGCTGATAAACTAAGTATGAGAGCGATCGAAATACTTGAAATGCACCTTTCAAGGTGGTTAAACATTTTATTAGAAAGTACATTGGGTATTTTTTATTCTTCTTCGTGCATAGCATATCCAAAGTTAAGATGGATCTTTGCTAGTGTAATAGTACATGGATGTTCAATGCTAGCTTAGTACATATTTGCCTAAGGCAGGGTCACCTTGGCTCACAAAGTTAGCTTCAATTTTGTGTAGAAATATAGCGGTCTAGACAGCTAATATTGCCTTTAATTCGTTTTATGCTGCTGTAATTAAAAGCAAAACAGCTCACAAAAGTCAGCATTCAACTAATCTTTGAGTTATGGGTACATCCTTTTTTGTTGACCATATGCATGATTCAAGAGTGCCTAAAATAGTGAAATGAAATGCTGAATGTGTGAAGTACTACTCTTGAAATTCAAACATTTTCTATGTTAAATGGAATATAGATAACAATGGCGAACATATGTAATCAATGGACTTTTGAAATTCCAAGCTTGTATGCGATGGAGTTGCGTAGCATTATTCAATTGAATCATCATGCAATGGAAGCTAATTCTTGGTTTTGAGCTGGTGAAACTCAGGGATCAAACATGACTCAAAGCTTGTTGGCATTAACATTCTCACTGTGGCTTGGGAGTTCTTAACTGTCAGCATAGATCTGCACAGGCTGCAATGGAGTTAATTAAACTGTAGACAATTTAATCAACCTACTATTTTTCTTTGTTAGAATATCATATCTAATAGGCAGAGGATTCAGCTTTGGTTTGAAGGTCTTCCTCAATTATAATACATCACTGCATATCACTGCATTCATTCGTCATTGCATATCTGATCACTGATTTTATAGCTGTAAGCTGACCCATAAAACAACTAAAAGACTTCAAACTGTGCCCCTGTTCTTGTATTTCTCAAATGGCCACTGCCATAGTTACGTTTGCTGATTCTTAGCATTGTCAGACGTTACAACTTCTGTTGTTTGTATAAAATCTTAAAATCCTATGACTAGATACTTAAAGCTGAGCAATTAGATCCATTTCATAGTTTGCAGCTAGTGCATGATTGTGAATTTTAAAATCGTGTTTTCTATTGTGGATATATTTTCTAGGTCCAAGATTTCCAAAATTTTGGTTTATAGTCCGCATAGAGAATCCACAACTTGGAATGGGTTATCTCAAAAGTTTTATTAGAAGATAAAGCCATGTGTTGTGTTCTAGTTTTCAATTTAGATATATCAGGTGGATGAACTTGAAAAAATTAGCATAATCAGCATTGGGAAGGAATGGGGCAAATAATCAGGTAAGATCCTTCCATATCATCTTGGAGACGTTGCCCATTGCCTAGGATTTGAAGACTGCTGCATGTAAAATGTCTATCCCATGCATATCATCAACCATCGCAACTGGGCATGTAAAATGTCTATCCCATGCATATCATCAACCATCGCAACTGGGCATGTCAAGCAGACAAGGTGCCATCTACAAAGTTTCTGATTCTGCCGATGATCTTGAATTACAAAAGCTGACTGGCATTCTGTGAATTGTAGAATGGAAACTCTTCACATTGGCTGCTAGTCTTACTACTGTGCTGCTCTACCTATTGAACCTCTGCTATTTTCTTTACGTGTCTTTGGTGCCTGCATTCAGTGTATTCTGCAGGACTAGTAGGGACATTAAGTGGAAGAACAGAGCAAATAAAAAATATAACTTCTAATGGGTGTACAGTAACAACCTAAAATTAGAAATTACAGTGAAAAGATGTACAATTCTTACAGCAATCAGTGTATTCTGCAGGACTAGTAGGGACATTAAAGTGGAAGAACAGAGCAAATAAAAACATAATTTCTAATGGGTGTACAGTAACACCTAAAATTAGAAATTACAGTGAACAGATGTACAATTCTTACAGCTGAAGCTCAAATAACAACACAGAAATAAAGAAACATAGTGAACAAGTACTCATACAGAGTTCACACAGTTATTTTTTTAACTGGAGAAAAACCCTTTCAGGAATCAAAAACTCCATTTTTATTCATAAAAGGTGATAGGTTTTACAGTACAAAACATGCATTTGCTTGCTTGCTACTTGCGGTTTCCAGTTTCAAGTTGCTACAGTGAGATAATATGAATCCTCTTTTCTGCTTGCATCTTTCTCGTAGCTTTGGATCTCTACAGGTAGATGTTGTGAATTCTCCTTTGATTTCCCCTGTCTCCCTCTAGAAGATGACCCCTTTTCTTTCCTTCCTGCACTTCTCCCTTAGGCAGGAAGCCGTTGCATAACCGTCCATTTGTTTGCTGTTTGGTGGATAGGCCTGAATGGTGTCAGCATGTCATTTCTCTTTTCTTTATGGATCATTTACAAACCAGCAGTCTCCATTTTGAAGGTTTTTGGTCCCATAAATACTCAATTGAATCGGTTGCATTCCATGGTCTCTCTCTTTTTGAAGGCAAACTGCAATTTGAAGATTCACTGGGGTTTGATTACCTTGCTACTTCACAAGCGTCATTTCAATTGGCTTATTTCTATTGACTAATCTGTTGGTTTGGTTTACCGAAACCAGACATATCTTTTGCTTGCCTTTATAAGTATTATTCCTTCCATCTTGCTGCTGTTGGTGTACCTTTGGGTTTTCCAATTCTCCATTTTATGATGATTTCTTGGCCCTGGCCTCTATAAATAAAAGGGGTTCCCAATGGAGTTTCCAAGTTTCCAAGATGTGCGGGGGTGTGGAAGTGCGTTTCCTACCCTTAGGGGCGCGTACCTGTGTAACACTGAGAAAAACTCTTTTGGTGATTAAAAAACTCCAATGTTTGTTCATATAACATGATAGGTTTTACAGTACAAACCAAGGTGCTATTCGCTTGCTACTTGTGTCTTCCAGTTTCAAGTTTCTAAAGTCAAATGCTGTGAAATATTCTGTTCTGCTTGCCTCTGTCACACAGTGTTAGGTTTGTATAGGAAGATGGATCATGGTGTGAACACCCCTATTCTGTGGCCCTTCTCCCACTAGAATAATGGCCCCTTTTCTTTCCTTTATATGCTTCTAGGAACGTCATTGGCCAATTGCCTCTTCCTTTCCTGTTGGATGGTTAAACCTACATGGTGCCAACATAGTATTTTTCCTCATCTTTCCTGATCCTTTTTAGAGTACCCTAAACATACGGCTAGTTCCCTGCAGAAGTTAAAGAAGCGGTATGGGGGACGAAGGAAGGATGATCTCTAGTTAAAGATGGTTTTGGGTAAAAGTTTAGAAGTATACAAGGCATTTTGTAGCAGCTGATCTTTAGAAAATGATTCAGCGACCCTTTAAAAATGGCAGTCTTGGACATATTAAAATGCAGTGGTTGGAGACCACTAACTATATTTAATGTCCTGGGCAAAAGTCATTAAAAATGGAAACTGGAGTCTTGCACATGAAAGTCAGTGCAGTGGTTGGAGGCACAGAAATCATTAAAAAATGGCAAGCCTCAGACATAACAAGGTCAATGCAGTGGTTGAAAGGTCCCCACTATTCTTAATGCCTTGCACAAAAATCTTTGGCAAATGATGCAGCCATTAGATCCAAGGATATAGTGGCCAGGTCGTTGGGCAAGTACAGATGGTCAAGATCTTGTTTTAGAAACGCTCAAGCTAGAGTTTGTATTATGATGAGGATTTCGTCCAAAATTATGCTTTAACAATCTCTTCTAAATCATCTACTCATGTTTTGATCGTAGATATCCTCAGTTTTGCCACATCCAAAATTAATGGTTAAGCTGATGGCAGAAGGTGTCCAATAGATAAGTTATAAGTTAAAGGCATATATGTGCGAGGATCTGTCCCCGTTGTAGTAATTACAGGACTTTGACAGGCTTGAATGTGTTGTCTTTAGCGAAAGATAGTTCAAACTGACAAGCTCTTGGAACCTGTAAAAGGTGGGGTGGTTGGAAAGAACTCTCATTGGTAAAGCAGAAGTGACCCTACAGACTGAAATATCAAAATGCCTTGTCTCGGTGGTTGCACAAGAGTTCTTATTGGTAAAATACAAGTGTCCCCACAAGACTGAAATAACAAATTGCCTTGCCTTTTAATAAAATAACTGCAATGCCTTTTGTCATGGATTTGGTTTTACGTAGAAATCACTCAATGAGGATAGAGTAGATGCGATGTTTACCCATTGATTGTTCTACTAAAATGGACCGATTCAGCAGAGGTTTGCAGCTGTGATTGAATTTGCAATTTCAATAGTTTTTTTCCCCCAAAAATGGACTATTTAAGTTTGGTTTTAGGGAGAATGGATCTTTGCATGGAATCTTCAAATTGTACTATTTTGAACAATCAATATATCGTTAATCTTGGACACATATCGCATTGCTTATGGCAAGAGATATGCACAAGTTGCATGTCCACATCCCTTATGGTAAGGGATATGCATATGTTGTGTGTAGCTCATTGCCTTATAGGTTGTGTTGTGCATTATGCATGACACAACTTGTAAGGTGGTACTTGAACATCATATAGGGTGTGTTGTGTATTATGCATGGTGCAACTTGGAACGCGTTATAATGCATCAGCTTAGATCCAAATCTTAGGCTCTATCAAGCGTCGAGATGGATCAAATCCCTCTAGGTGCAAAGCTCTTTTTAGGTATCCATTGATTTGATTCAAACCAAAAGACACATCTTTTTATTTATATTTAATATTATTTATGGTTGACATATAATATTTTTTATTATTTTTTATTTTGTTAAGAACGAACATTGCATCATTTCCCCACACATGGTTTTAAAACCATATGCAATGCCCTCCTACAACCATGGGTTGTTTAGGAGGCCTTGCACATAGTCTTAAAACCAATTGCAAGGCCGCCCTCCTAAACCATGTACAATAAAACCATGGGTTGTTTAGGAGGCATTGCACATGGTTTAAAAAACCATGTGCAAAGCCTCTTAAACCATGTACAATAAAACCATGGGTTGTTTAGAATGCTTTAAAACCATGTGCAAGGCCAACATTTTTTTTGCGGATAATTCAATTTTGTGTTTTTTTTTATCCACATATTTTATTTTATGGACAATTAAATTTTTACTTTTTTATTGTTCTGTTAGGTAGGAAGATTACAACATTTCCCCCATTATTTTTTATTTTGTGTTACAAAATCTCTCCCATAATATTCACTATCACTATTATATTTTGCCGACATGTTACAAACTTTACATCACGTTACAAGATCTCTCCCATAATATTCACTATCATTATTTTTTTTTGCCGACATGTTACAAATGTTATTAACGTTGCATCACTTTACAAGATCTCCCCCATACTGGGCTGTAGAGCGCCTCTCGGCGCAATGATGCAACTTATGAATAATGCATGATTATGCACAACGCAACTCCAAAACCATATAGGGGTGTTGTGCATTATGTTTGGTGCAACTTATAAGGTGTTATAATGCACGATGCAACTTGTGAATGATGCATGATTATGCACTATGCAACTTGTAAGGAAGTACTCCAACACCATATGGGGTGTTGTTCATTGTGGATGGTGCAACTTGTGAGGAAGTACTCCAACACCATATGGGGTGTTGTTCATTGTGGATGGTGCAACTTGTAAAACATTATAATGCATTGTGCAACTTGTAAAGCGTTGGACCGTGTTGTACTTTGTAAGGCATTGAGTACCCAGGTGCAATCTATAAGGTGTTGGGGCATGATGTAACTTGTATGTCATTGGTATGACATAATTGATAAGATGTTGGGGTATGTTGGTGCAACTGTAAGGCTAATGCATTGAGTTAAGCGCCTTATGGGGTACATCAAGGCACACCAACGCCATATAGGGTGTATCAAGGTACCCCAACGTGTTATAGGTGTTGTTAACTTAACACCTTACAAGTGGCATGGTGCAACTTGCAAGGCATTATAATCCACTGTGCAACTTGTAAAGTGTTCGACTGTGATGTAGGTTGTAAGGCATTGGATACCTAGGTGCAATCTAGAAGGCGTTGGGGCATGATGTAACTTGTATGTCATTGGTATGATGCAATTGATAAGGTGTTGGGGTACCTTCGTGCAATTACAAGGCCAAGGCATTGTGTTATGTGCCTTACAGAGTGCATTGAGGTACATCGATCCCAAATAGGGTGTATTTAGGTACCCCAATGTGTATAGGTTGTGTTTACTCCAACACCTTACTAGTGGCATTGGGGTACCCCAACACCTTATAGGTTGTATTAGGATACCCTAGTGTTGTACACATACACCTTATGAGTTGTGTCGTGCATTATGCATGGTGCAACTTGTAAGGTGATCGGATGCGCAACTTGTGATGGGATGGGATGCACACATCGTATATGGTGTTGGATATGTGCAGCAAGTGGGTTGTGCATATCCCATGCCCAACTTGTAAGGTATTGGGATGTAACCTTTAAGGTGTTGGGATGTGTGCAACTTGTGCATGGTGCATATCCCTTTACCATTGGTAATCCCAACGACATACGAGTAGCATTGTGCATAATGCATGACATGACTTGTTACGTTTTGGGATGATGCATCCAACTTGTGCATGTGACATATCTGTCTTCCATCAAGTATACCATAAGGTATGGTTGATGGCTATGCACGCTGCAACATATAAAGTGATGGGATGTGTGCAATTTCTGCATGGCCTAATCCCTTGTCCAACCATTTTAACACAAGGTATGATTGATGGCTATTTGTGAGGGAAGCATTCTAAATGTTTTATGATTTTGACTATTTTTTGGTTTGTCATCACTAGATTCAGCCACAAATTTTTTGTTGAAATGCTAACCTTGGATTGTTGAAATAATTGTATTCAATGTAGAGATGGATTTAGCTCCTTGGTAACACTCCTAATACACCTAATACATCTAAATTTTGCAATGTCAACTCTTTCCCCCTAACCCTACAAGAGTGGAAGAGATACGTGGATGACATTTGCAAAATGGAGGCATGGAAAAGAGAAGCTTAATAAATTTTTGACTCATCTCAATAGCTTCTCTAAGCACATCAAGTTCACCATAGAGATGGATAGAGACAACCAGTTGCCCTTCTTGGATGTACTTCTCACAAAAAAGGAAAGGGAGATTTGGATATCAGTTATAGAGGAAGGAAACCCATATTGATAGATATCTACATGCAAACTCCCACCACGATCCAAACTAAAAAATTGGTGTTAGTAAAACCCTCACAACAAGGGCTTCAAGAATACTAGATTTTGAGCACCTAAACTAAGAGCCGGACCACATTTAAAAAGCTTTTGTGATGAATGGATACCATGAGAATCACATTAACAAAGCAATCCACCAAGCTCGAAACAAAAGGATAACCCAACACATAATATAATGAGAATCACATTAACAAAGCAATCCACCAAGCCCAAAACAAAAAGGTTGACCCAACACATATTGAACATCCCAAAGATCTCTTTACCATTTATAAGGGCTCCATTGACCGGATTGCCAAAGTTCTAAATAAGCATAACATTCAAGTGGCTTTCACCCCATCACACTATTAGAGTAATGGTCGACTCAACAAAGGACTCCATAAATCCTAGACAACAAAAGGGTGTACACGATACCTTGTTCATGTGGAAAAGAGTATATTGGTGATACGGGAAGGTGGATGCAAATTTGGCTAAAAGAACATGCAACAGATATAATAAAGACAGAGCTTCTAAGTCGGCCTATACGAAAGCACATTTTTAACTCTTCCCACCACATCTGCACAGAGAATGCAAGGTTAATTATGAAAGAGAAACATTATTTATAAAAAGAGAATAAAACCACATCTGCATAGAGAATGCAAGGTTAATTATGAGAGAGAAACATTATTTCTAAAAAGAAGAATAAAAGAGGCGGTTGAAATTGAAAAGTGGAATAACACTCTAAAAAGTCTTGATGGGGACGGTGTACCGGTCAGTCGGAAGTATGTAATTTAGCAAAACTATGTTCGATTCTCGTGAAAATATGTAACTCAACAAATCTATGTTTGATTCTGGCAAGGCTTTGACACAAAAAGTAAGTTCAAGGCCCAGCACTTTCACATGTGATAAAAAACACTCTAAATAGGGATGACAGGTCGAGGTTAAGTAACATTTGGAAACCAATCATCAAGCGTATAAATAATGACACCTAAGTCTATATGTATATCCCTCTCTTCATCATTATCTATAAGTTCCCTGATGCTGCAAATAAAATCCATTTCTCATGTTTGAAGTTCGAAACGTTGGGCGTACTAAACTCTTGAACATGTTTTCTAGCGTCTCCAATGATTATTGTCATAATTCATGTAAAACTTTAGTACACTCTTAAATTTTGTGGCAAGCAAAGAGCACTACGCAGAGCAGCACTGAATGCTGTGGCGGGTATTTTGCTGGCCGTTGGATCTCAAGCAACAAAGCATTGAATGCTGTGGCGGGTGCTTTGCTGGCTGTTGGATCTCGAACAGCAAAACACCCACCACAACATTCAATGTTGAATGCTGTGCTACTGGGTGCTTATTGCTTCCCAAATTTTGCAATGTCACAACTCCATCTATTCAAAATGATTATTGTCAACTCCTTTATCTTTTATTTTGAACAGCTGGATAAGAGCCACTTTATAAATATTAAAAAGTCTTATGTATGGCATTTTCTGAAGATGGGAAAACAACCACTCAAATTAATTCGGTATCTCGAACACGAGATAAGGAAGTTCGACCTGGATTTAACGTGATCGACGGAGATGCATGTTTGAGAGAGATGGTTCTTGCTGTAGCGAAGTGACTTCTGTATACGGATGATTTGGATGGATGGAAATTGAGTACAGATGTTTGAATGAGTTTGCATGAATCTCGTTACATATGCAAATCATCATTATTTTTTATACATGATGTAATAAGACGTCACATATATACGTGAACCATCTAAAAGCTTGCCTGCCTGTCGTTAAAATCTGTAGTTATTATAACTTTTTTTCTGGCCTCACCTTATTACCTAATTCTGGAGTTGGTGTAACTCTTTCCTTTCACCTGTGCTTTTTTGAAGTATTTATTGGATGTGGTTATGAAGTCATGGCCTTGTCATGAATACATTGAAGATTTAAGGGTGAACTTCCTTTATTGGACGTGGATGTGGATGTGAAGTCATGGCTTTCTCATGAATTCATTGAGGATTGAGAAATTGGAAGATTTAAGGATGAACTTCCTTTATTGATGTGGATGTGAAGTCTGGTTTTCTCATGAATTCATTGAGGATTGAGGAATTTGAGGGTGAATCTTATTTATTGGATGTGATTATGAAGTTATGGATTTTGGAGGAATGCATTTCCTTTATTAGATGTAAAGTCTGGCTTTCTCATGAATTCATTGAGGATTGAGGAATTTGAGGGTGAATCTTATTTATTGGATGTGATTATGAAGTTATGGATTTTGGAGGAATGCATTGAGGAATTTGTGGGGATTTTTTCATCTGTGTTTAGTTATGGTTTTCTCTAAATGCAATGAAGAATTTGGGGATGGATTTTCTTTAATTAATGATGGAGTTTAAACATTTGATGATTTGTCTGCCCCACAAGAGTGGCTGACTGAAATTTTATGTTTTTTTTAAAATTCTGGATTGTGTTGTTCTAGCTTAAATGGATTCAGCGCCCTCATTCATAATCGAAAACACGGCTGTAAAAGATGAAATTGTCCAATGTTTAAGGCTTGAATGGTGTGAAAAAAATCGAAAACACTGCTGTAAATGGTGAAATTGTCCAATGTTTAGGGCTTAAATGATGAAATTGTCCAATGTTTAGGGCTTAAATGGTGTGAAAATAATCGAAAACACTGCTGTAAAGGATGAAATTGTCCAATGTTTAGGGCTTAAATGGTGTGAAAATAATCGAAAACACTGCAGTAAAGAATGAAATTGTCCAATGTTTAGGGCTTAAATTGTGTGAAAATATATACAAGTTTTTAATATTATTGAGGAGAGTAAGCTAAACTCTAGACCATTGATGATTTAGGAGTTTGAATTTTCTTACTTCACATCAATGCATTGATGTGAAATTTTAATATTATTAACACTACTTTTGAGATGAGAATAAATGTTGTGGAATTTTAATATTGTGGGTCCACTTTGTCATCTTTTTACACAATGATGATTTAGGAGTTTGAATCTTCTCACTTCACATCAATGCATTGTAAAATTTAATATTATTACACTACTTTCGAGATGAAAATAAATGTTGTGGAATTTTAATAGCGTGGGTCCACTTTGTCATCCTTTTTACATTTGACTTGACTACTTATGTTTATTGACTACTTATGTTTATGTAATCACCATTGGATTAAAATTTTGATTTAAATAACATGACGTGATCATGTCAAAATTTATGTTTGATCACCATTAATGTGTTAGGGTTGGAGTAATATAAAGATTTCAGTATTAAACAGCCATTGTTTGAAATTCGAAAACATTTATCAAATCGACCTTACTTCAGACTTAAGGGAAACAACATTTAACTATTTAAATAGTTATGGTTTAGAAAATGGAAAAAACCAACCATTAATGTGCTAGGTTTGAATTTGGACACTATGAAGTCAGGATTACTTAATATGCAAGTGAAATGACATTTTAAATAGTTATGATTTAAAAATGGGAAAAAACCAACAATTAATATGTTAGGTTAGAATTAGTTTATTCACGTTCTATTTTTTCTCAACTCGCTCCATGCCTCTGCCATAATTCGAAAATTAGTACGACATTTCGTTATTTTTCTCAACCCGCTCCATGCCTCTGTCATACTTAGAAAATTAGTACGACATGTCGTTATTAAATAGCTAAATAGTATAAAATCAACAACAGTTAAATATTCAAATGACATGACAGATGAGTATTATATAACCATATTCAAATGGCCTGACATTTAATTATTAAATAACCATGCTCGGGCATTAAATAATTAGCACGATATTTCCTTATTAAATAGCGATTGCTATAAACTTAAAAAAAAAAAGTAGTATAAAATCAACAACAGTTAAATATTTAATTGGCATGACAAATAATTATTAAATAGCCACATTCAAATGGCATGACATTCCATTATTGAATAAATATGGAGGGGCATTAAATAACCATGGGTTGAAAGTTGAAAGAGGCATGGAATAACCATATTTTGAAATTAAAAATTTTGAACAATTACATGATGTAACGATTGTTGCTTGCATAAAAGCTTGACATAATTTCTTGTAGGCCCCATTTGATATTTATTTTTGTGCACAATAGTGTTTAAGTTTACAACTTGTATGTAGAGTTATGAGATCATTGTGGTATTTTGAATATGGTTGTTTTAGTTTTTGAATGTGGTTGTTTTGTTTTATTGATGGTAAGATATCATATTTTTTATTATTATCAGGTGATCTTATAGATGTTTTACTTTGAGACTAGTTTAGAATTATAATTAGAAGAGTGCAATTTCATTAAACATTTCAATTTCTTATTACATTAAAATTTGTATGATTTAGGGAAAAGTTATATTAACAATGTTATTTTGATGATCTCTCTTCTTTGAGAGCATCCAGGGAAAAATGACCAAAATGACTAGTAGGTAGTTTTCTAACTGTAAAATTTACAAGTTGGTGATTTTATCCTACCTCAATGTAGATGGTTTTCTTTTGTAGAAACATATAAAAACGTTCCAAAAAACCTTAGAAATAGGTAAAAAATTCAAATTGAGCCCTCAATGTAGATGGTTTTCTTTTGTAGAAATATATAAAAACGTTCTAAAAAAACCTTAGAAATAGGTAAAAAAATTCAAATTGAGCTCATAATTTTAGCATTGCCGAATACATATTGATCACTATTAATGTGTAAGGTTTGACTTTTGGCACTCACAATCATTGTGGTATTTTGAAATGGAGTAGTCTATTTATTCTATGTTTTGGACTTTATGATGAATTTTGGTCACAATTAGGTAATTTTGTTTTGGTAAAATCCAAATCTAGAAGCATTTAAATTGTGTTTTTGAATCCATAAATAGATTCAACACCCTCAAATATCTCCATGCAGCCAAATTATGCAATTTCCATAGCTAATATATGTGATTCTAATTAGACTACACCTTTTGAAACTAGATATTTTGCTATTTACACTTTATTACTTCTACGCTTTTAATACGTCAAAAATTATTAAAATAACTATTCAAACTTGTTATTCCTTTGAAATTGTTTAAATTGTGTTTTTGAATCCATAAATAGATTCAACACCCTCAAATATCTCCATGCACCCAAATTATGCAATCTCCATAGCTGATATATTTGATTCTAATTAGACTACACCTTTTGAAACTAGATGTTTTGCTATTTAGACTTTATTACTTTTACATTTTTAATACATCAAAAGTTATTAAAATAACTATTTAAACTTGTTATTCTAGGGTGTTTGCAAGTGCTCTTAATGTTTTATGTAGTAATTATAATTTAGAATTAGAATTAGAACACAACTTACCACACCAACTTCGTAATAAATTAGAACTTATAACAACTATGACCTAAGACACACTACACTCTCTAAACCTTGACCTTGACATAATCACCTCCTAACACATAATGACCTTGACATAATCACACTAAACACAATAACCACTTTCACACCTTGACCCCTAACCATTCCTACCATTGAGATACTATTCCTGTAACCTCAAACACAATAAACTACTAATATTTGTTTATAAACTAATCCTTCGATACACTATAACCCCTAGTGATTATGATCCCAAACAAAGTGCGACCCTTAACAAACTAACGCATCTTGACCTTTACTAATATGACCTTGGACACACTACACTTTCTAACCCATGTGACATTTGATACAATCTTCTCCTAATAGATTGTGACCTTTAAAGACACTAACCTCTTAACACAACGACACCCTTAAATATTATGACTTTGAACACACTAACCTCTTAACACAATGACACTCTTAAATATTATGACTTTGAACATGCTATGCCTCCTAGTGTTTATGTGTTTTGATCTATTCACCTTTCTACCACTCTATCCCCCTTAACCTTTATGGCTTGGGACACAATCACCTCCCAACCTTTATGACTTGGGACACAATCACCCCAAAACATTACGACTCCAAACATTCTAACCCACCCTCTTAATGATATTGTCCACATTAACCATCTTTGACTACTCTGACCATATTTGGTCATTGACAATGTTTGATAATTGTTGACCATATTGACCATGCTTGACTATATCGACTACATTGACTCGCTAAATTTAATCCTCTAATCTATTGACCTCTTTACCAATTGACTTTAATAACCAGTTAGCAATGATTGCGCTGAGAGGCGCTCTCCAACCCAGTATGGGGGAGACCTTGTAACGTGATGTAACGTTTGTAACATGTCGGCAAAAAATAATAGTGATAGTGAATATTATGGGAGAGATCTTGTAACGTGATGTAACGTTAGTAACCTTTGTAACACGTTGGCAAAAAAGAATAGTGATAGTGAATATTATAGGAGAGATCTTGTAATGTGATGTAATGTTTGTAACATGTCGGCAAAAAATAATAGTGATAGTGAATATTATGGGAGAGATTTTGTAACACAAAATAAAAAATAATATCACTTTCTTAACGTTATTTTTATTAATAAAAAATAAATTTTCTAATAGGCCAAAATAAATGTCGGCCACAAAAACAATCTAATATGGGGGAGATGTTTTAATCTTCATACCTAACAAAACAATAAAAAAGTAGAAAATTAATTATCAGTAAAAAAAAAATGTGGGTCAAGAAAAAAAACACAAAATTGAATTCTCCGCAAAAAAATGTTGGCCTTGCACATGGTTTTAAAACCATGTGCAAGGCATTCTAAACAACCCATGGTTTTATTGTACATGACTTAGGAGGCTTTGCAAATGGTTTTAAGACCATGTGCAAAGCCTCCTAAACAACCCATGGTTGTAGGAGGGCCTTGCATATGGTTTTAAAACAATGTGTGGGGAAATGATGCAATGTTCGTTCCTAACAAAATAAAAAATAATTAAAAAATATTATATGTCGGCCATAAATAATATTAAATATTAATAATAAAAATATGATATGTGGACCTTAAATAAAAATATGTGTCTTTTGGTTTGAATCAAATCAATGGATACCTAAGAAGAGGTTTGCACCTCGAGAGATTTGATCCATCTCGACGCTTGATAAAGCCTAAGATTTGGATCTACGCTGGTTAACAATCATTGACCATATTTACCATGGTCAACCCATAAATCCTTCAAACTCATAATCGACTAACCCAACAACCCTATCAACCATATAACACCTCACCTAGTAATCTACTAACACAATTAACTTCTAACATATAACCTTAATACTCTTCCACACAATCATTCCCTAAGACGCTATGACCTTAAGCATGCTAATCCTTTAATAACATGTAAGCATTTACCCCATAATTATTAACAACACAAACACATCCTATTGCACTATGATTCATGAACAAACCAACCTCATAATAAATTATAACACCTAACCACTATGTCCTCATACGCAGTATGCCTCTTAACCCTCGTGATTACAACTATAGAAAACTTTTGGTGCACATGATGCACACCAATGTGTCATAACTTTGCCATCCTTACTTAATTTATGTGATTGTTAATCCCCTATTCTTTATTTATTTATTTCTCTTACCATCATTTATTTATTAGGTCTCCTTAATTTCTCCATTTTATTTAATATAGCTTTATTTATTTATTATTTTAAATGATATGTTGATATTGTATTTATATATTTCTAATTTATATAAAAGATTTAGTTACTAAAGTAATTGCATCGAGAGAAGCGATGTGCTTTCAACTCAGTTTGGGGAGATGTCACGTTTGTCATATTTTATAATGTGACGTTTTTACAAACAAAAAGTAATTAAAAAAATTCATGCCAGTTTATAATTCATCAAAAATAAAAAAGTAATTAAAAAAATCCATGTTAGATTTTAAAAGAAAAAAATAAAACAAGCATAAATATCTCTTAAACATGGATATATTAAGGAACATGAGAAATCCAATTTATTAAGGTGCATTTTTTTAAATCTTAACTTTTCTACACATGAAAAAAATATACCTCAAAAAATTGAATCCTCTTGAATACTTACTAAATCCAGGTTTAGAACAAATCTATGCTAATTTACTTATAATAATAAACCATATAAGCCATCATAACAATTACTTATAATAATATTTATATTTAATACAATGTAATGTTCAAATTATTCAATATATTTTTAATAATTATATATATACTATGAAAAATAATACAAATATCTATACTAATTAAATATTTAAAAGATACAACATTTAAATAATATATAATAATAACTATTTTTATTATAGACCTATTACATGTTAAAGTCTTTTAGTAATACGATTATTAGATATTTAGGTATATATGGATAATAATTAAATATTTTAAATAATATAAAAAATAATTAATTTAATGAGAGATATATGGAAATAAGTATAAGGAGTGTGTTTGTTTTGGAAGGTTTACAAGTTTGATTCATGATTTCCTTACAGGAAGTGTTTGGAACTTACGCATTAATGATTTTGCATAACCATCATTGAAATGAAGGGAAGTTATTTTTCGAGAAAATAAATACGAATGCATGTAAATAAGTTAAAAAAAGATAACTAATTGTACGAGGGGCTAAACTTAAATAATTAACTGAGAAATGTATGTAGTTAGGGACGCATTGTCTTCTATCTTAGGTTAGTATTTTTGATGCTTTCAAGTGGACACTCCACCCATAATTAGGGAATTATAAAAACCTCATTGAAATGTAGAAAAGAGTGCAAGAGAGATGGAATAAAGAAGAGATTATAATGACGACTGTTGAGAGGTTGTTAGGAGGTGAAGGTTAAAATAAACTAATTAAGTCTAGGGGATTAGAGGGACACAATAACTAAATGACAGTAAGAGAAAATAGTAATAAAACTACTAATGGGAAAATTGATAAATAAATAAGGAGGGGTAATGGGTCACTGCACAAAGGTAGGAGGGTGAAGTACTAAAGAAACGATGAATAAATACGATAGAAACAAGGAGGAATGAGTTAAAAATAAATAAATAATTGATTAAGGAGGGGAGTGGGTAAGAAATAAGAGAAGAGAGTGATGGATAGAATTATGAGAAGGTAAGCTAAAAAAAATAGAGATCCAATGAATGGGGGTTGTGCATGAAAGATACACCGATAATAAGGAGAAGAGGATAAGGAATACATGATAGGAGATAGAGGTAAGAGTAACAAGGGGATAAACTAAGAAAGGATTAGAACCAAAGGAAGGGAAACAAAATAATAAATGCACTAGGAAATGTTATTGAGGGACTATCAAGTTCAAGAGGATTGATTGGAGTTGAGATGCTGGATGATGGGTTTCCATGAGTGGCTCAAATTATATCCATCATCTTGATTAAAATTGTTATGATGCTTTTCAATCTCTAGAGCTGCCCTAATGAGGCGAGATGAGTAATGTAGATTAGAAGATAAGACTTTAGTTTGGTCAAAACATATAGGATGTTTAGAGTGGTAGGAGTGTTTTGCGATAGTAGATTTGCTACGTTTATTGTGAAAGGTGTTAGCTATATGTTCTTTTGGATGGGTTTGATTGAATTGCTTGTTTGACTAATATAGGATTTTCCACAAGAGCATGGAATCTGGTAGATGCCTTGGGATAAAATAGAGTTTGATTTGTCCTTTACGATTTAGAATAATTGCTTGAGAGTTTTGTGAGGTTTGAATAGGTTTTTGGTATTCCTTTTTGCTAGAATTTTAGAAATGTGGTCATTGACACCATGGACATAAGGAAGGAAGATCAAAGTTGGAGGAGATTTATTGTGAGGGGGTTTAATGGACATAGAATGGAAGGCACAAGGAACGTATTTGTTGATCTAGGTTATAGAGTATCCATTAGCAAGGAAATATTTAGTTAGGTTGGTTCTTTTAGCTTGCAAGTGTTGTGGATCAAAGATGTGTATAGCTCTAGAGATTACAGTGTTAAGCACAACATATTTATGAGAGGGGTGGTGATGGGAATGGTTATGGAGGTATCCATTTGTGTGGGTTTTCTTGTGATAAAATTGGTGTGACAAGGAATTGTTTGATTGATGATTGACAAGGAAATATATGATAGGAAGGGAGTTATCTTGTTGGATCTCCATGGTAATTGAATTTGGGGAGAGATACCGTTGAGATGGTTGAGGAAAGTGTCAAGGGAAGAATGGTAATCAGGGAAAATGAAAAAACTATCTAATGAATATTCCAAAGCATGAAGGACAAATTAAACCTTCTTCTATCCGAAGATGTCTACCAGATTCCCTCCTCTTATGCAAATCCTATATTGGTCATTGTCAACTTTCGTCTTTTAGAGGATCTTGGTTTTCTTATTCAAGCCTTGACTGTTATCTATTGTGAGGATTAGAGTGCAATTGAATTTGTGGTAATCCTTTTGCACACAACAAAATGAAGCATGTTGAACTTCATGTCCACCATTTGAGACAATTGATACATGACAATGTTTTCACTCTTGTTTATTTCATAACATATGATTAGGTTGTTGATAACTTTACTAATCCTTTAGTATAAGCTAAGTTTGCTAAAATTTGGGCTATGCTTAGGCTTCAAGCAATTGCAATTATGGGGGGATTTTCATAGAACATAATTCCACCTCACAAATCTCCAAAGTGTTGTGCTAATGGGAGGGGGGGTGGGTGGTGGAACCAAAGGCTATGGAAGTTCATCACACCTCTGGATATTCTAGAGATAGTTAGTCGGCAATTGATAATTAACTAGAAAAGTAGCTGAATGTATGCTCAACTGAGCAATTGATTGATTGGTCGACGAGGAATTCAATTGGATAGTCATCTAGACTAGAACAACTAACTAATCAATAGAGTGATGTGGTATTTCAGGAAATTCTTAGAATTGTTGACCCTTTGTATTGACATATGAGATACCATACTTGTTGGATAAGAGATAATGGATTGTGATGTTCTGGTCATAATGCATTGTGCTTAAGTTTATAAAGATGTGCATATATTTAAAAAAATGTTTCATATTCTTTATGGAGGTGCATATTATAAAAATTGTTAGATTTTATAAAGATGGCATTATAATTCAATTACATCTAAGAACCAAGATCACTAAAAGAATAACCAAGCACATAAACAATGTGCACAAGATATTTGACTTGGGAACCACAAAGGGAGAAAACCCATCAACCTTATAATAGAGATATAAGTTCAGAGATCAATGTAGATCCAGATAGTAGTAACATAAACCCCAATAAAATATAAGAGAAAATTCTCCAAAGTGGAGAACCCCCAAAAACAGTCTTCTAGCAGTAGTAGCGAACTTCTTCCTTTGATTGACCAAACTTGCTTTTTGTTGGATCATGAAAAATGAGAGGAGGCACCTTCTATTTATACTTTATGTTGTTGACCTTTTAATTTTCAATTGGGGCCAACTTGTCTTCTTTACTAGGGCCAACTTGTCTTCTTTATTGGGGCTGACTTGTGAGGATGTGCCTCATGCAACCACTACATTAACAAAAAAAGCAAGAGATTGGGTATTATGAGATATATTATTTTTTCAAATACTAAAATATGACATTGGCCAAGAAAATAAAGTAGAGGAGAGGCTAGCCGCTCTTGGAATTTTAAAGAAGGTGATGTACCATGGATTTTGAATAAAGATTATATTTCTATGGAGAAGGATTTTATATTGGGTGTGAGGGAACCTTATTTATATGGGCCTACTCTATGGCATTGCTTCATTGTAGAAGGATATTTGTCAAGGTTGAAATCACATGACCATATGAATCTTCTAAGGGTATGTATGTCAAGTACATGATTAGTTTTATATATTGTAGGTTAAAATATATTATGCACTCATAGTTTTTTGGAAATCAATTATGTGTGTCTATTTTATAGTGCCATTATCCTTTGCTCACGCATGTTTGTGTGAACCTTGACTCCCCCCAACGCTCGTGACATGCCATATCAAATTTTTCTACATTTGTACATTGAATCACATCAAAGGAGATTCATATGGCTAACATTCCATAGTGGTGTCGAGAGTACCATAACTTTCTTGTATGTTTGAGAAGGAACTGCACACGAGTTTTATGGACTTGCAGCTTCATCTTCTGATTCACCTACTTAATGAGATTGAATTAGTTGGGGTGCTCTTGTGTTGTTGGATGTTCTTCTTAAAGAGAAACATTAAAAAATTGAAGGGCTTTGTTCGAAAAAGGGAAAAACTAGCTCAGAGATCTATGGTGGAGGGGTACATAATATACGAGTCATTCTATTATGCTAGTGAGTACATCAACACAATGACAACACAATAGGGGCAATATTTTGGAATGGCCAAGGGGATGGGGACAAAAGGGAAGGGGAGAAACTATTTACATTGAAGTTGATAACATATATTTGGTCTCATATTATTCATCTTGAATTCATGTATAGTTTAGCAAATTCAAAAATTGATGCCATCAATAAATTCATTCTTTAAAAAGCGAAGGAAATGCAACCATAGGTTGTTGGACACAATGACACACTGAGAGGGGGGGGGTGAATCAATGTGCTAGCAACTTCAGTAATTTTCACTTCTAAATAATGTTAGGCATAGTTCATAATTAACATTACACTACCAGGTACCTTATCATTCATCAACTAATCAACATAAGCATGTCATCAACATAGAGCATAACAAGAGACACATCACCAGACAAATATACTGAACTTTAATTATATTTTGATATGAAGTACAAAGGGAGACTTCAACCTTCGTGATTACATCAACACCAACTGATACCAACACTAAAAACACGACCAACCTATTTTTCTTAGCTCCAACTAAAAAGGGTTGAGGTATCCAAACCTCAAGGTGCAAGACTCATCTTGCAATCATATATTGATTCCTGTCATCAACTCAGTCCACTATCAATCAACTGCTGCTCAACCAACTTGTCCATTGTTATCACTATCTCGTTACTATCATCCTTGCTGTTGTCACTATCTTATCACAATTGTCAAACCATGATGCCAAATTGTTTCAAAATCATAGTCTAACTCTTATTTAACATAGACAAGAGACAAGGCTCTTGCCTTTGCAACAAGTTCTTCATAGACTTGTTAACATTCCACAATGGGTTTGCTCAAATGTAATACATAAAAAATCTTCTATAAGTCTGCTCTACACTTTTCATACAAGTGTGTTCCAATTTCAAACTCAGCTCTGCTTGTTAATCCCTTTTCAGCGTAGCCTTTTTCAAAGTCACCCCAATTTGACTGTTAGTCTTCTTAACCACACCATGTTAATTATACTTAATCAAATTACTTCAAGTGTGTATTTAGATGAACTTCAGTTTAATGATATCAGTTACAATCTCACCTGGTCTGCAATGACCTCAATTTAAGGTCTAAACACTGTCAAACTATCCTCTCTTCAAGCTACCTTCATACCTTCAAAAAATTACAGAGATACACCCCAATACTTAGATGAAATTTCAGAGAAAAAAAACAACTCAGATTTATGCCAAAAAATCATATTTTGAAATGCATGTGGTTGCCTCAGTGATTATACCCGAAAATCAGAGTTATTTCTCACTCTTGCCACTCCCAAAAATGAGGGCGTCAGACTACTATTTATACATGTTTTCCATTGTGATTTTTACTGAGCCGACATACCAAATATGCTGAACTTTGTTTTGAGGGCCCGGATTGAAATTGTAATTAAACTTATATATATCCTTTTATTTGAGACGACATGTCTATTTGATATTAATTAAAATCTCCATTTAGTAAGGAGATATGTATGCTTTTAGGGTTGTTTTACAACTTCATTAAAATCCCTTTTTGAAACCACGTTAGGATCATCAAGCAGCCCTTCTACATGGATAAAATTAGGCTTCTTCAAGGAGTGCTGAAACCATAAGCATGGAGTTATTTCATATGCCATGTCCATCAAATATTGCATGGGATTCTATGCTCAGGGGTTTGCATATCAAGCCACATCAATATCCAATAAGCATGTCATCATCGACATTAAGGACTTCAACAATATGCCATGTCCAATCATGATTTGTTAATCTACAGAACCTTCAACAAATGACCACATAATGGATCATTTGTTCCTATTATGGACCCAATACATTGTGGGTAAAAGAACAAGGTCCCCACATCCATATATTTCTAAAAAGAAGGATAGTCACTTACGCCCATAAGAAGACTATCAAGGGTGGTAAAGTCCCCAAAACTAAATGGTTCCAAAGCATCAAGGACCCAAAAAAAAGGGTACTAGAGACCACAACACCAACAACCATGTGCATCAAGGACTTCTTTAATGTTTCAAGGGTTCCATAGACCATGTCATCATACAAGCCATGCCATCAAGTATTTTTCCACTTTAGTCATTCACCGAGATTTCCATGTCATCTCATGTCCTTCGTTACTCCTTTGTCATTAATGGCTTCAACCTTGACATCAATTACAACCATGCTCAACAAACTCCCCCTTTGTCATTGATGGAAAAACCTCTTCAAATATTCTCCCCCTTTGACATTATTGACAAAGGGTCAAACACTTATCCATAAAAAACTTCACAATGCCCAAAAAGATTGTATTCTTGAATACTTCTCGAGACCATGCTCCCCCTTTTAGTTACGCTATTGTAGCTATTAATCATTACATGCTCCTCCTAAGATCTTACTCACTACTATAGATGTTAAATCAGACTGTCATGGTCAAATTAGAGTTGTTAATGTTATCAAGGTTTCATTAATCTATTCATGCAAATATCATCAAATCACATATACAATTTTGCTTTAAATCTACTGCAAATATTGATGAGCATCTCTTGCAATTGTATAGCTTCCTGATCTTTTACAAACTCTAAACTACATGAATTTAGAACTTCATCTGAAATAAACACATTTGTTGCCTCAGTCCTTATGTTCATGAGATTGGTCTTCAAATTCCTTTACTATCTCTGTGGATCTTAGCTAATGTGATAACTCCATCAATCAGTATGCAGTCTATGACACACTTTCTTGAAATCTGTATGAAGAATATTTTCAATAGAATTCTTCATATTATCTGCTTTTCAACTAAAAACCAAGCTAGAGAGAGTCTCTGTACCACTAGTGGATAGGAAGTTACTACTCCAAGTAACACTTCATTGACAATCATCTAGTAATTTCATAAATGGTAAGCGTGCATTAGGGACAATCTGCCATGTTGTTTCAATTCATTTGCTTCAACTACTACCTCTACCATAATTTCTTCTTTTTGCTTCTTGGCTCCCCCTATCAAGAATGTCAAGGTGCTTGAATAGTTTGTATCCACACATCTCATCTACTAAATTCACTTTGTTGTCGTGGTTGGATATTTCCCACCAAGGAACTTCTTGTCCACTTGTCCAGTGTCAATAACCTGTCCTTGAGTGCCACACACTTCTTTGTCTCTTTAAGTAGTCCTTCAATAGCCCCCTCAAAAGACTCAAACAAATATGTACACAAGTGGCCTCTGCAATGTTTACCTATTCATCCTAACTACTTTTCAAGACAAGACTTATATCTCTTCGTATGGATGCTTCATTAAGCCATCAAACAACTTTGTAAATGTGAGACTCTCATTATTTTAACCTTAGTCCATAATTGCTTGAATATAACTTGCTTAATATTTGTGGCAATCTTGAGAAATTTCCTGAGTTGATGACTTCAATTTGAATGCTTGAAGGATGCCTTTAGCTAAGAGAAAGATCGAATGTTCACAACCTTCACTACCTTAGGATGCCCTGAACTGGTTCAGTGTTACATGTATGAGATTATGAAGAAGAGATTTATGAAAACAATGTTGTAAATGTATTAACCAAGCATGAGAACATTGTTGTAGATGGAATCCATATGCCTCTCAATATCAGATTATTTTGTACTTTCATGTATCCCGAATTGTCTTCAATTATGATCTCTGACTTCTTCCAAGAAATCTACCATCTTTTCTACTATAGTTGTGGTTGCTTCTTATACGAAGTCAGGGGCTGAATCACTTGATGGTACACATATCCTCCTATCATATTCTTCATGTCTTAACTTCACTTCTGAACTCTGGTATTTTGACTTCATTAGAACTGCCTGGGTTTATGAATTATCTCGTGCCTTTAGGATTTAGCTCAAGTATTCATATCTGTGGATGTTGCTACTATCCTCTAGAGCTATCTCTCACTTCATGAGATCATTGAAAAATACTCTTGCTCCCCCTATCAACATGCCACAATCCTTGGACCTGTTTCACTACTTGGAGAAACCATCATTTACCCTTGAGTCCATTCTCCAAACTCCATGAACTCAAGGTGTATTAAGGTATTTTAAATACCTTAAGCTTGGCTTTCCATATGGAAACCATCTTCTTTGCACTGATCAAATTCATTCATGTTTAACAGTATATTCTTTTTCATCCATACTTGGGAGTGTCCTTGACTTTAAGCACATGTCTTTTGGGATTCAATTCTTCCTGCATTATTTTTCTTCCATGGTTAATTGGTTTTCCTTGCTGATGTGTATGAACGACTCATCATAGGTTGTCTTCTTGAACTTGCATAGTCTTGGGCTTTGTGACCAAAGACATAACAATTGTAACATCTCATGGTGTGGCAATTTGCAGCAATATGGCCAGCACAATTACATGTCCAACATCTAACCATATTGTTGGGAGGCCCAACACTTCTTGCATGAGATACACAATCCAATGCCCTATGACCAAAATCATTACATGATTAGAAATAACCTTTGAAACTGTTTTCATACCTGGATGCCTGACTCCACCTAGAGGACGTCTCTTTTCTGAACTTGATTTGAGGAGTAGGACTAACTCTGGATGTCCTCCAAATTTTCTAATGTTTTTTGTAGGTATATGAGGGGCAACTTAGATTTCACTTTTGGGGGATGATGAGCTTGCTTCATTATTCTTAGGAGTCTTTGAGCTATCTTCATAATTTTCTGCTTTGTTGTAACCCAATCCAATCTTGTCAAACGAGGATATTTGACAATCCAAGATCTCATCTAGGATGACAAAACTGTAATTGAACTTGACATAGGCACTTGAATTTTCATTCTTCCTCCCACGGTCAACCACTTCCATTTCAATCTTTTGATAAGTCTCATCTTTTTCATCCAATTGGTTCTTCATGACTTTCTATGTCCTTTTGACTTCCTCAAGTTGAATCTTCAAATCGACAATGGCATTCCTTGTTTCTTCATGCTCTTCTGAATCTTCACGAGGCTCTTATTGTTCTTTTGCTTGACCGATCAGTTTGGCAATTAATCTTTCAATTTCATCTACTTTGTCTTCCAACTCAACTTGTAAACTTGTCCTCTTGTGACAGAGTTTCTTGACCAGATCCATAGTCTTCTTTTGGTAATTTTCGAAGGACCTTAAGATCTTCCTTTTAATCCTCAAATTGCATTTGAGATCAATGTCCATAACAACTGTGCTATGAATTATTTCTTAACATCTTTGAGATCATTTTCAATGTCATCACGATTAATGCTACTGTAATAAAAATATCCTTACCTTCACTATTGTATGATGCTTGCACTTCCTATTCTGCTTGCTTCACATATTCAGTGGGATTGACTTCTATTTCCTGCTTTTCTTTTTCAATGTCTTATCTTCCTCTTTGGTATTCACTTTCCAACTTAAACCATAGGTCTTTGGATGAAGTGTGTTCCCATACAATCTCCTTGATCAAGATTGAGAGTCCATCCATGATAAATTATAAAGCAATGGTGTTGTTGTTTTTGGATTCTTTCTGTGCACCTGACTTGGTCTTCTTATTGGACGGAATGGGTGGATTGATCACAATCTCCCAAACACCAAAATTCTTCAAGTAGGATTTCATCTTGCTTCTACAACCGAAATAATCTGTCACGTCAAAGACTGGAACGCCATTGTTGGGGGACTGTGCTTGTCCTTCCATTGTGTGTCCACGGATCTCCTTCAAGCTGGAAAAATGTGTGGTGAAATCCTGCTCTATTACCAATTGTTGGAAACAATGACACACTAAGGTGGGGGGGGTGAATTAGTGTGCTAGAAACCTCAGTAATTTTCAGTTCTAAATAATGTTAGGAAAAGTTCATCATTAGCATTACACTACTAGGTACCTTATCATTCATCAACTAATCAACACATGTCATAAATCAACATAAGCATGTCATCAACGTAGATCATAGCAAGAGACGCATCACCAGACAAGTATAGTGAACTTTATTTATATCTTGATACAAAGTACAATGGAAGACTTCAATATTCACGATTACATCAGCACCAACTGACTAAAGAGTACCAACTCTAACAACAGGGCCCAACCTGTTGTTCTTAGTTCCAACTAAGAAGGGTTGAGGTATCTAAACCTTAAGGTGCAAGACTCATCTTGCTTTCCTATATTGATTCCTGTCATCAAATTAGTACACTATTAATCAACTGTTTCTCAACGAACTTGTCCACCGCTATCACTATCTTGTCACTATTACTATCATCATTGTTATTATCACTATCTTATCACCATCGTCAAACCATGATGCCAAACCGTTTCAAAATCATAATCAAACTCTTCTTTAACATAACCAAGAGATAAGGCTCTTGCCTTTGCAACAAGTTTTTAATAGACCCGTTAACATTCCATAATGGGTATGCTCAAATATAATACATAAAAAATATTCTATAAGTTTTCTCTACACTTTTCATACAAGTATGTTCCAATTTCAAACTCAGCTCTGCTTGTTAATCCCTTTTCAGTCTAGCATTTTTCACAGTCACCCTAATTTGACTACTAGTCTTCTTAACCACACCATGCTAATTATACTTAGTCAAATTACTTCAAGTCTATCTTTAGATGAACTTCAGTTCAACGATCTCAGTTACAATCTCACTTGATCTGCAACGACCTCAATTTAAGGTCTAAACATTGTCAAAATATCCTCTCTTCAAGCTGCCTTCATACCTTCGAAAAATTGCAGAGATACACCCCAGTACTTAGATGAAAGTTCAAAGCAAAAAAAAAACTCAGATTTATGTCCAAAAATCAAACTTCAAAATGCATGTGGCTGGCTCAGTGATTATACCGAAAAATCTGAGCTATTTCTCACTCTTGCCACTCCCAAAAATGAGGGCATTAGGTTGCTATTTATACACATTTTCCATAGTGATTTTTACTGAGCCGACATACCAACTATGCTTAAATTTGTTTTGAGCCGACTTGAAATTATAATTAAAGTGATATATATCCTTTTATTTGAGTCGACATGTCAAATTGATATTAATTAAAATCTCTATTTAGTAAGGATATAGGGTTGCTTTTAGGGTTGTTTTGCAACTTCATTAAAATCCCTTTTTGAAACCATGTTAGGATCATCAAGCAACCCTTTTTCATGGATAAAGTTAGGCTTCTTCCAGGAGTGCTCAAACCATAAGCATGGGGTTCTTTCATATGCCGTGTTCATCAAATATTGCATGGGATTCTATGTTCAAGGGTTTGCATATCAAGCCACGTCAATATCCAAGAAGCATGCCATCATCAACATTAAGGGCTTCACCAATATGTCATGTCCAATCATGATTTGTCAATCTACATAACCTTCGAAAAATGACAAAAGAATGGGTCATTTGTTCCTATTATGCCCAGTCCATTGTGGGTCAAAGAACAAGGTCCCCACATCCACATCTTTCTAAAAAGAAGGATAGTCACTTTCGTCCATGAGAAGACTATCAAGGGTAGCAAAGTCCCCAAAAACATCAAGGACCCCAAACAAAAAGGGTACTAGAGACCACATCACCAACAACCATGTGCATCAAGGACTTCTTCAATGTTTCAAGGGTTCCATATACCATGTCATCAAGTCTTTGTCCACTTTAGTCATTCACTGAGTTTTCCATGTCATCTCATGTCCTTTGTTACTCCTTTGTCATTAATGGCTTCAACCTTGGCATCAATGACAACCATGCTCAAGATAGGTCGCATTGTATGAAGAGAAAACAAGGAAATGGGATACTGACAAAATATAATTTAGACAATTGAATGGTAGAAGCATGCCTTATCTTGATTATTTAAAAGAAAATACACCAAATATCTATCCCAATGGTTAGGTGGTTGACTAAATCACAAAGAAATATTTTATGTTCGGTCATTAACAACACGGAGATCGAGTGCAACATATGTAATAATATCTCTAAGTACTCTCTAAGTACTCCACATTTGAATTGTAACATGTATTGTGTTATTATTAATGCTTTGGTTATTATACATATGACATTGTCCTTTGTTCGGATTTTACAGGTGCATTTATTGTCATATATGTGGGCATACAGACATCGTTTTCATACTAAGGATATCGATGATGGAGACATTAGACAAGATTGTGGAGTGCAGGTTGAGCTTGACCAATCTAATCGTGCTAGACACCGTGATCAAAACCTAACAGAGGGGAAGTTAGGTTATGCTGGAAAGATAGAAGAGATCATGCTAGTGGACTTCTCATCTTTTCAATGTGGTATTTTTAGATGCAAGTCGTGGGATACATTTGACCTGTTTTATCTAAAGGAAGATCATGATAGTGGGCTAATATGTATTAACTCTAAAAAATGTGGGTTGAAACTAAGGAGCCTTGTGTTTTCCGAAAACACTGCAACCACCTATTGTTTTACCCAGATATGTTGAATGGGTATTGGATGTTGAATGTGTATTGGTGGTTCATACTGAGACATGGTCCTAGATCAAAATATATTTCTTAGAACAACAATGTTATAATACCAAGCAAGGAAGCTAATTAGAATGATGGAAAGAAAGAGTAATAGTAAATATGATGGAAACAAAGAGTGATAATAAATGTTTTATTTCGACATTTATATTGCTAATATACCATGTTATTATAGGTAGGTATGTATAATTGGTCAATTATGTTTCTTCCTTCTTCATTTTATAATGTTGGATATCAAAAGCTAACGATCATATTGAAAATACATTAAATGAAAAGCTATCATTGACTAATCTGTTGGTTTGGTTGGCCGAAACCAGACATATCTTTTGCTTACCTTTATAAGTATTATTCCTTCCATCTTGCTGCTGTTGGTGTACCTTTGGGTTTTCCATTTCTCCATTTTATGTTGATTTCTTGTCCCTGGCCTCTATAAATAAGGTCTTCTTACAGTGTTCATTGAGGTTCCTTATCTCAGAGGGTTAGCTGTCTTCTAATGAAGTGATGTAAACCTCCTTGGTATTTCATGAAGAAGTGTCAATCCTCAAGCTTGAGGTCTAAGTCCTAACAAAATAGCTTGATTTATGTCCGTGTGTAGCTTTCCCTCCACGTTTATTGTTAATTGAGCCGAGAGGCTCAGTATGGGGAAGATCTTGTAACGTTACGTAACGTTATTTTTATTAATAAAAAAATAGATTTTTCAATTATAAAACAAAATAAATGTCGCCAGAAAAACAACCTAATATGGGGGAGATGTTGTAATCTTCCTACCTTACAAAACAATAAAAACGTAAAAAATAACAAAACAATAAAAAATTAAAAATTTAATTATCCCCCAAAAAAATGTGGATCATAAAAAAAACACAATATGGAGTAGATGTTGTAATGTTCCTACATAACAAAATAATAAAAAAATAAAAATTGAATTATTTGCAAAAAAATGTTGGCCTTTTAAACAACCCATGGTTTTATTGTATATGGTTTATGAAGACCATGCACATGGTTTTAAAACTATGTGCAAGGCCTCCTAAAAAAACCCGTGGTTTTATCGTACATGGTTTAGGAGGGCCTTGCAAATAGTTTTAAGACCATGTGCAAGGTCTCCTAAACAACCCATGGTTTTAGGAGGGCCTTGCATATGGTTTTAAAACCATTTATGGGGAGATGTTGTAATGTTCATTCATAACAAAATAAAAAATAATATTAAATATTATATGTTGGCCATAAATAATATTAAATATTAATAATAAATATATTATATGTTGACCTTAAATAAAAAGATGTGTCTTTTGGTTTGAATCAAATCAGTGGTATATATAGGACACACCAAAGTTGATAGCTCATTGAGTGTAATACTTAAGAAGAGGTTTGCACCTAGAGAGATTTGATCCCTCTTGGCTTTTGATAGAGCCTAGAATTTGGATCTACGCTGGTGTATGATCAATGATATTCAGCGTTGCAAAATATATCTTTTGCTAATCTTTGTACCCTTGAATAATCTAGGATTCCTCTCTCTGTCAAACCAGTCGTCCAACATTTTGGCATCGACTTGTACATCATGGGCACCGATATCTATCTTTGTTTTGAGCTGGAATGGAGTGACTAAAACAGTATAGAAGAATTGTCATTAACAAAGACATCAGGGTTTTTACCTTTGGTTTTCTCAACGTCAGGATCTCTTATTCTCCATGCTCGTATCCTCTGCTCCAATCATGCAACCTGACTTTTGGGTATGTTGTTCTTCATGATTGTCGTCTAGGTTTTTCCAACGGTTGCTGTACAGTGTACTGCCTCTCTGCACTTATTTTACACACTCCAGGGATTTCTGCCAATTTATTTTGAACTTGTCCCAGATAACAAACTAATCTGGGATTATAGATGCTTACTGGCAGTGTATGAATTACATAATGGAAATTCTTCACATTCGTTGCAATTCAATTATCGCCACTGGGCTATCCATTTAAACTCTGCTATTTTTTTTTCTCTGTCTTTGGTGCCTGGATTCAATGTATTCTGCAGGACTACCAGGGATAGTAAGTGCAAGAACGGTTCACACAATGATAGACTTTTTTAATTTGGAGGAAAACCCTTTTGGAAATTAGAAAACTCCAATGTTTATTTATATAATGTGATAAGTTTTACAGTACAAACCAAGGTGCTATCCGCTTGCTACTTGTGTCTTCCAGTTTCAAGTTTCTAAAGTCCAATGCTGTGAAATATTCTGGTCTGCTTGCCTCTGTCATGCAGTGTTGGGTCTGTATAGGAAGCTGGATCATGGTGTGAACACTCTATTCTGTGGCCCTTCTCCCACTAGAATGATGGCCTCTTTTCTTTCCTTCATATGCTTCTAGGAAGGTCATTGGCCAATTGCCTCTTCCTTTCCTGTTGGATGGTTAAACCCACATGGTGCCAACATAGCATTTTTCCTTTTTCTTTCCTAATCCTTTACAGAGTAGCCTATAGATACAGCTAGTTCTCTGTAGAAGTTAGGGAAGCAGTATGGGGAATGAAGGATGATCTATAGTTAAAAATGGTTTTGGGTAGAAGTTTAAAAGTCTACAAGGCATTTTGGAGCAGCTGATCTTTTGAAAATGATTCAGCAACCCATTAAAAATGGCAGCCTTGGGCATATTACGGTCAATGCAGTGGTTGGAGACCACTAACTATATCTAATGTCCTGGGCAAAAGTCATTAAAAATGGAATTGGAGTCTTGCACATGAAAGTCAGTGCAGTTGTTGGAGACCACTAACTATATTTTTTGTTTTGCACATAAATCATTAAAAATGGCAAAAGTTAAGACATAACCAGGTCAATGCAGTGGTTGAAAGGTCCCCACTATTCTTAATTTCTTGCACAAAAATCTTGGCAAATGATACAGCCATTAGATCCAAGGATATAGTGTCTGGGTCGCTGGGCAAGTACAGATGGTCAAGATCTTGTTTAGAAACGCTCGAGCTAGAATTTATATTATGATGAGAATTTCTTCCAAAATTATGCTACCAATAGTCTCTTCTAAATCATCTACTCTAAGTTTTGATCGTAGATATCCTCAGTTTTTCCAAATCCAGAATTAATTGTTAAGCTGATGGCAGAAGGTGTCCAATATATAATGTATAAGTTAAAGGAATATAGGTGCGGGGTTCTGTTCCTGTTGTAGCAATTACATGACTTTGACAGGCTTGAATGTGTTGTCTTTAGCCAAAGATAGTTCACAACTTCACACTGACAAGTTCTTGGAACCTGTAAAAGTTGGTGGTTGCAAGGAGAGCTCTCATTGGTAAAACAGAAGTGACCCTACAGACTGAAATATCAAAATGCCTTTGTCTGGGTGGTTGCACAAGAGTTCTTATTGGTAAAATACAAGTTTCCCAAGAAGACTGAAATATCAAATTGTCTTGCCTTTCAATAAAAGAACTGCAATGCCTTTTGTCATGGATTTGGTTTTACTTAGAAATTACTCAATGAGGATAAAGTAGATGTGATGTTTACCCATTAATTGTTTATACTAAAACGGACCGATTAGGCAAAAGGTTCGGAGCTCTGATTGAATTTGTAATTTCATGGTTTTTTTTGGCAAAAAAAATGGACTATTTAAGATTGGTTTTTAGGGAGAATTGGACTATTTAAGATTTGGTTTTAGGGAGAATTGACCTTTGCATGGAATCTTAAATTGTACTATTTTGAACAATCAATATATTGTTAATTTTGGACACATATTGCATCGCTTATGGCGAGAGATATGCACAAATTGCATGTCCACATTGCTTATGGTAAGCCATATGCATAAGTTGTGTGCAGCTCATCTCCTTATAGGTTTGTATGACTTTTGTAAGGCCGTTAGTATATATGGGTGTTGAAGTTTTAAAGTGCATTTTACAGCCTAGTATGGGAATGATGGTGCTCATGCTCATCCTAGAGTTTACAGTGTCCTTTATAAAAAATAATAAAATGTTATTAAAAATAACATGTTGGCCTAAATTAAATTTAAATGATTTAGAATTGCATATATATAAAACAATATAAATTAGATAAACTAAAACGGTAAAACGGTAAACATTGGATTACACGTTTCCTCAATACTTCCACTCTAAAAAAATGTTTATACCTTGAGATATTTGATCCTTTTCGGTGCTTGGTAGATCCCCTTTTAGATCGATATATATTGGTTTATGTAAAATCTAAGTTGTTTTAGATGATTTATACGGAATATTTGAAATGATAGTTTTGGGTTGTTGGGATTGTATAATAAAAGTTTCCAGCTATAAATACTGAATCTATTTCTGCAATCAAAATTGCACTTTCTGCAAATAATAGAGACCTCTAATTATAAATACTGAATCTATTTCTGCAATCAAAATTGCACTTTCTGCAAATAATAGAGACCTCTAATTCTGGCAAAACTGATAAAAAAAAATGCTCGCTTATTAATACTTGCAACTCCATCAAATCAAAACAATTATTATCAAAATTAAAAAAAAATGTATTTACTTTATCATTTATTTTGAATAGCTGGATAGGAACCACTTCATACGGAAGTTCGATCTGGATTCAACGTGATCAACGGAGATGCATGTGTGAGAGAAGGCCTTCGTACTATATCGTTTTTGTGTAATCATGAGGGCTTTAAAAAAGATGTTGTGCAGTTTAGGTCGGTCTAGGTTTTTTCGACTCATAAACAAAAAAATACAATACATTTGGTAAATTGTATATACATCTGATATTGTTGAATTGACTTGAAAATAAATAGAATTTCAAATTTATAATAAAATTATAAACAAAAAATTATATAAAGGCTAGTTTAAATGGTCAACAATATTCATTATGTAGTAGAGTAATAAATGCTGGGACGGCAGCATTGTGGGCCGTTGGATCTCAAACAGGTTGAGATCCAATGGCCCAAGTGATGCCGCCCCAACATTTATTACTCTGCTACATGTAAAATATTTTTTGCTAGTTCAAACGGTCAACAATATTCATTATGCAGTAGAGTAATAAATGCCGGGACGACAGTAGGCCGTTGGATCTCAAACAGGTTGAAATCCAATGGCCCAAGTGTTGCTGCCACAACATTTATTACTCTGCTGCATGTAAAACCTAATGGTTTGAGTTGCCATGACGTCAGATTGAAACGCACTCTCGATTAAGTCTTTTTCATGTATGTGTGGAAGCTAATAGATGGTTCCTGCTGTAACAAAGTGAATTTGTATACAGATGATTTGGATGGTTGGAAAGTGTGTACAGACGTTTGAATGAGTTTTTTTCTACATCATGTAATAAGACATTTTCAAACTATGAAATGGGACCAATTATATTACATATATGCATGAAATGGGACACACTGAACATATGGATCGAGTGCAACATATGTAATAATATCTCTAAGTACTCCACATTTGAATTGTAACATGTATTGTGTTATTATTAATGCTTTGGTTATTATACATATGACATTGTCCTTTGTTCGGATTTTACAGGTGCATTTATTGTCATATATGTGGGCATACAGACATCGTTTTCATAGTAAGGATATCGATGATGGAGACATTAGACAAGATTGTGGAGTGCAGGTTGAGCTTGACCAATCTAATCGTGCTAGACATCGTGATCAAAACCTAACAGAGGGGAAGTTAGGTTATGCTAGAAAGATAGAAGAGATCATGCTAGTGGACTTCTCATCTTTTCAATGTGGTATTTTTAGATGCAAGTCGTGGGATACATTTGACCTGTTTTATCTAAAGGAAGATCATGATAGTTGGCTAATATGTATTAACTCTAAAAAATGTGGGTTGAAACTAAGGAGCCTTGTGTTTTCCGAAAACACTGCAACCACCTATTGTTTTACCCAGATATGTTGAATGGGTATTGGATGTTGAATGTGTATTGGTGGTTCTTACTGAGACATGGTCCTAGATCAAAATATATTTCTTAGAACAACAATGTTATAATACCAAGCAAGGAAGCTAATTATAATGATGGAAAGAAAGAGTAATAGTAAATATGATGGAAACAAAGAGTGATAATAAATGTTTTATTTCGACATTTATATTGCTAATATACCATGTTATTATAGGTAGGTATGTATAATTGGTCAATTATGTTTCTTCCTTCTTCATTTTATAATGTTGGATATCAAAAGCTAACGATCATATTGAAAATACATTAAATGAAAATCTATCATTGACTAATCTGTTGGTTTGGTTGGCCGAAACCAGACATATCTTTTGCTTACCTTTATAAGTATTATTCCTTCCATCTTGCTGCTATTGGTGTACCTTTGGGTTTTCCATTTCTCCATTTTATGTTGATTTCTTGTCCCTGGCCTCTATAAATAAGGTCTTCTTATAGTGTTCATTGAGGTTCCTTACCTCAGAGGGCTAGCTGTCTTCTAATGAAGTGATGTAAACCTCCTTGGTATTTCATGAAGAACTGCCAATCCTCAGGCTTGAGGTCTAAGTCCTAACAAAATAGCTTGATTTATGTCCGTGTGTAGCTTTCCCTCCACGTTAATTGTTAATTGAGCCGAGAGGCTCTCTACAGCCCAGTATGGGGAAGATCTTGTAACGTTACGTAATGTTATGTAACCTTACGTAACGTTATTTTTATGTAACATTACGTAACGTTATTTTTATTAATAAAAAAATAGATTTTTCAATTATAAAACAAAATAAAGTCGGCCAGAAAAACAACCTAATATGGGGGAGATGTTGTAATCTTCCTACCTTACAAAACAATAAAAAAGTAAAAAATAACAAAACAATAAAAAATTAAAAATTTAATTATCCCCCAAAAAAATGTGGATCATAAAAAAAACACAATATGGGGTAGATGTTGTAATGTTCCTACATAACAAAATAATAAAAAAATAAAAATTGAATTATTTGCAAAAAAATGTTGGCCTTTTAAACAGCCCATGGTTTTATTGTATATGGTTTACGAGGACCATGCACATGGTTTTAAAACTATGTGCAAGGCCTCCTAAAAAAACCCATGGTTTTATCGTACATGGTTTAGGAGGGCCTTGCAAATAGTTTTAAGACCATGTGCAAGGCCTCCTAAGCAACCCATGGTTTTAGGAGGGCCTTGCATATGGTTTTAAAACCATTTATGGGGAGATGTTGTAATGTTCATTCATAACAAAATAAAAAATAATATTAAATATTATATGTTGGCCATAAATAATATTAAATATTAATAATAAATATATTATATGTTGACCTTAAATAAAAAGATGTGTCTTTTGGTTTGAATCAAATCAGTGGTATATATAGGACACACCAAAGTTGATAGCTCATTGAATGTAATACTTAAGAAGAGGTTTGCACTTAGAGAGATTTGATCCCTCTCGGCTCTTGATAGAGCCTAGGATTTGGATCTACGCTGGTGTATGATCAACGATCTTCAGCGTTGCAAAATATATCTTTTGCTCATCTTTGTACCCTTAAATAATGTAGGATTCCTCTCTCTGTCAAACCAGTCGTCCAACATTTTGGCATCGACTTGTACATCATCGGCACCGATATCTATCTTTGTTTTGAGCTGGAATGGAGTGACTAAAACAGTATAGAAGAATTGTCATTAACAGAGACATCAGGGTTTTTACCTTTGGTTTTCTCAACGTCAGGATCTCTTATTCTCCATGCTCGTATCCTCTGCTCCAATCATGCAACCTGACTTTTGGGTATGTTGTTCTTCATGATTGTCGTCTAGGTTTTTCCAACGGTTGCTGTACAGTGTACTGCCTCTCTGCACTTATTTTACACACTCCAGGGATTTCTGCCAATTTATTTTGAACTTGTCCCAGATAACAAACTAATCTGGGATTATAGATGCTTACTGGCAGTGTATGAATTACAGAATGGAAATTCTTCACATTCGTTGCAATTCAATTATCGCCACTGGGCTATCCATTTAAACTCTGCTATTTTTTTTTCTATGTCTTTGGTGCCTGGATTCAATGTATTCTGCAGGACTACCAGGGATAGTAAGTGCAAGAACGGTTCACACAATGATAGACTTTTTTAATTTGGAGGAAAACCCTTTTGGAAATTAGAAAACTCCAATGTTTATTTATATAATGGGTGCTATCCGCTTGCTACTTGTGTCTTCCAGTTTCAAGTTTCTAAAGTCCAATGCTGTGAAATATTCTGGTCTGCTTGCCTCTGTCATGCAGTGTTGGGTCTGTATAGGAAGCTGGATCATGGTGTGAACACTCTATTCTGTGGCCCTTCTCCCACTAGAATGATGGCCTCTTTTCTTTCCTTCATATGCTTCTAGGAAGGTCATTGGCCAATTGCCTCTTCCTTTCCTGTTGGATGGTTAAACCCACATGGTGCCAACATAACATTTTTCCTTTTCTTTCCTGATCCTTTACAGAGTAGCCTATAGATACAGCTAGTTCTCTGTAGAAGTTAGGGAAGCAGTATGGGGAATGAAGGATGATCTATAGTTAAAGATGGTTTTGGGTAGAAGTTTAAAAGTCTACAAGGCATTTTGGAGCAGCTGATCTTTTGAAAATGATTCAGCAACCCATTAAAAATGGCAGCCTTGGGCATATTAAGGTCAATGCAGTGGTTGGAGACCACTAACTATATCTAATGTCCTGGGCAAAAGTCATTAAAAATGGAAATGGAGTCATGCACATGAAAGTCAGTGCAGTTGTTGGAGACCACTAACTATATTTTTTGTTTTGCACATAAATCATTAAAAATGGCAAAAGTTAAGACATAACCAGGTCAATGCAGTGGTTGAAAGGTCCCCACTATTCTTAATTTCTTGCACAAAAATCTTGGCAAATGATACAGCCATTAGATCCAAGGATATAGTGTCTGGGTCGCTGGGCAAGTACAGATGGTCAAGATCTTGTTTAGAAACGCTCGAGCTAGAATTTATATTATGATGAGAATTTCTTCCAAAATTATGCTACCAATAGTCTCTTCTAAATCATCTACTCTAAGTTTTGATCGTAGATATCCTCAGTTTTCCCAAATCCAGAATTAATTGTTAAGCTGATGGCAGAAGGTGTCCAATATATAATGTATAAGTTAAAGGAATATAGGTGCGGGGTTCTGTTCCTGTTGTAGCAATTACATGACTTTGACAGGCTTGAATGTGTTGTCTTTAGCCAAAGATAGTTCACAACTTCACACTGACAAGTTCTTGGAACCTGTAAAAGTTGGTGGTTGCAAGGAGAGCTCTCATTGGTAAAACAGAAGTGACCCTACAGACTGAAATATCAAAATGCCTTTGTCTGGGTGGTTGCACAAGAGTTCTTATTGGTAAAATACAAGTTTCCCAAGAAGACTGAAATATCAAATTGTCTTGCCTTTTAATAAAAGAACTGCAATGCCTTTTGTCATGGATTTGGTTTTACTTAGAAATCACTCAATGAGGATAAAGTAGATGTGATGGGACCGATTAGGCAAAGGTTCGGAGCTCTGATTGAATTTGTAATTTCATGGTTTTTTTTGGCAAAAAAAATGGACTATTTAAGATTGGTTTTTAGGGAGAATTGGACTATTTAAGATTTGGTTTTAGGGAGAATTGACCTATGCATGGAATCTTAAATTGTACCATTTTGAACAATCAATATATTGTTAATTTTGGACACATATTGCATCGCTTATGGCGAGAGATATGCACAAATTGCATGTCCACATTGCTTATGGTAAGCCATATGCATAAGTTGTGTGCAGCTCATCTTCTTATCGGTTTGCATGACTTTTGTAAGGCCGTTAGTATATATGGGTGTTGAAGTTTCAAAGTGCATTTTACAGCCTAGTATGGGAATGATGGTGCTCATGCTCATCCTAGAGTTTACAGTGTCCTTTATAAAAAATAATAAAATGTTATTAAAAATAACATGTTGGCTTAAATTAAATTTAAATGATTTAGAATTGCATATATATAAAACAATATAAATTAGATAAACTAAAACGGTAAAACCGTAAACATTGGATTACACGTTTCTTCAATACTTCCACTCTAAAAAAATGTTTATACCTTGAGATATTTGATTCTTTTCGGTGCTTGGTAGATCCCCTTTTAGATCGATATATGCTGGTTTATGTAAAATCTAAGTTGTTTTAGATGATTTATACGGAATATTTGAAATGAAAGTTTTGGGTGGTTGGGATTGTATAATAAAAGTTTCCAGCTATAAATACTGAATCTATTTCTGCAATCAAAATTGCCCTTTCTGCAAATAATAGAGACCTCTAATTCTGACAAAACTAATAAAAAAAAATGCTCGCTTATTAATACTTGCAACTCCATCAAATCAAAACAATTATTATCAAAATAAAAAAAAATGTATTTACTTTATCATTTATTTTGAATAGCTGGATAGGAACCACTTCATAAGGAAGTTCGATCTGGATTCAACGTGATCAACGGAGATGCATGTGTGAGAAAGTTCGATCTGGATTCAACGTGATCAACGGAGATGCATGTGTGAGAGAAGGCCTTCGTACTATATCGTTTTTGTGTAATCATGAGGGCTTTAAAAAAGATGTTGTGAAGTTTAGGTCGGTCTAGGTTTTTTTAGACTCATAAACAAAAAATACATTTGGTAAATTGTATAGTATATTTGATATTGTTGAATTGACTTGAAAATAAATCATATTTATGTTGAATTTCAAATTTATAATAAAATTATAAACAAAAAATTATATAAAGGCTAGTTTAAATGGTCAACAATATTCATTATGTAGTAGAGTAATAAATGCTCGGACGGCAGCATTGTGGGCCGTTGGATCTCAAACAGGTTGAGATCCAAGTGATGCCGCCCCAACATTTATTACTCTGCTACATGTAAAATATTTTTTGCCAGTTCAAACGGTCAACAATATTCATTATGCAGTAGAGTAATAAATGTTGGGACGACAGTAGGCCGTTGGATTTCAAACAGGTTGAGATCCAATGGCCCAAGTGCTGCTGCCACAGTTTTTATTACTTTGCTGCATGTAAAACCTAATGGTTTGAGTTGCCATGACGTCAGATTGAAACGCGCTCTCGATTAAGTCTTTTTCATGTATGTGCGGAAGCTAATAGATGGTTCTTGCTGTAACAAAGTGAATCTGTATACAGATGATTTGGATGGTTGGAAAGTGTGTACAGACGTTTGAATGAGTTTTTTTCTACATCATGTAATAAGACATTTTCAAACTATGAAATGGGACCAATTATATTACATATATGCATGAACCATCTAAAAGCTTGCCTCCCATTAAACTTTGTAGTTATTATAACCTTTTTTGCCCCCACCTTAAAATCTGGGAGTAGTCTAATGGGTCGACGATTTCGCCCGGCGTTAGACTACTCTGTTTACCCACTCCGTTAACTATCCTGTTCTCCGGATTCCGGCACATCCATCCAGCCAAGGGTCCCACATGAATCTTTTTCTGAAAGCTATCGATCTATTCCTGCAAAATCAAGAAAATCAAGTCTATAAGATCTGATAAAGGAGGAGCAACCAAGCTGTATGACACGTATGGCCATATCTCTGCTCGCTTGCCCGTCGCCTTCACCTTCTTCAGCACCTTGTTTTCTTCCACGTAACCTGTCACCGTCACCTTCTACTCCTTTCTGCTTACATCCATGGATTTATTGCTTATATCCATGGACGGAGATTGAGCTGTAAGGCCAACGCTTGCTTTTGCTTCTGCCGAAGAAAGAGAAATTACAGCAATCCAAATCACTACGAGACACAAAAGACAGAGCACTAATTAAGTAGTAAATAAATATGATGATTAGACTTACAGGTTCGGGGGCCCTGTTCTTTACGAAGCTTTCTTCCAATAGAGCACACTGCTCTCTGGACAATTTGAGCTTCTTCTTGGAGCAGCCCTCTTCCTCTACGCTGCTGGAGCAAAGTAGGTCATTCTCCAACTCCTCGGTAGCACCTTGCTTTCTCTTGAACATGTCGTACCGATTCACTGGGTTGGCTGCGTTGGAATCAATGGTGCTGTTCGAGGACGACACATTAATGGTGCCCGCGTCTTCGTTGTAATAACAAGAGACAGGGATTTTGCCAGCATCGGATAGCCGTGACATAGGTACTGGAAGGATTGGAACCTTAGCTTTTGCCGCTGAACTATCGCTATCACCAACACTGCAATCTGTAAAAGACGATCATGATCACATCATTATTCGAAATAACCAAAAAAAAACCCTACCTAACATGTCAATTATAAAAGTGAATGCGTGCTATGAAGATGAACGATTAGTCTAATTAAAAGTTAAAGAGGGCAGAAATATACCGATCCGGCGTAAGGTTTTCTTCTGCCAGCCCCTGGCGGAAGAAATGGGGCTAATGGAAACATATCTAACTGCACAGGAGGCCCATTCACATTTCTCTGAGAAGCCTACTCGCGATCTTTGTCTCTAGTGTTTGTTCGGCTAGTACCAATACTCAAACCTAATGAGAGCTCCATACTGCAATCCATACCCCCTTCTTTCGTTTTCGTTAAGGTTTCGACAGAGTTGAAATGATTGAAGAATGTAGAAAATAGAACTTGATTTTCTTGATTTTGTAGGAATAGATCGATAGCTTTCATAAAAAGATTCATGTGGGACCCTTGGCTGGATGGATGTACCAGACTCTGGAAGACGGGATAGTTAACGGAGTGGGTAGATGGAGCAGTCTAACGCCAGGCAAAATCGTCGACCCGTTAGACTACAGTTGGAGTAAATTTTTTTTATTAGTATTTTGGTTGTGGTTATGAAGTTACGAGGTTTAATGTTGACTTTGCAATGTAATATTTAATGTTATTGTAGTTGGAATGTGAATTATTGGATCAAATCTAACAGTTAATTCAACCGTTCATGTTCATATTCAAATAAATAAATAAATAAAATAGTATAACGTCAACCCACTCTATGCCTCTGCCATACTTAAGAAAATTACTTAATGTTCAAGTGGTATATGACATTGAATAGACATGGTTAAAAAATAATATAGAATAAAGTCAATAATATAGATAATATTTAAATTTTGTATAGTCTAAAAATTCTACATTTTGGGTTGAAATAGGCTAATTTTTTAAGTATGATTTTGATAACTTTAAATTGAAAATTTTTAAATCAAGTTTTGGAATTTTAGTACTCTGTTTTTGAGTGAGTGGAATCTATTTCTACCATCAAAATTGAAATTAAAACATAATTACATTCCAATTCTGCAAAATAAAAAACATCAAATTACAAGAAAAAAATAGCCATTCCGTCCAAATCTTCCAATTTTTAGACATCTTCTTCAAAATCAAGTGGCTTGACATTTAACTATTAAACAACCATAAAGTTACAATAAATAACCATGGTTTGAAAGTTGAAAAATTTAAATAATCACATTATGTAACACTATTGTTGCTTTCATACAAGCTTGACATAAAATTTGTTATAGGTTCCACTTGATAATTGTTTTAAGTGCACAACTTGTATGCAGAGTTTTTAATTCAAGAAGAAAAATAGCAGTTCCTTGATATTCCTACGAATCAAAGGTAACAATAACATATCTATGATACCGTGTATCTGTCAAAACCCCAATTTTTCACAAAAATTAAAATTTTTTAAGATAACATAAAATGCTGAATATGCAGTTTACTAACGGCTAGCTGTTAGCGGAAAATGAAACAGTCTAACACTTAGTATCAATCATTTTCATATTAGGTTAACTAATACAGCTTTCATTTTCGTAATGTATATGAGATTGTAAAAGAGATTGACCTGCACACAGTTTTCTTTCAGTTTTACTAATAAGTTTACTTTTTGGCAAGTAGGTGAAATCTATCTTTGAAAACTTGGGCTTACTTAGCATTTATGCCAACGTAGATGGACTACTGGTTCTGACAGGTTTAATAGGTAACGATCGATCAAGTAGGGGTTTAATTCATAAAGTAGCAAGACTTATATCTGTTGCATGTTACATGCTAGTAAATAACCGACTATTTAAAAGCAAGCTCTAAGGAGGTAAAGTAATTGTCTTTTATTTCATAAAAGTACTTCTATCAGTGTTGATAGTAAAGATTTCCAATAGAGTACATGTTTCTATTTTGTCTCTAACTTATTAGTTATGGAAATTATCAACCTGTTGCTAGTATGTAAATGAGCTCACTATCAGGTTATAAACTTCAGTACTTACATTATCACCTTGCTGCATGTACTATTGTAACAACCTACATTACCATATTATTTTATAATGTACCAATATGATTGTTACTTGCATTCTATAGGAATCTTACTGCTTGGAAATCTCTTTGACATTAAAAGTTTGGTTATTGTAATTAAATGAATCACTGCATGATGGAATACTATCTATCATAATTTTCATAAGTCTAAGTCATAGGTGAATATATTATCAGTGTTATTCCAATGATTATCGACCTTGAGCATGGTTTATTCCATTGTAAATTTACTATTATCATATTTCCTCACTTATAAAAAGTTAATGTTGATATTAACTATTATGGTAGATTTTTCTACCTAGAACTTTTAATCTGAAGTTTACCCTAGGTGACACTAATGTGGCCAAGATTCTTATACTATGCTAAGAACAGGTAAATAATCACAAACTATCCTTGCCAAATAATGATAGGGTTTATTATTATTATTGACAAGTCGAGTTTGCAAACTATTAATGGTGAGAGCTTATACCAAGGTCGAGCCTTGTAATTGTCATGGTTTAAATACTTTTACTATTTTAGTCAAACTCCATATATTATAACCACCCAAAGCCATTGGTTACAAGTGATAAAGTTTGAACTTCAAAATATTATGTGAATATTTATCGTCGTTGCAAGTATACCTATCCATTGTTAAATGTAAAGGTCCTAATGCACGGTTAACATTGGGAATGTTCATAAGACAAAGTTGTTACAACCTTTCACTAGGGTCAACGTTAAGAAATTATTGTTAAACAAACACGCGAATCTCGAAGCTATCATACCAATGATATAGTTCATGTGTTATCATTGGTGATTAATATAAATAAGCACACTCCATAGTTTTGTGCTTGATTTGTTTATATCATTGTTTTAATAATTTGATGTTTGAAACCGCAGATGGACTATGGACTCAACCCTTGCATGGTTAAAAGTATTGGAGGGCACGTGGTCACCTCCTGTTCATGTATAGGCGACATAAAAGTCTTGCAAATCCTATTTGCTTTGTCATTTGCCTCCGAAGTTCTTGCTGGCCTGCGGGCTGCTTTGCATAGTTTCCATGGCGGCCGTGAGGGCTGTTCCTTTGCTTGCTTGCTCCAAAACTTTCGCTTAAAGTTGCTGTAGTTTCCTGAGCTCGGTCTTGATTGTAAACCTTTGTGGTTGTGAACCATACAACGCGAGTGTTTTCTTGTCTTTGTGTTTGGATCTCGGCCTGTCCATAGCTCAGTCCTGTTCTCCTCGTGGTTTGTCACGACTTTGTGAAGCTAGATCTTCTTTGTCACTGTTGGTGCTCCATGGTCGGCGTAGGGTTTGGAAATTCTTGTGTTTACATTTCGCAACTGGTGACAGTCCCTCCGTTGCTTGATAACTTTTATATTTATAGGTAAAAATTATCTCGGTTTTTACTATGTAAAGTTTGTCAAGTTATGAATACAGTTAGGGTTTTTAATATTATAGAACTGAGCCCTGAACTAATGCTCGGTAACAATGCTTATACATGAACCCGTGGCCGTTCCAAGCTTCGGTGAAAGACACACGACAATCGTCTTCAGGGGCTTCGTGTCTCTAACCGGTAAGCCTTGAGTTCAAATGGGTTTTGCCCTACTTGTATTGAGGGTTATTGAAGGAGAACTCAGTGCTTGGAATCCTGCTCGGTCTCTTTGTTTAATAGGAGGTTTTAATAAGTTGTTTTCCAGTTTAATGTTATAAACCCTTGCTATGATGCTGGGTTATACCGGCCTTGAGCTGTGTGATGTATCTTGGTTAAGTTTTTAGCCTTACGACCTGTCAATGTAATACATTTGGTTTTTAAGAAGATTTTTAACTTCGAGCTCTGTCTCGTTTTTGCAATGGTTTTTGTAATTTTGTAATCTATGATTCTGTGTAATAAGAGGCTTTCTTTCTTCACTGTCAATGAAGATAAGTACTGTTTAAGCTAACTTTTGTAAGAAATTATTGTTAATATGAGGACTGTAGATCAGTCGCAATGTGAAATTTATAATATTAACTTACTTGTTCAGAATATACAAGCTAGGGTTTTCCGGAAATGAAACCCTTGTCTAAATAAGTTCTTCAATTTATTATTACTTAGGTCCTGCTTCTTGTTACTTCGATTTGGCTAATGCATATGTGTGGTGGTATTTTAACTTGTTAATTGTAAACTTATCTTGGTTGTTTATAAAAGACATTGTCTTTAGAAAAGACTGTAAACAGTCTATAGTAGACACTATAATCTTCTCGTAACGTTTATTTATATAATTATAAATGTAAATGGATCACAACTTAGATAATTTAATTTATAATAGATAAATAATTTGTTTAGGGTTTTGACCCTGAAGTTTTTCCTTCATAGGTATAAGCCTGTCTGGTAAATGTAAAATAATTTATAAATATCTCAATATTTAGTTTTATATTAGTTATTGTTTATATTTACATTGCTTTTAATTACTAAACTGTCACATTAAATTTATTTAGAGTTCTCTAAAAGATAGAAAGTAAACTCTGTCACTCTGTTTATTCTTTATAAATTAAGAACTTTTAACATAACCCTATCTAGTTTATATTAAATATTAGTCTTAGATTTAGTTGATATTGTTAGAAGATAAATTATGTGGTTAGTAGCTTATTTATATACTTAACTATATGTAATCACTGTAAATCTAATGTAGTTTTACTGCTGCATTTCATTCACTTATACTAAGTGAAAACAAAGAAATAGAAATAAATCATAACACTGTTTTTCCTCCATAATATTTTAACATTGAAATACAATTATTCTACTATATATAGTTACACAATCCTATCTAGTAATTTCATTCTCTTATCTACTTGAAGCATTCTACCTGTGCTGGAGTATGGCCTGGTTTCCAGGTGCGAAAAAACACAGTTTAAAAATTTAATTTCATTCTAACCCATTATTTTCTAAATCCATTTCATTTCTATAACAATATGATAAAAATACCAACTCAAACATTTCAAAAACTGAACTGTTAACATTCACATAGCAATTAACTAAGATTTATTTAACTAACATAGTAAAACAAAATAACTTAGAACCTGTTGAGGACAGACCCTCAACAGCTTTAGGAGGCCGTTCCTCCCTACCAATCTCATGGGGAGCGCTCAAACAACGCTTCCTCAGGACCCCCGAGCTTGTTTTTGGTCTTCTTGGCTGAGAACTAGGTGGAGAATGCAAACATTAGAACCCTCTGTCAACTGTCTAGTTCAATACCTCAGTAAATCCTCTGCTCTCAGCAGCATGATCTTCAGCTTAAAAGCTACAGTAGATCAATCGACAGTTACCCCCTCAAACACTTTCCAAATTTCCCTTCCATTGAATTTCTCTGAAGTACATTCATTCAACCTGAACGATCACTTCTCTAGAATGAGCAGCCTCAGCTCTTTTCAATAGGAATTTTTTATAAAGATTGCCTAGGTCTTTTGGGTCAGTTTTCATTAATTCAGCCACTTGCTCTGATTTCACTTTCTTGGGGAACCATGACCCCAAATGTAGGGAGGTTGCCACCTGCAACAATTGGAAGTGGTTTGAGGATGCTACCACATGTCAGTTTGCTCTCCACCTAGTCTCCTCCATTAATTTGACCAGTAAACTCTCTTTTAACAGCTCTCCTAAGCTGTTGTCTCCTCCTTTATTCATTTATAAATAAAATATTCAGAATTACATTAAATATCCTTGACCCTGCTGAGTCATCAATTACAACTTAGCATAAAATTTAACATATTGTCCTCAAATAATATTAAATAATATAAAATTGTTTTTGCAAAATTGGGGTATGTGACATACACATCCCCTTAAAGCATAACATCGTCCTCAATGTTATTTATTCTTTGCACTCAGAATTCCCCTGAAATAGAATTGGATATGCATCCCGCATATTACTTTCCAATTCCCAGGTGGCTTCCTCTGGACTAAGGTGCTTCCATTGCACCTTCACTTGACCAATGGTGCAGTTCCGAAGTGTGATCTCCCTCCGCCCGATGATACAATCCGGTTCCACCAGAAAATCTCCTTCTGGTTCCACTTATACATCATTCCAGTTAACAACATGAGCAGCATCATGAACATATTTATTTAATACGGAAATGTGAAAAAGATTATGAACTCTTAAATTCGGAGGTAATGCTAATTGATAAGCTACTTGTCCAATCTTGGACAGTATTTCAAATGGATCACAGTAACGAGGTGCTAATTTGGTACAACTACCCAAATTCAGAGAGCTCTTTTTAGGTCTGACATTGATGAACACATGTTCACCTACCTGAAACTCCTTTGGATTTCTTTTAAGGTCTGCTTGACTTTTCTGTCGATCGTGCACAATTTTCAGATTACCTTGTACCTGCTTTACAATTTCTTTTATTTCCTTCAATAGTTCAGGACCTAATACTAATCTATCCATCGGATTACTCCAAGAGATAGTAGTATTACATTTCCTTCCCTACAAGATTTCGAAAGGACTAAATCTTGCTGATGCTTAATAATTATTATTATAAGAAAATTCTACCAGATGCAAATAATCCTCCCATTTACCTGGCTGGTCTTTCACATACATTCTTAGTAAATTTTCCAGTACTTGGTTTACTCTTTCAGTCTGCCCATCTGTTTGAGGATGGAACGAAGTACTAAAATTTAGTGTAGTGTTTAATCCTTTAAACAGAGATTTCCAAAAGTTACCTGTAAATTTAGGGTCTATATCTGAGATTATAACTTTCGGTATCCCATGCAGTCGAAAAATTTGCTTTAAAAAGATATCAGCTATGTTTGCAGCTTTATATGTAGTTTTAACAGGTATAAAGTGGGCTGCTTTACTTAATTTATCGACCACTACCATGATAGAATCATTTAAATTTTGATTTTTAGGCAGTCCAGTAACAAAATCGAGACTAATTATCTCCCATTTCCAGCTAGGAATGGGCAACAACTGAAGTAATCCAGCTGGGTGTTGATGTTCAATTTTCACCTGCTGACATTCAAAACACCTAGCGATATATTCTTCCAGTTCAGTCTTCATGTTTGGCCAAAAATATTATTTTCTTAACATAGTTATAGTCTTCTGATAACTTGGATGGCCTGAGTATGGAGTTTTATGGATTTCATCTAAAATTAATAACTTAACTTTATGTACATTAGGTACATATATTCTGTCTTTGTACAGTAAAAATCTTTTTTCATTCAAACTGTACCCTTTACTTAAGCTTTCTATTGGATTTTCTTTCGTTTTAGCTTGTAAATTTTGGTAAATTTCATCTTGTTCTACCCCTGCTTTAGGCTGTTCATCTAGATCTGTTGTATACGTGCTGATAACTACTGTAAAGTTCAGCCTTACATTTCTACTTAATGCATCAACAACTTTATTTTCTTTCCCTTTAATGTGCTGAATTTCGAAATCATACTCACTAAGAAAAGCTAGCCACCTAGCTTGTCTAGCATTTAGATTAGGCTAATCTAACATATATTTTAGTCCTTTATTATCGGTCATTAGAATAAATTTTCTGCCAATTAGGTGATGACGCCACATCTTTAGAGCATGTATAACACCAGCTAATTCCAGATCATAAGTTGCATAATTCTTTTCATGAATTTTTAATTTTCTAGACTCATAAGCAATAACATGCCCTTCTTGAGTCAATACTCCACCTAAACCATCACTGCAGGCGTCAATACACACTACAAATTCTTTATTTGGATCAGATATTCTTAAAATAGGTGCGTTGGTTAATAAAGTTTTTAAAATTTTAAAGCTATCCTCGCATTTCTGGTTCCAGTCAAATTTCTTTCCTTTCTTTTGCAAAGAAGTTATCAGATTTGCGATTCTCAAACAACCTTCAATGAACCTTCGGTAATAACCCGTAATTCCCATGAAGGATCAAACATTAGTTACATCCTTAGGAACCGACCAATTTTTAATCGCCTTTATCTTTTCGGGATCCATCGAAATCCCTTCCTTAGTCACCACATGACCTAAGTACTGAATTTTATCCTTAAAGAAATCACATTTACTAAACTTTGTAAAGAGTTGATGATCTCGTAACTCTTGCAAAACAATTTTTAAATGTTCTTTATGTTCTTCTTTAGTTTTCGAATAGATTAATATGTCGTCGATAAACACGACCACAAAATTATCTAGATACTTATGCATAACGTTGTTCATTAAAAAAATAAAAACAGCTCGGGCATTAGTAAGCCCGAATGGCATGACGACAAACTCGTAATGGCTATATCGAGTCCTAAAAGTTGTTTTAAAATTGTCTTCATCTTTAATCCCAACTTGGTGATATCCAGACCTTAAATCATTTTTTGAAAAGACCGTGGCTCCACGTAGTTGATCAAATAGATCATCTATGCGAGGCAATGGGTATCTATTTTTAATAGTCATCTTATTCAACTGATGGTAATCTATGCAAAGTCGCATAGTTTCGTTTTTTTTCTTAACGAAGATGACAGGTGCCCCTTAGGGAGACACACTGGGTCGAATATACTTCTTGTCAATAAGTTCTTTTAATTGTGAATTTAGTTCATTAAGTTCAAGTATATTCATTAGATAAGGGGCCTTTGAGCTGGGTACTGCACTAGGTACCGGCTCAATGGTAAAGTCTAGTTCCCTTTTTGGAGGTAGTCTCAGAATTTCTTCCGGAAATACATCAACATACTCTCTTAAAACTGGTATGTCCTCCAATTTTAATTTGTTTGTTTTATTTAGATTTTCCTCATCAGTTATTGTTACTGCATAAGCTTTACAACCCTTCCTAACAGCTCTCTTAAGCTGCAGAGCAGAAATCTGCCTTATGGTTGTTTTTCTAGGGATTCCCTTTACACTTATTGATTTTTCATCATTATTTATACACGTAAAGTTTTTATCACAACAATTTAAGATCACCCTATGTTTCTCTAACCAATCCATACCGATTAGTATGTCGTAAGAACCAAGAGGTAGTACATTAAGCTTCACAATAGTTTCAAATTGATCCATAACTATTGCACATTTCTTTACAAAACAAGTTACCTTCCTTTTTGCACCAGTGGCTAACTGAACCAACCAGAATTTTCAAATTTTTCAACAGGCAGCTTACATTTTTCTACCAATTTAGGTGAAATATAACTGAGACTATCTCATGGATCAATTAAAATAGCTATAGGGGTTTGGTTTAGCGTACCTTCTACTTCCACCATGGAAGTTTAATAGTCTACCTGTCGATTCTCCAAGGCTGCATTGATCCTGGGCATAGTCCTCACTAAGTCTCCAACAGTTATCTCCTCCTGTATGGTATGGATATTATTGACAGTCTTTTTTCGATTAGGACACACTGAAGCATAATGTGGGCCATTACACTCCCAACATTTTATGGGTTCTTTACATTCAAATTTCTTTGTGTAATTACCATGATTATTAGCAGACTCTTTACCCTTTGAATTGTTCTGGTTGCTTGGTGAATTATTTTTATTCGCTTGGAATTTCTTGTTAGAAAAAATTCTGGCCTTATTATTTTTAGAATTCCGGTTGGGTACAAACTCTTTCTTCTTTTGATCATAATGATTGTTATTTTTTTTGGCCTTCTAGTTGGCCATGCTCTCATTCTTTCGATTCTGTTCATAACAGAAATTGGCTTTCCTCATAGCTTCTTCTAGAGTTTTTGGATTGTCATACTCAATCCTATCCTTGATGTGATAAGGTAAACATATGAGGAATCATTGTACCTTTGGTTTTTCATCTACAAGGTATGGCACATAACTAAACAGACTTAAAAACTTGCTGTTCAAATCTTTCATAGTCATTGAACCTAGTTTAAGCTCATAGAATTATTTTGCTCTCTCCTCATAGTACTGCTCAGATAGAAATTTCTTTTTAAAGTACTTCTTGAAGGTACTCCAATTTACATTCTTCTCTCTTATTCCCTTCACTCTCTTTAAGTCTTGCCACCATATATCAACTTTCCCTGAAATATTGTAGATAGCCATTCTAGCCTTTAATTGGCTAGAATAGTTATAAATTTGGAAGTACTTCTTCATCCTAGATAACCAAGATTCCGCTTCCTCCCCCTTCTCAGTTTCTCCATTGAATGTTGGTGGTTTAATCTTTTTAAACTCCCCAGAAATATCCTCATAAGGTTTATATTTTCTCTTTTTAGTATAATGGTTATCATCACTACTATCACTAGTGGAATGAAAATTACGTTGATCACCAAATACCTTTGAAGATGAGCTGCTTTCATTTTTAGTCTGTTTAATCTTTTTATATTTATATTGGTGACTTATATCGTTTGAATCATCTCTTTTACCCCTTCCCTCAGTTTGAAATCTTTCTGTTAGGATCGGATTCAGCTCCTCCTGAGCTCTCAGAATCCTTTCATTTTCTTGTTTAACAAATTCCATTTCAGATTTTAAGACTTTTACTCTTTGTAAAAGTTCTAAGGAATTAGTGGTTATCTCCTCTTGTATAGGGTCTCTTTGTAAGTTTTCGTGTTCAGTAAAGGGAGATTCCTCTTCTGCATTTTCCTCCAGTCTTTCCATACCTGTTGTTAAACTTCAGAAACAATTTCTCTGTTGAATAACATTAAAAGAAAATAACATCAACAAAATAATTTAAATTCATTGTTTCATAAAAGCAAGTTGGGATTAATCAAGGCCTAGTGTTTGAACCTTGTGGTCTGATACCACATGTCAAAACCCAAAATTTTCACAAAACTTAATTTTTTTTAAGATAACATAAAATGCTGAATATGCGGTTTACTAATGACTAGCGGTTAGCGGAAAATGAAACAGTCTAACACTTAGTATCAATCATTTTCATATTAGGTTAACTAAAACAGCTTTCATTTTCGTAATGTATATGAGATTGACTTGCACACAGTTTTCTTTCAGTTTTACTAATAAGTTTACTTTATGGAAAGTAGGTGAAATCTATCTTTGAAAACTTGGGCTTACTTAGCATTTATGTTAACACAGATGGACTGCGGGTTCTGACAGGTTTAACAGGTAAGGATCGATCAAGTAGGGGTTTAATTCATAAAGTAGCAAGAAGTATATCTGTTGCATGTTACATGCTAGTAACTAACTGACTATTTAAAAGGAAGATCTAAGGAGGTAAAGTAATTGTCTTTTATTTCATAAAAGTAATTCTATCAGTCTTGATAGTAAACATTTCCAATAGAGTACATGTTTCTATTTTGTCTCTAACTTATTAGTTATGGAAATTATCAACTTGTTGCTAGTATGTAAATAAGCTCACTATTAGGTTATAAACTTTAGTACTTACATTATCGCCTTGATGCATGTACTATTGTAACAACCTACATTACCATATTATTTTATAATGTACCAATCTAATTGTTACTTGCATTCTATAGGAATCTTACTGCCTGGAAATCTCTTTGACATTAAAAGTTTGGTTATTGTAATTAAATGCATCGCTGCATGATGGAATACTATCTATCATCACTTTCATAAGTATAAGTCATAGGTGAATATATTATCAGTGTTATTCCAATGATTATCGACCTTGAGAATGGTTTATTCCATTGTAAATTTACTATTATCACATTGCCTCACTTATAACAAGTTAATGTTTATATTAACTATTATGGTAGATTTTTCTACCTAGAAATTTTAATCTGAAGTTTACCCTAGGTGACACTAATGTGACCAAGATTATTATACTTTGTTAAGAATAGGTAAACAATCACAAACTATCCTTGCCAAATAATGATAGGGTTTATTATTATTATTGACAAGTCAAGTTTGCAAATTATTAATGGTGAGAGCTTATACCAAGGTCGAGCCTTGTAATTGTCATGGTTTAAATACTTTTACTATTTTAGTCAAACTCCATATATTATAACCACCCAAAGCCATCGGTTACAAGTGATAAAGTTTGAAATTCAAAATATTATGTGAATATTTATCGTCGTTGCAAGTATACCTATACATTGTTAAATGTAAAGGTCCTAATGCATGGTTAACATTGGGAATGTTCATAAGAGAAAGTTGTTACAACCTTTCACTAGGGTCAGCGTTAAGAAATTATTGTTAAACAAACACGCGAATCTCGAAGCTATCATACCAATGATATGGTTCATGTGTTATCATTGGTGATTAATATAAATAAACGTACTCCATAGTTTTGTGCTTGATTTGTTTATATCATTGTTTTAATAATTTGATGTTTGAAACCGCAGATGGACTATGGACTTGACCCTTGCATGGTTAAAAGTATTGGAGGGAATGTGGTCACCTCCTGTTCATGTATTGGTGATATAAAAGTCTTGCAAACCCTATTTGCTTTGTCATTTGCCTCCAAAGTGCTCGTTGGCCTGCAGGACGCTCTGCATAGTTTCCATGGCAGCCATGAGGGCTGTTCCTCTGCTTGCTTGCTCCAAAAATTTCATTTAAAGTTGCTGTAGTTTCCTGAGCTCGGTCTTGATTGTAAACCTTTGTGGTTGTGAACCATACATCGTGAGTGTTTTCTTGTCTTTGTGTTTGGCTCTCGGCCTGTCCATAGCTCAGTCCTGTTCTCCTCATGGCCTATCACGACTTTGTGAATCTAGAGCTTCTTTGTCACTGTTGGTGCTCCACGATCGACGTAGGATTTGGAAATTCTTGTGTTTACATTTCGCAACTGGTGACAGTCCCTTCGTTGCTTGATAACTTTTATATTTACAGGTAAAAGTTATCTCGGTTTTTACTATGTAAAGTTTGTCAAGTTATGAATACAGTTAGGGTTTTTAATATTATAGAATAGAGCCCTGAACTAATGCTCGGTAATAATGCTTGTATAGGAACCCATGGCCGTTCCAAGCTTCGGTGAAAGACACACGACAATCGTCTTCAGGGGATTCGTGGCTCTAACCGATAAGCCCTGAGTTCAAATGGGTTTCACCCTACTTGTATTGAGGGTTATTGAAGGAGAACTCAGTGCTTGGAATCCTGCTCGGTCTCTTTGTTTAATAGGAGGTTTTAATAAGTTGTTTTCCAATTTAATGTTATAAACCCTTGCTATGATGCTGGGTTATACCGGCCTTGAGCTGTGTGATGTATCTTGGTTAAGTTTTTAGCCTTACGGCCTGTCAATGTAATACATTTGGTTTTTAAGAAGATTTTTAACTTCGAGCTCTGTCTCGTTTTTGCAATGGTTTTTGTAATTTTGTAATCTATGATTTTGTGTAATTAGAGTCTTTCTTTCTTCATTGTCAATGAAGATAATTACTGTTTAAGCTAACTTTTGTAGGAAATTATTGTTAATATGAGGATTGTAGATTAGTCGTAATGTGAAATTTATAATATTAACTTACTTGTTCAGAATATACAAGCTAGGGTTTTTCAGAAATGAAACCCTTGTCTAAATAAGTTCTTCAATTTATTATTACTTAGGTTTTGCTTCTTGTTACTTTGATTTGGCTAATACAGATGTGTGGTGGTATTTTAACTTGTTAATTGTAAACTTATCTTGCTTGTTTATAAAAGACATTTGTCTTTAGAAAAGACTGTAAACAGTCTATAGTAGACACTATAATCTTCTTGTAACATTTATTTATATAATTATCAATGTAAATGGATCACAACTTAGATAATTTAATTTATAATAGATAAATAATTTGTTTAGGGTTTCAACCCTGAAGTTTTTCCTTCACAGGTATAAGCCTGTCTGGTAAATGTAAAATAATTTATAAATATGTAAATATTTAGTTTTATATTAGTTATTGTTTATATTTACATTGCTTTTATTTACTAAACTGTCACACATAATTCATTTAGAGTTCTCTAAAAGATAGAAAGTAAACTCTGTCACTCTGTTTATTCTTTATAAATTAAGAACTTTTAACATAACCCTATCTAGTTTATATTAAATATAAGTCTTAGATTTAGTTGATATTGTTAGAAGATAAACTATGTGGTTAGTAGCTTATTTATATACTTAATTGTAGGTAATCACTGTAACTCTTCATAACACTGTTTTTCCTCCATAATATTTTAACATTGAAATAAAATTATTCTACTATCTGTAGTTACACAATTCTATCTACTAATTTCATTATCTTATATACTTAAAGCATTCTACCTGTGCTAGAGTACGACCTGGTTTCCAGGTGTGGAAAAACACAGTTTAGAAATTTAATTTCATTCTAACCCATTATTTTCTAAATCCATTTCATTTCTATAACAATCTGATAAAAATACTAACTCAAACATTTCATAATCTGAACTGTTAACATTCACATAGCAGTTAACTAAGATTTATTTAACTAACATAGTAAAACAAAATAACTTAGAACCTTTTGAGGACAGACAAAAACAGCTTTAGGAGGTCGTTCCTCCCTACCAATCTCCCAGAAGTGCTCAAACAACGCTTCCTCAGGACCCCCAAGCCTGTTCCTGGTCTTCTTGGATGAGAACTAGGTGGAGAATGCAAACAATAGAACCCTCTATCAACTGACTAGTTCAATACCTCTGTAAATACTCTGCTCTCAGCAGCATGATCTTTAGCTTAAAAGCTACACTAGATCAATCAACAGTTATCCCCTCAAACACTTTCCAAATTTCCCTTCCATTGAATTTCTCTGAAGTACATTCATTCAACCTGAACGATCACTTCTCTAGAATGAGGAACCTCAGCTCTCTTCAATGGGAATTTTTTATAAAGATTGCCTAGGTCTTTTGGGTCAGTTTTCATTAATTGAGCCTCCTGCTCTGATTCCACTTTCTTGGGGAATCATGACCCCAAATGTAGGGAGGTTGCCACCTGCAACAGTTGGAAGTGGTTTGAGGATGCTGCCACATGTCAATTTTTTCTTCACCCAGTCTCCTCCACCAATTTGACCAGTAAACACTCTTTTAACAGCTCTCCTAAGTTGTTGTCTCCTCCTTTATTCATTTATAAATAAAATATTCAGAATTACATTAAATATCCTTGACCCTGCTGAGTCATCAATTACAACTTAGCATAAAATTTAACATATTTTCCTCAAATAATATTAAATAATATAAAATTGTTTTTGAAAAATTGGGGTATGTGACAGTATCATACACATCCACCAATACAAAGAACCCAGTCCATGTTACAAGTATCCCGCAGCCCATACACAAAAGGTGTGCAAAAGAAGCTCAATTCAACACACATTCCATAAATCTCTCGCTAAATTGTTCCACACAGTTCATAGGAAGCACATAAGGAACTTTGAAGGCATATCCCAAGGAAGCACATAGGGGGTAAAGAGAAAATCCCCCCATACTAAGGCATTTTAAATTCCATGAAAACCACTCATTAAAAGGAGCAGTGACAAATCAAATCAAAGGCTTAAAATCAAATCTCAAATATTTCCTAAGAAAGACGAGAAAGCCACTGCAAGTATGTTGAAAAAACATACCTTAAAAGGATTCCACTTCCAATAGCCTCTCCTTCCAACATCTTAATGAAGGAGAGGTTTCCCATCTCAAGAGTAAGTGCTTCCTTGGATAAACCATCAGAACTCATATTGTGCTCCCTATAAATGTGCTGAAATTTTATAGAGAGGATCCCTAGTAATGTGATCCCACTAGTGTTCCAGGTCCACAACATCTAGACATGTGTAATGTTCCCATTCAAATAATTGCATAGCCAAAAAATTTCATCAATCCTACTAGTTCCCTAGGTTGGGTGGAAACATTGGGAAGTTAATAAGGGAGCTAATAAATGGTGTTTAAACATTAGAAGGAATAAATATTTATTTAATGGAGTTAATTAAATGAATGCAAGTGAAAAATGAAATGGTTATGGAGAATGGAGACACATGGAGACTATGGGGCCCACTCAAACTAGAATTCCTATGTTAAATGGCATCCTCCTCTTGCAATCTTGAATCTATGGGAAGCCTATTGTTTTTGGATAGATTATAAGGTTAATATAGTTACCCATATACTTCATAGGTCGAATTTGGGATGAATTGTAACTTACATGGGGAGAGGATAGAGCATCTTAGAGGGTGCTCATGGGAGTTGGAGAAGGCCAAGAGGCTTCTACTCGAATTTGGTAGAAGAGGGGAGGTGAAGAGAGAGGCCACATGGCATAGCATGAGAAGCCACACCGATTCGACTTGGATTTGGCATATGGATGGATTTGGAACCTTAGAAGACCAATAATTTTTATAAAATGCAGGGATCATCCATGAGAATGCCTTTTTGATCATTTGTGAACATTGTTATTATGAAGAGAGAGAGTTAGTGGATGACTAGTTCATGCCTTCGCCAATTTCAAGGGTGAAAGATTCCCATCCTAGTTGGTGTTTTGAGAGGCCAATCAGGTATTTCAAGGAGCTTCAATGGAGTCATAAGTTACAGGTGCAATCTACAGAAACTTGTGGACATATCAATTTCAACTTGTTCTTCCTTTCATCTCAAGTTTTCTCACCATATTTCATCTCTATCGAGTGAGGCGCACTTGGTGAGCTATTCATCTCTTTGAGGTAGCTTCTATCGCTATAGTATTTTGTATTATAATTTAAATTCTCTGCTATTTAATTTTAGAAATCTTTCAGGTCGAAAGGCCACGAAATATCATGTATTATTTCTCAATAATGAAGAAACAATGCCATTTTCCCACTACCTTGTTGTAAACTCTTGTAATCTTGATGGATTCGAATGTATGTATAAAATATTGATGATTTATGAATGAATGGACTATAATTGAAGTATATATGGTTTTCATTTTTAGTAACTGATAATTTGTGGCCATTGGGTCGAATTTCATAGCATTTGGAGCAAACTACACCTCATTTCCCCAAGGGTCAAAAACTAGTTTTTTATATCTAATTGAAAGAAGTGATAACAGCCATGAGAGGTCGATTGGTTATGCATATGAGTCTATAATAATGTATTATACATATACCATGCTTCAATTTAATAATTAGAGTGTGTTTCTGTACATTTGGGAAGCCATTTCTACCACTTACCCCAGGGGGATTTGAGCCCAAAATTGCCAGTAAAATCCTCTATCTTGTTCAGAATTTAGTACAGACTTGAAGAAGTGATTGGAGGGAAATAATACATCCATTAGAATAATAATTAAGTTATTATATCATTCATACATCTTCTATTAATATTTGGGAGCAATTGGGATGATTTGGAGACTAGGACAGTAAAACTAGTCAAGAGCCAAAATTGTGAAAAAATTGGAAAATTGGGCATTTTGGTAAATTTTTTAAAAAGGGACATTAAAAGTGGTATCAAAGCATGGTATTATAAATTTATGGTTTTAAAAATGAGTCAAATAAATAAACCACCACCCTTAGAATATGAATTGGAAGTTTCTCGGCTTGTAGAAGAAGACCTAGAAGAAAAAAAGGTACCTTTGACTAAAGCTATGGCTCACGAGGGAGAAGACTACACTAAGGAGAAAATGGAGTATATCAAACGTATAAAACCCATATTTGAAGAGATATCCAAGGACATGACCCAACATATGGTATACATGACCCAACAGATAGCAAAAGTATTCGAATTGATGGCCAGTCAAATGGGAAGCAAAGGGATAATAGAAGATAGTGGTAGTTCATAATCAACAGAAAAGAAGTCAATGGGTGAGCACATTTTCTCATGAAAAAGACCTCGTAATAGACCCCATGAATTTCATATCACACCAAGGCCTACTACACCTAAATTTCTTATTCCCAAAGAAGAGACTAACATTCAATTTGAAGTTGATACAATAACAAAAGACTGGGCTAAATTGGATGAAGAGTGTAGGAGAAGTATAACATTTGAGAAGTGCTTCACCATGGAAAAAAAGCTAAAAAAGAAGGAGGACAATAAGTATATACACCAAAAAAAAGAATTGAATTGTGCCATAGGTAAAGCGCCACTTCCTACTTTTGATGGTTCATCTCAAAGTTCTGCTAACACTTGGGTGCAAAAATTGGATGTGTATTTTCAGGTGAATCCAATGGTGGAATAAGATTCTTTAAAAATGACTATTTTGCACTTGGATGGAAATGCCAATGGATGGTAGTTCCATGGAATAAAAACCTTGGGTCATGATCAGGTTAAAACATATGGGGAATTTGTTGACATGGTATTAGAAAGGTTTGAGCAAAAATATCCCAAATTGTCTTTCAAAGAACTAGCACAATTGAAGCAGGTAGGGACTCCTATTGAGTATATGTTGGAATTACAAAGATTATCAGTTAAGGTGGCTAATGTATCTATGGGAAGGTTAGTAGTTCTGTTCACTGAAGGTTTGGCAGAGCCCTTAAAAGGTTTGGTCAAATCCCACAAGCCTACTAACTTAAATGATGCAATGAGCTTGACTAGAGATATTCAAAATGTGCTTCCTAGAACAAGATTTCCTACCAAGCCTAACTTCAGATTTGAAAGAAATCCTTGGAAGAAGGATGCACCTGATAAGAAGTTTTGGAAAAGAGATACATCTGAAAACAATAATAAAGAAGGACAAAATGGGGATGAACTTCGAAGGAAAAAATTGTGCTTCTCATGCTTCCAACCATGGACACCGGGGCATAAATGTGCTAAAGGAAAATATCAATACATAGAAGTATTTTCTGATAATGATGAGTATGAAGGGGGTATGGATGAAGAATGGCACATTTTGGATCAAGAGGAGGCATATGAGACAACGGTTGAAGAAGAAAAACAAGAATAAAATCAGCCTTCACCAGACAAAGCAAGAATGACAGTACTTTTAGCAGTGCCTCACTATCACACTATTCGATGCAAGGGTGTGGTATTGGGACAAATAGATTCAGTTTTGGTATATGGAGGAGATACACATAATTTCATTGATGCATAGATGGTGGATAAAATAAATATACCAAGTGAACCATTCCATGGCTTCACAGTTGTCATTCCAAGTCACAACACAATGAAATGCAACACATGGGTTCCAAAGCTGTAAGTCACCATAGGTAACTATACTTTTGTTGATAGTTTTATGTGGTTGATGTTGCTAATACTAATGTAGTATTGGGAGTGCAATGGATGTATTCTATAGGATAGCATTCAATAAATTATCAAATTCCTGAAATGCAATTTCAAGATTCAACAGGTGTACTAAGGGTTGTGAGAGGGAAACACACTTTCCCAAAATAGGTAGTAACTTTGCAAGAGTATGAGATCTATATTGAGTCATGGTGATATATAATGGGTTTATAAATGTTATATCACCTATCCCAAGCCAAAATTCATAGTTGTTAAACACCCAAAGGAGATAGAGACACTTGCATAAATATGAAAAAGTTTTTAGAGATTTTCCACATGGTAGACCACCTGATAGGGGGGTTGAGCATAACATTGTTTTGGAGGAGGGTACTTCACCCATTCAGATACCACCTTATAGACATTCCAAGAAGTTCAGAGATGATATTGAGAACTCCATTCAAGAACTATTAGAGTTTGGAATCATTATACAAAGCTGTATCCCTTATGCTTCTTCAGTAGTGTTGGTAAAGAAAAAACATGGAACTTTGAGGATGTGTATAGACTTTAGAGCTTTGAACATGAAGACCATCAAGAATAGATATCATATTCCTAGGATTGATGAGCTCATGGATGAGCTATTTGGAGCTAATTAATTTTCCAAAATTGACCTTAGATCTGGTTATCACCAAATTCTATGAAGGAGGAAGATGTGCAAAAGACTGCTTTTTGATGTCATTATGGTCACTTTGAGTTTCTTGTTATGCCATTTGGGTTGACTAATGCTCCAGCTACATTTCAAGCATGTATGAATAGAATATTTTGCAAGAATATTATAGGTTTGTTTTAATATTCTTTGATGATATTCTCATTTACAGTAAAACTTGGGAAGAGCACTTGCAACACCTAGAGATCGTGTTGAAAACTTTGCAAGAACAGTATTTGTATGCTAAGATGTCTAAATGTGAATTTGGGATACTATAAATATTATGTATTGGGAAAACTATTGGGCAAGATGGAGTGAAAGTGCACATGGAAAAGATAAGTGCTATCTTAGAATGGCCATCACCAAAAAACATCACAGAATTAAGAAGCTTCATTGGAATACGTACATACTACAGGAAGTTTGTGAAAGGATTCTCCAAGTTGACTTCTCCACTCACTGATTTGACTAAGAAGGATTGCATATATGTGGTAGTGGATATATTGACTAAGTTTTCTCATTTCTTTGTTCTTACATTCTTTTTTAGTGCTGCACAAGTGGCTGACCTTTTTTTCAAAGAAATCTTCAGATTGCATGGGCTCCCCAAGAGCATTGTGAGTGATAGAGATGGTAGATTCATGAGTGCTTTTTGGCAAAACATTTTCAGATATGTGGGCACTCAGTTGAATCCAAGTACAAGCTACTATCTCCAAACTAATGGACAAACAAAGAGGGTGAATAAATGGTTGGAAGGGTACCTCTGAAACTATGTGGGAGAACAACAAAAAGCTTGGACAAAATGGCTACACTTGGGTGAGTTTTTCTACAACACCAACTTTCACATGTCAATAGGGATGTATCCTTTTAGAGAATTATATGGTTATGATGCACTTACATTTTCGGATATGATATTTGGTGATAGTAGAACTCCAAAAGCTAAATATCGGGTGGAAGAAAGCCAAGAAATTTTAAAGCTTTTAAAAGACATTTTGCAGGTTGCCCAAAATCAACAAAAACAATATGCAGATAAACATAGAGAGGAAAGGATCTTTCAGGTTGATTATTTAGTGTATTTGAGGTTGCATCCATACAAACAAACATCTCTCAAAATAAATGATGTAGAAAATCTAAAGCCAAGATACTATGGGCCCTGCAAGGTAATCCAGAAGATTGTAGAAGTAGCATATGAGTTGGAACTTCCGGAAGGGAGTAAAATTCATAATGTATTTCATGTTTCTTGTCTCAAGAAAGATATTGGTCAGCACATTGTCATTTCAGATACAATCCCTCCTTTGGATGATGAAGGACAACTCACACTTATTCCGGAAAAGGTTTTGAAGACAAGGGAGAGAAGATTGAGGAGTAGAACAATCAAAGAATACTTGGTGCAATGGAAGGATCTACTGAGTGAAGATGCCACATGGGAAGAGGAGACAATTTTTCAGCATCAAAATTTGAAATTGCTTGAGGACAAGCAATATTGGGTGGGGAGGACTATAATGTCCCCATTCAAATAATTGCATAGCAAGAAAATTCCATCAATCCTACTAGTTCCCTAGGTTGGGTGGTAAGATTGGGAAGTTAATAAGGGAGATAATAAATGGTGTTTAGACATTAGAAGGAATACATATTTATTTAATGGATTTAATTAAATGAATTCAAATGAAAAATGAAATGTCTACAGAGAATGGAGACACATGGAGACTATGGGGCCCACTCAAGCTAGATTTCCTATGTTAAATGGCATCCTCCTCATGCAATATCGAATCTATGGGAAGCCTAATGTTTTTGGATGGATTATAAGGTTAATATACTTGTCTATATAATTCATAGTATAATTTGGGATGAATTGTAACTTACATGGGGAGAGGAAGATCCAAATGGGAGTTTCATGGACACTTGGCTAGATTCCCCTTACATTTATGACATCTATGACACCAATGATGGAGATTCTATGATAGTTATGACACAAGTGAGATATGAAGCATGAGATTTGACATATATGAAATTTCAGGCCTGAATATAGCATCTTATAGGGAACTCATGGGAGTTGGAGAAGGCCAAGAGGATCCTACTCAAATTTGGGAGAAGAGGGAAGGTGAAGAGAGAGGCCACATGGCATACCATGAGAAGCCACACCAATTCGACTTGCCTTTGGTTTATGGATGTTTTTGGAACCTTAGAAGACCAATAATGTTTATAAAATGCAGGGATAATCCATGATAAGGCCTTTTTTATCATTTGTGAAAATTGTTACTGTGAAGAGAGAGAGCTAGTGGATGACTGTTCATGCCTTAGCCAGTTTCGAGGGTGAAAGATTCCCATCATAGTTGGTGTTTGGAGAGGTAACTCAAGTATTTCAAGGAGATTCAATGGAGTCATAAGTTATAGGTGCAATCTACAGTAGCTTGTGGACATATCAAGTTCAACTTGTTCTTCCTTTCATCTCAAGTTTTCTCACCACATTTCAGCTCTATAAAGTGAGGCGCACTTGGTGAGATATTCATCTCTTTGAGGGAGATTCTATTGCTCCAGTATTTTGAATTATGATGTAAATTCTCTTATATTTAATTTCATAAATATCTTAGGTCTAAATTCCAAGAAATCTCATGTATTATTGCTCAATAATGAAGAAACAATGTCATTTCCCCACTACCTTGTTGTAAACTCTTGTAATCTTGATGGATTTGAATGGATGTATAAAATATTGATGATTTATGAATGAATGAAATGTAATTAAAGTATATTATGGGTTTCATGATCAGTTAATGAAATTTTTTGGCCATTGGGTCGAATTTCATAGCAATTGGAGCAAACAACACCTCATTTCCCTAAGGGTCCAAAACTAGTTTTTTAATATCTGATTGAAAGAAGTGATAACAGCCATGAGAGGTCGATTGGTTATGCATAGGAGTCTATGATAATTTATTATACACATCCCCTAATTCAATTTAATAATTCTAATGGGTTTATGCACATTTTGGAAGCTATTTCTACCACTTACGCCCGGGGGGAATTTGAGCCCAAAATTGCCAGTAAAATCCTCTATATTGTTCAGAATTTAGTACAGACTTAAAAAAGTGATTGGAGGGCCATAATAAATCCATGAAAATAATAATTAAGTTATTATATCATTCATACACCTTCTCTGAATATTTGGGAGCAATTGGGCGGATTTGGAGACCAAGACACTAAAACTAGTCAAGAACCAAAATTGTGAAAAAATTGGAAAATTGGGCATTTTGGGAAAAATTTAAAAAAGGGACATTACAACATACCACCAATTTTTCCCAATTAATTATTACGCGGGATTCCCCAAAGACAGAGAGAGTAGAAAGGCCTATAGTAACCGCAAAAACCAAAAGAGATCAAATATCCATCGATTCTGCCATGGTATTGGTACTGACACCACATCCCAACATGACAAGAAATAAATGAGAGAAAAAGATATGAAGAGTAAAACCTGCACCCCCGATATTTTAAGCTATTGCACTGTCAAAGAACCTCGTAGGATAAGTAACAACAGGAGCTGCTCCAATATCACTAAGAACATTTTTTTCCCCACAACAGGAAAAGTATTTACAAGATCCAAGATCCTGTGACAAACAGATCCGACCCTCGATTCTTGATCTTAAAAAATGCAATGATTGCGAGAGTTCCAAATACTCCAGATATGAAAAAGGAAAGTAAAGTAGGCTATGAACTTTCACAGTCCAGTGATTTATATTTCCCAAAAATCAAGGATCCTTCCAACTAAGAACCAGCCTGTAACTAAAGGCTAGGGAAGCCCTCACTGCATAGGAAAAGGAGCATGCAAAAAATAAATGATCCACCGATTCATTATCAAATTTGCATAAACAACAACGGTTTGGACCAATACATCCCTGACTTGTTAAATTATCCTAAGTGCTAATGCATTTTTCAACACATAACCAGCCGAAGAATTTTAGTTTTAGTTGAAAATTCCAATACCAAATTAGTTGCTTGTAATGCGAGCCAAATAATTTCACCAAGAATGCATTAGAAATAATATTGCAAGCCAAATGTGTTGTAGCTTCACCATTTTGTGTATTATGCATCTAGAGAATACGATCCTTTTTTGTATTGAGTCTGATGCCCCCATGAGATAGACCAATGATATAGCTTAACCATTCCTCCTTCCAAGCCCCTCCAAGATCCAGGTCATTCGTATTCATCTAGTAGGAAGAGGAATTGGACAAATCACCATGGTTGCATGCTTGACTGAGGGTGTAGATTCCATAGTCATTTAGATAAGCACGAAGATCGTTGGATAGAATAAAATTATATTTCAAACCAGCAATAGGATCAATCCCCAACTTGATATAGTCACCATCGTCAACTATCCAACCCAAAATACTACTGATCCATGGGAGAACCCGAATGAATCCATTCCAAATATGTGATGTATTCTATACAGAGAATAAATTCAGATGGAACCAACAATAAATTAATAAACCGTTAAGATATTTGACCCGAATCACTTGATTCCAAAGACCCTTACTCTTGAGAACAATCCACAAACTTTTGATTCTGAACGAGATGCTAAACCATTCCAAATTTTTAATATTCCATCCCCCAAGGGTGAAAGGTCTTGATAGCATTTTATAATCCACTAAATGAAACTTACGCTTGTTTATAGTACCACCCCAAAGGAATGTAAATATGCATTTCCTTAGTCTATTCAAGATGGATCTTGGAAGCTTTGCAAGGGATAACCAATATACCGGGATCCCTGATAATACAGATCTAATTAGAATTAGTCTGCCACCTAATGATAAGAACTTGTGAGTCCAATGGCCGAGCTTATTCACGAAGTTTTTTATAATCCATCTCAAGTCCTTTAATCCATACCACAAGGGTTTAAAGCCTAAAACCCAAATATTTTAAGTATGAGTCGATCAGATCCATCTTATATGAAAGAATATCACTAATGTTGTTACTAACTTCATCAGTTAAATTATTACTGATAAAGGAGGATTTATCCAAGCTTATGATCATCCTAGACTTCGAGCAAAAGAGATCCAATACATAATTATATGATTTCCATTCCTCTAGGGTTCCACTACCAAATAGTACAACATCATCCACAAAGAGTAAGTGGGTTAAGGAAAGAGTAGATGAAAGTCTAATACCATAATTTTTTCCAGCACTCTTAGCTTCCCCAAGAGTCTACTAAGTCCTTCAATCACCAACATAAAGAGGAGAGGTGATAAGGGACACCCTTGTCTAATTCCCCTTGTAGCATTAAAAACCCAGAAGGTGAGCCATTAATCAGAACCAAAAAAATTGCTAAAGATACACAACCCATAATACAGTTTATTGTCTCTAGAGAAAAACCAATTTGAAGGAGTATAAGGCACAGGAAAGTCTAGTGAACTCTATCAAAAGCTTTAATAAGGTCAATATTTAGGACTTGAGATTCCATTTTTGTTGTTTTAATAGTATGTAGATTTTCCTGAGTAATTCCAATAGGTTCCTGAATTTGCATGTTCTTCAGAAAGTCGAACTTCTCTATAGATATGACCCTTGCAAGTATAGGCTTTAGTTGGTTGGAGGTGATTTTTGCAATGAGTTTATAAATTAGTTTGAAGAGGGAAATTGGATGGAAATCCACAAATGTTTTAGGTTTATCACATTTGGGAATGAGGGTCAGAAAAGTAGAGTTTAATGCTCTCCCAACCTTTCCTTCTCTCTGAGATTGCTCGACAGCCTTTAACAAATCATGTTTAACCAAATCAGAGAAAAATATAAATAATTCCATCGACCAACCATCTAGCACAGGACTCCTATCCTTCTTGAAACTCTTCATAGCATATTCAATTTCCTTGATCGTAACCTCAACAACCATACACTCCAAGTCTTCAATGTGTTGAAATATTGTAACTTTAAAGGATATTCTAAATGTATTTTACTGATGTAACCCAAGGGAGATGTTATTATTCCTCCGATGGGGTGTTACTATTGTATTTGGTCATCATAGAGTCATGAGGTAAATCATCCACTTGTGTTGGGTCTTTAGTACCCTAATAAATAATACAATATATTATTTTTGAGTATTCCTAGGTGAAGTCGGCCCAAACAGTTTATTGGGGCCGACTTGTCTAGTGCAATAAGTCAATTGACAATTAGTATAAATAGAGGAGTTGTGATTCTTATTTGAACACAATCACTCACTTGTGTAGTGCATAGGAGAGAGAGGGAGACAAATCAGAAGGAGGGGAACAACTAGATCTGGGTTGTCTTTTATACATCTTATACATAGGAAGTTTTTGTTGGGTTTTTCTTCCCTGTGAGGGTTTCCCGGGATAAATATTTGTGTTCTTTTTGTGACTGTGCTTGTCTATCTTTCAGTGATATTTTTGCTTATGGTTATGCTGTTATGATGCTAAATGTTATAAGATCTGATATAACCATACAAAATTAACATGGTATTAGAGCCACCTTGAAAGAATCCTTTGTGTAGCCGAAACAATGCTACACCTACAACTATTGAGGATTAGGGTTTCATGCTTGAAAACCCTAAAATACTAAAAATAGTAGTTTGGTTAGATTAGCTATATCTCAATATTGGATAAGGATCAAGAGCCTAAACCTTTACAGGACAAAGAAAAATTCCCGATGTACCTTGTGTAAAATTTTTAGCCTAAGATTCGTTATATTCTGGGAGATACGATTCCTCCAAGTGAGCGTTCTAGCCTCTCCCATGATTCAACATTTAAAAGGTGACCTAGGGAGAATTTATATATCTTGGGATATGAAGGTCCAATTGCAAATTCTCAAGATTTTCTAGAAAGGGAATGGATTGTGATTTCTGTGGTATAAATTTCAGACCTCGAAGATGAAATAGTGACACGTGGAAGTCCGTACAAGTTCGCTCTTCTGAACAGTCCTGAAATAAGTCACCTTGGGAAAATGCGCATAAGTAAAAATTTGGAAACCAATTCTGCTCTAACCTGCGGTGTTGGAAAGAGGACAGACAATGATATCTCATTGCGAAGTTTTAGACATAGAGGAATAGTATTTTTGGAGATACCGCATAAACAATATCAAGAATTTATGTAGAAGAAACTGAAGAAAACTAGGGCATCAAATATTTTGTAGTTTTGATCACAGTTTTGGGAAAATGAGTATACTTCTCAGCTTGCCTTGAGGAGGTGCATATTTCTATCCAATAAGATATGAAAAATACCTCAATTGAAAAATGAGAGTTTCTCTATCAAACCCTAGGTCTACCAGAAGCAACATTCCAAAATAGCTTTCAAGCAAGCATGAGATTGAAGCAATCTCACTGGTCAAAGAAGAAGATGTTGATCCAGAAGGAGATGACGACAAACAAACAAACATAAGTATTTGAATTTTCCTTCTTGTATATGCTGTGTATTATGCATGATATAATGTTTGCATTAATGACAATATACTACTAATGTGCATATGATGTGTAAGTAGCCCATAGTGCTATACAACTCTCCATTGCTACTTGTCTAGAATGAAACCTCTTTGCTGACATATTGGATTAGTGCACAATATAAATGATGTCTTGGTAGAGATGGAAGGCATATAGAAAGTTTCCATGAGATATGGATGAATGTTGTATTGGCTAAACAATTGCATGATGCATAAGAATTTGTTGTTATGAATATGTTCTATGAAATGGTTCTAACCATGCCACTGGTCCAGGAATTGCAGGAAATGGTCCTAACCATGCTTACAAGAAAAAGGAGGATGATACTTGTTATTAAGAAAAAGTGATGACAATTCAATATTCACTCCAATAAACATGAACCTAAAGATACCAAGGTTAGAGACGCCGTGCGGAAGAAAGAGCTTCTAAGAGAGGTAGATCCACCTAGAAATATGAAGACCATCTTGGGCATGAGATATATTCCAAGATGAAGAAAAGCACAACGGGACTTCCAAACCAAAGTAAGAGGCATCATACACACTCTAGTTGTGTAACACAATTGGGTGACATCATTGATGCTAACTTTTTCGGCTATGGAAGAAGCTATGATCAAAGAGAAACAATTGATCATGGGGAATGATGTCTACGATATGGTTCCGAGACCTCAAGGGAAGTTCGTAGCGTCTTCCATATGGATCTAAAATAATAAGTGTACAAAGAAAGGTTTGTGGTTTGTCTCAGAAAGAATAGACTATGGCACGACATACTCTATTGACCAGACACACTTCTTCAGTAGAAGTGTATATCAAGCAAAGAACCACCTGTATAGAATATGCTTTGTACGAGCTCAGAAGGAACCCATAGAAAAGCACATCCAGGAGCTTGACATATCACCTAGAGTGATGAATATCTCAACCTTTTCTACAAGGTTGAAGATGGAATTCTATAGAATACAACAAGCTCATAGATGGGTGCAAGAGGAACTTTTCGACAAAGTTCAAGATAAAGGGATCTTGGTATCTAGTAACCTGAGATGGATACATAGTAGTGGAGAATGCTACCTGCCACTCCAGTATAGAATGTAGAGGGAAGATGATGCTCTGCTTCAGGGGGAGTGACTACAAAATATCTCCGAGTTCAAAATGGTACGACACGATGGACAAATTCCTTATGGACCAAGACTTTACCAAGAGTAAAGTGGGTTCCAAACTTAAAGGTTGAATGCGGAAGAGTAGGATATGTTGATGACCTAACAAAATGAACTCATGATATATGAAATGTTGGAAGAATACCCGAATGATGTTTGGGATATAGTACCCAAACCTGAAAGCAAGAGTGTGGTATCTTCCAAATAGATTTGAAAGATAAAATATGCTCTTGATGGAAGTAAGGAAAGATTTGTGGCTAGAGGATTCTCTGAGAGAGAGGGAATTGATTATGAAGAGACACTTGCTCCAAGAAGAAAGGTACAATTCCATCAGAACTATCATGGCACTTGCTTCCATGATGTACACTAGATGGATGTAAATACAAGCCTTCCTTAATGGTGTGATTGAGGAAGAGGTTTACTTCAAATAGCCACAAAGTTTTGAAGTTGAAAACAAAGTGACTCATATATGTAAGTTGAAAAAGGCTATGTATGGACTGAAGCAAGCTCCTAGAGCTTGGTATGGGAGAATAAATAGCTTCTTGGGAAGCATGGACTTTAACAAGAGTAAATTTGATCCTAACATTTACCTTAAGGTTATGGATGATGAACTTGGCATACTATTGTTGTATGTGGATGATCTATTTCTGACTGGAAATAAGAAACAAATCACATATTGCAAGAAGAAGGTAGCTAAAGAATTTGAGATGAAAGATCTTGGATTGATGCATTATTTTGCTCATGCTATAAGTGTGGAAGAGCTCAAAAGGAATCTTTCCGAACCAGGGAAAGTATGTTGTGGAAATATTAAAGAAGATTTGATATGTTGGAGTGTAAATCCATAGCCATAGCCATGAATACCAACATGAAGCTGTTGTCTGATAAGCCATCATAGTTAGTAGAATCAGTACAGGAATCTTATTGAGTTGTTGATGTATTTGATGAACACAAGGTCAAATATATGCTTTGCTATGAACACCTTGAGTCAGTATCTAGTTAACCCTAGATGTGTTCACCTGATAGCTACAAATCATGATGAGGTACCTTAAAGGTACGACCGACTTGGGACTTTACTATCGCAGATATCATGACTACATATTATATGGATATACGGATTCAACTTGGGCAGGAAGTTCCACAGACAAGAAGACCACCTCAGATGGATGTTATTGTCTAGGATCCACCATGATCTCATGGTTTAGTCTAGTGTTGCTCTCAGAAGAATTGAAGTAGAGTACATGGAAACTTGCTCCGCTATTTGGGAAGCTATATGGCTTCAGAAAAATGATGTCAAGAATATTTGACATGGAGTTGGATACCACAGTGTTTCTTTGTGACAACCAGAGTTGCATAAAGGTGACAAATAATCTTGTGGAATATGGTACCGAAGGGAGACATAAAAATCCAGTATGCGAGTACTGATGAGCAAGTTGTTGATGTGGTGACCAAGATTTCGTGAAAAGCTTGGTGTAGTTCGTGAAGAATTTACTCGCAAGGAGGAATAGTGATGATGATACTACATACTTTCCTCGCAAGGAGGAACAATGGTGATATGGAATTTCTTCATAAAGGAAGAACGAGTCGAAGACATGGAATTTATTTAGAAAGAGTCAAAGATGTGGAATTTCTTTAGAAAGGAGGAACAAGTCGAAGATATGAACTATCCTCAAAAAGGAAGAACATGTTGACACTATGAACCCTCCTCAGACAAAGGGGGAGCATGTTGATAATATGGATCCTCCTGAAAAATGGGGAGTGATGATGAGGCTGACATCGATGATGGGATGACATTGATGCTCCAGTATGGAAGGGGCCAAGTGCGCCTAAATATGCTGACAAGGCTCGACATTTATTTGTGGATGATAGTATCCTCTCTTGAGGATGGCAGCTATAACACTTTGTTCATGAGAGTGGTCCTTAGTAGGTAAGGATGGCCCTGCAGATATTACTCTCACAGGGAGAGTACCCACATTCACCTATGGACGACAGTATCCTCTCTTGAGGATAGCAGGTATAACAATATGTTCATGAGAGTGGTCCTTACTGGATAAGGATGTCCCTACAGATGTTACTCTCATATGGAGAGTACCCACATTCAGTTGTGGATACCGTAGAATAACACTCGCTCAGGATTGGTACTAACCTGTGTTGTATGGAGGCTCTACAATGATTCCTCACGGATGACAGGACTGACATTTTGTATGCAGTCGATATCTGCTCCGTGGAAAATACTCTTGTATGGAGAGTATTCCTACATTCATATGTAGATACCATAGAATAACACTTGCTTGGGAGTGGTCCTAACCTGTGCGCTATGGATGCTCTGTGATGATTCCTCACAAACGTCGTACCATAACACTCACTTGGGAGTGGTCCTAACCTGTGTGGTATTGATGTTATACATTGGGCTGACATTTTGAATGCGGTCGAGATATGCTATGTAGAAAATACTCTTACATGGTAGAGTATACCTACACGTGAGTGTAGATACCATAGTATAACACTCACTTGGGAGTGGTCCTAACCTGTGTGGTATGGATGTTCCACGTTGGGACAACATTTTGAATGCAGTTGAGATCTAGTTTGCAGACAATAATCTTACATGGTAGAGTATGCCTACACATGAGTGTAGATACCGTAGTATAACAATCACTTGCGAGTGGTATTAACCTATGTGGTATGGATGGTCTACGATGAGTCCTCATAAACGATAGGGCCGACATTGGGTGCAGTCGAGATCTACATTTAGTTGTAGACAATTTAGCTGATCGATTTCATGGATCATTCTGATGGAGGAGTGCATCGTCCTTGGACTTATGTCCTAAAGTGATCGTGATTGATCATCCTGCAAATATATCATGTGTACTGTAGGTAGTGTGGCGGTGAAGGATCAAGTAGATCGAAGTACAACAACAAAGGGTCAAGTATATCAAAGTGTGGCTGCAAAGGATCAATAAGGATTGAAGTGCTGGTGCAAAAGGATAGAAAGGATCAAAGTGCTACTGCAAAGGATCAAGAAGATCAAAGTGCTGCTGCAAAGGATTGAAAAGATAGAAGTTCCGCTCCAAAGGATGGAGAAGATCGAAATGTTGCTGCAAAGGATCGAAAAGATAGAAGTTCCACTCCAAAGGATCGATAAGATCGAAGTGCTGCTGCAAATGATCGAAAGATCGAAGTGCTGTTGCAAAGGATCAGAAGATTGAAGTACTGCTGCAAAGGATCAGAAGATCGAACTGCTGCTATGAAGGATCGAAATATTGATACGTTGCTGCAAAGAAAGGATCAAGTGATCATGTGATGTAGAAGATGAAGAGTAACTGTTCCAAGTTACTAATTGTGAAAAAATTCTTGTGACGTATAGATGTATCTCCTCAATGTACTGTTGTAATTGTCTCTCTGGTCTCCTATAGTCTATGATGATGTTGTCACTGGAATACGCTTCTCGTTAAGGGGGAGTGTTGAAATATTGTAACTTCAAAGGATATTATAAATGTATTTTACTAATGTAACCCAAAGGAGATGTTATTATTCCTACGATGGGGTGTTACTAATGTATTTGGTCATCATAGAGTCATGAGATAAAGCCTCCACTTGTGTCGGGTATTTAGTACCCTAATAAATAATATAATATATTGTTTTTTAGTATTCCTAGGTGAAGTCGGCCCAAACAGTTTATTGGGGTCGATTTGTCTAGTGCAAAAAGTCAATTGAAAATTAGTATAAATAGAGGAGTTGTGATTCTTATTTGAACAGATTCACTCACTTGTGTAGCGCATAGGAGAGAGAGGGAGACAAAACAAAAGGAGGAGAACAACTGGTTTTGGTTGTCTTTTATACATCTTATTCGAACAAAGTTTTTGCCAGGTTTTTCTTCCTCATGAGGGTTTCCCAGTATAAATATTTGTGTTCTTTTTGTGACTGTGCTTGTCTATCTTTTAGTGATATTTTTGTTGATGGTTATACATCTTATACAAAGGAAATTTTTGCTGGGTTTTCCTTCCCCATGAGGGTTTCCCAGGAAAAATATTTGTGTTCTTTTTGTGACTGTGCTTGTCTATCTTTCAGTGATATTTTTGCTTATGGTTATGTTGTTATGATGCTAAATGTTATAAGATCTGATATAACCATAAAAACTTAACAGATTGGAAAGGAAAGTAGGGAAGTGCTTGAAAACCTGTAGTTGATCAGATATGAGAGGTTTACCATCATCCATAAAAAGTGAGGAGAAATGCTCTTCCCCTAAGAGCTTGAGCTGATCGAAATCACTGATAAGGTTTCCAGCACTATCAAAAAGTTCCGAAATAGTGTTATGGTTTCTTCTTGCTGAGGCAAAAATATGGAAATATTTTGTGTTAGTATCACCCTATTCTATCCAAAGAGCCTGGATCTTTAGTCTCCACATAAGTACTTCATGAGCCACAAGATTTTATTTTCGACACTTAATGGAAACCAAATTTTGTGCTTCAGTCCCCGAGGGGATACTTGAGGGAAACAAAGAGTAGAGATGTTGTAACTCTAAATCCAGTTCCGCTAGCTCCTTCCGTTGTTTCAATAATTGGCTCTTTTCCCAATTTTTCACTTCACCTTTGAGTCTTTTCAACTTCAAAACTATACTAGTAATAACATCATCATTAGAGTGAGATATCTTAGTGGTCTAGGAAGAATTAAACAGTTGGGAGAAATCTTCCACCACTAACCATGCCATGTTGAACATAAAGGGATAATTCCTCTTATAAGCAGAATCATCCCATTCCAAACACATTGGAAAGTGGTCAGAGATCATCGATGGATGAACCCAGTCTAGTACCGAGATAAGAGAGGAAGAAATGAATCTAATACAAGGTACCTGTCAATCCTCTTACTTATTCCCTTGGTCCCATATATATCGTTTCTCCAAGTTGGGCCAACATAAACCGGAGCTAAGTCAACCATATTGGTATGTTCCAACAACTGAGAAAAATAATATCTTAGTGTATCAATAAGGGCTTTATGTCCCCAAATATTTGTATATGAGAGAGTAAAGTTAAGATCTCTGTTAATAATCAAATTTGGGTGATTAAATATACCCTCATTCACATCAGCATCCCAAAATAAAGTCATATTATGATAGGGACCGTAACAGTTGAGGCAGGAAAGTTATATGGGATGATTCCTCAATATGAACTTTACCAAAATACCTGTCAGAGAGACAAAATATTTACGTCGCGCTACAGTAGGGTCCGATTCCGTAAGAAGATCCTTCGAGAGGCCAAGAGAGTCGGTGGCACAAAATTCCCATCCAAGCCTGATTTTTGCAAAAGAAATAAGGGCCTGAGTATGATCACACAGAGCTTCCTGGAAGAAGACCATATCAGGATTGATATCAGAGAGTAAAGAGTCAAGGGATTTAATCTTGGTAAGTCCTCTGAAACCACGAATGTTAAGAGAGAGAAGTTTTATTAAGAACATAAGTTGGGGGATGACTCTGCTCTAAGTATCACAAGAGAGGAAAGTTGGCTAGGAGAATGACACGATCTAGCCAAATATTTTATTCTTACACATAAGGTAACGTAATGTAGGTCCCCAGGGCTCCCTAGAGGCTTTACAGGTTTAGTTTTCCCAGATCTCTGGATGCTCACAATTTTGTGTCTGATCGAGTTAAGAGGTAAGGTGGACGACGTGATGGGGGATTTGTTAGAGAATATAGAGAGCAATTTTAGAAGAGAGGAGTTAGAGAAAGATGGATCTTCACAGGGACTATAAGGTGGGTGGAAATATTCAGACAAAGGTAAGAAAGGAGCCCCATCAAGGTGAGGAAAACCATCATAATTGAAGAATGAGGGGACAGTCAAAGTTTGGGCCAGTGGAGGAGTAATTAAAGCAATACCCACACTATCCCCAGTTAGAAAGTGACCCGAAACCCTAACAGGATTCTGATAATATCCTCCCAAGTTAACAGGTCCAAAATCAAGGTCAACAAGCAACGGAAAAGGATCCACCAGATGACTACAACTCACAATATTTTCAATATCAACTACATAATATAACTTTCCTTTAGTAAGATCGTCACAATTTGAAGGGGAAACCGATCTATACATACCTTCTGCTAGTGGTGAGGAGGGAGCCTTCGGACCAGGAACAAAGTGATTGTTAGAATCTTGTTGCATTCTGACTGTGACCACACCTGCTAACAGCTGAGGAGATCCATGTAACAACAAGGGACAATTGTGCCTGATATTTCCATTCTCATGAAAAAAGTGACAACAGAAAGGCATGTTAAGATAATCCAGTATTTGAGAATGAACAATGTCATTGCAAATAATATCAATATCAGGAGGCAACTCTACAGTAATATCCATTTGAACCGGTACCCTTGTCGAACGTTTATTGATGGTATGGTGAAAATTATCCTCCACGGCCACAAAACGACCCAATATGTTTGCAATTCCCATGGGGACATATTTCCTCCAGATAGGAAGGGGTAATGTAGGGAGAAATACCCAAAAGGTTTCGAATAACCACCGTTTTTCGAAGAGGGTCAAACCCCTATTGCCAACAACTAAGGACCGGGGAGCCATTATGCATAGGCCAAAGAGAGTTAAGTATCAAGGTGTCATCCTTTCCATCAAGGAAAAGAAATACGAACCAGCCATTCGAGAGTTTGTTGACAGTCACGACATAATCCAATAGTGGTTTCTAGCGCTGGTTATCCTAGAACACTCACGCTTCTTTCTTCATCCTACAATATTTTGACTGACTAACTAGTGCGCGAATCCACAGTACTTCCTTTTTTTCCATATAGACGTCCCAACCTATCAGAAAAATGTGTTTAGAAACCAGTGCCTTAATGGCCTTAGTCTTCCTCTAAGCATTAAAAGGTGAGGAGGAGTTTCCAACAGATCCTAAGACCTTATCAGGAACCAAAGCCACCGATCAATGAGCTGACAGTCAAAATAGAGTCATATGGAGTCCATCCTATACAAAAAATAGTGAAAAGAAACCGAGAAGTTCTAACACCCCAGGGCCGAAAAATCACAATGATAAGGGGAAAACCTGAAAACCATAAACCAAACAACAAATTCAAACTCTAGAACCAAACCGAAGAATCGCTACACATACCCCGTGCTAGACCAAAAAGAAAACAAAAGGACAGGCTAACCGAGAAGAAAATCAAAACAAAACCCCAAAAGTCGAAAAACCTCCCACCCCGAAAACCAAACTGCGCCAAAACCCTAGGAAACCTATCATGAGGCCGATGATGAAACCACGAGGAAAACCAACTTCACCAGAGTGATAGAAAGTGACAGAAGCGAAAACCCTGGCGATAGACTCCACAGTCCAAAAAACACCTTCAAGATGACACTTTGCCAAATATTGAGCTCTCTTCCATACTGTGAGCACAAAAAAATGGGTTAAAAAAATGAAATGGTTGTCAAAGAAACCATAGTGACAGGAAAGGAGGAAAACAATAGTGGTAGCCCCCAGAACCCAGAAAAAACCAGTATCGCGGTACCCTAAACCAGAAAAAAAACCAGAACCCTATTCCCACTTTTTTTCCATGGTTGGTACTAAGTCCTCAGCGAGAGGACAAACTCCATGCTAGGAAAACAAAGGGTACTAGTAGATGGACATACCACAGAGAGAAGGGTTCCAGAACACCAGGGCTTGTGTCGATCTCCATCCTCCACTTGTATGTAGAGTTATGAGATCATTGTGGCATTTTGAATCTAGATGTTATTATTTTTAAATATTTTAAAACATTATAACATTTTTTATTTAAATTTGTTATTTTGAAATGATTGTAAGTGTTATAGATGTTCAATTTTGTATATTTAGAAGTATAATTTTCAGAGTAGGACTTCATTAAATACATTAATTCCCTATCACATTATAACTTGTATGAATATGACTTAGGGAAAGGATATACTCTTTAAGACTTTGGGGTGGACCCTTCATTTGTTACCAAATGGTGCGATAGGGCATCCGATTATTCCTGGTTTGCGAGACCGACCTTCATTTTTTTGGCTACTGGCCTAGCTAGAAAGGTGAAGGGATTGTTTGAGTGGTGTGGATTTAAGAGTTATGGAGGCGCTATCAATATGGATCTGTCACCTTGATACACTAATCTTTAATCTTTGATAGCATTAAGGAGATAATTATGGGTAGGTAATTTTGTAATTTGTAAATTTACAAGTTGGTAATTTTACTCCACATCAATGTGGCTTGCACAAACACATAAAACCTTATAAATAGGTAAAAACGTTCATACATATTGATCATTATTAATGTGTTAGGTTTGAATTTACACATTCATAATCATTGTGGTATTTTGAAACTAGATGTTTTGGTATTTAGACTTGATTGCTTTTGCATTTTTAAGAATGCAAAAGTTATTAAAATAAATATTTAAATTGTTTATTCTAGATTGTTTGAAAGTTCCATAGATGTTTCATGTAGTAGTTATAAATTAGAATTAGAATTAGAATGGGAAGAACACAAATTTATTGACCACACCAACTCCCTTCTAAATTAGAACTTATAATAACTATTACCTAAGACACATTATACTCTTTAACCCTTGTGACCTTGACATAATCACCTCCTAACATAATGACCTTGGCATAATCACACTAAACAAAATAAATGCTTCCACACCGTGACCCTCAATCATTTTTACCCTCAAGATACTATTCCTCTTAACTCGAACACAATCAAATACTGCCACATTATGACTCCTAATAACGTTTACAAACTAATCCTCCAATACACTATAACCCCTAGTCACTATGATCCCAAACATAGTGTGATCCTTAACAAACTGACACATGTTGAACTTTACCAATATGACCTTGGAATTTTATAGCTCAAGGTTTCGTGAGGTGCCCAACTTGAAGAGAAGGTATATTTTGTACTTCTTTTTATGATTAATAAAGATGTGACATCCTTCTTCTTCCAAAATCATTGTTTAATGTGTGATTGAATATCTGTTTATGATAAAATATTTATGTTAATCATATTAGGATATCATATTGTTTTGATTATCATTACTTTATATGTGGTCATATTGGTTTGAGGAAAATATAATTTGTTTTGCAGGTCTCTTGGGGAAGAGGAGCAAGAGAAGGGCTAGAGAAATATTGGACCGGCCTTCAGTTAATCAGGTATGGACCTTTCTAATCTTTGAATCTTGCTTATATTTTCTTGCAGAACCATATGCATCTCTCTTTCAACCCTACTACGTTGATGGCCTCTTAAACCCTAACCATAGGAACACTTTCCTCTACAACCGAACTGGCAACTCCACTGGGGAGAGTCTTATCTGTTTGGGGTTTCTCTGTCTTTCTTCTAATCTTTTGCAAGGTTTTAGGTCCTTCTTTCCAGTTAGGAACACCTTCTCAGTCTGATAGAACACCTCCCCTGCGTTCCTAAGGAAATTTTCGACCTTTTTTGGGTTTTTCCCACCCATACGCGAGTTGCAGACTCAACAATCACGTGACTGGGATGTACAAGTGACCTGATATATTATCAACCCATGTATGACATGCGACATGTCAGTAGGGTAACTCGCGTATGCCCCTGAAACAATGTTTTTTCCTCATTTTTTGTGATTTTTTCTATTGTTTGAGGGTTGTTTGGTAGGTATTTTGGGGTCCTCTGCAGGTGCATGAATTCAAAGAGTTAGTTTCATCTCTTTTGGGTGTTATTTATCTAGGTTTCAATTCCTTTTGTAGAATTAAGGTTTTCTATTTGCTCATATCCCTCATCCCCTTTGCTTGGGTTGTATTTTGGCTCTTCTTTCTAATCAACCTTTGTCAGTGGTCTTTGTCTAATTTCATAATCTTGTTGGTGTTTGTTTCCTTCTTCTTTTGTTGGTTAAATTCACCATCCCAAAGTAGTTGACTTGTCTCTTATGCAAGCATTCCTTCCAAGTAGGGTTTATACTGACTTTAGGGAATTCTAGAGTATGTTTGGTGGTTGTATAGCAGAGTTTCTTTTGCTTTGTTCTTGTCATATGCATACCTTAGTTTGTAGATAGTTATTTCTTTTGCATTTATAAAAAAAGAAGAAAAAGAACATATAGTTGTTTAATATGCATGTATATTAGGCTTTTGTCTTTAATGCACTGCATATCATTATTCTTGAAAAAATAAAAAAGAAGTTTTCTTTTGTGGCTTTCAAGTTTTCTATTTGAAAAAGAAAGAGAATAGTTTTTTATTTTTGTATTTCATTACTATTTTCTTGGTCATCTTGTTTCAACATTGAGTCTAAAAACCATTGGTTTCACCTTTGCCACCCCCTTTGAGTAATTAACATTCCTTTAAAATAAACACTCAATATTTAAAATTTATTTGTAACTGTTTATTTTTAGGGATGACACACACTGGTCTAGGCTAGTGTTTTGGGCTAGGAATATGTTAACTGCCAAAAAATTCAAACTCAAACATTGTGGCCTATCTATTAGGAAATCCAACTTCGTTTGGAAAGACACTGGAAAGCTCCTCTCACACTGGAGTCAAGCATGATGTCGTGCGATACTGAGCTGTTGGAGATGCCCCTCCACTTCTTAGTAAAGAATACACCAGAGCTGTTACACGAATGGGGACTCATCCAGTACCTCCTCCTGACCCCGTGTGGTTCCTGGTACTGTTTGGGTTTTGGGATTTGCTACCCTTCCCATGTGGATCAATTGGATTGACGACTATTCCGCTGGACTTTCTCCACGATTTTGGTATCCTTAGTATCTTGTATGCTAGGATCTTACATGGGTGGCATTGGAAGGCTATTTCCAGTGCACCTAGGGTATACTTGGAAGGTAACCTCAGTAGGAAATCTAGTATGGAGGTTGGGTGATTCCAGCGCTTGCGCCCAGAGGGATCTTCATGAGATGCCAAGTAACTACTCTCCTTCCTTCACTGGTTGGTTTTGTGCCCTCATCTTCCCAGACTTTCCTCTGGAAGGAATCTTTGTTTTCTTGGTTTGATACTTAGGTATTTTTCTAGTGGTGTGCTCTTTGTACTATTGGTTACCAGTTGACCTTAGTTGTTGGTTGAGTCAGAAACTATGGCTAACACCCATTTGAACACCCACCAAGAGATCCCCATGTTGGTAACTCCTTGTACTATTCCTCTCACAGGGAGTGTTGGTGTTCCTTTGATGATCACTTTGAATCTACCTAGATTCACCCTAGGGCTACCGGTGTGGTTGTTTTCCACTCCAAATATCTTGAATTCTCCTGATGCTTCTCAAGTAAGCTCCTTATATCAAGGGAATAAAAGCACTATTTCCCCTTCACTTGTAGCTAATTATCCTCCTCCTTCTATGTCATGCGATGAAAGTACTGATACTAGTAACTGACAGTCTAAAAGGAATAAAAGAAGGAAGAATAGGAAGAAGACACATAAGCAAGGGGCACCCGTTCAACCTCTACAGGTCAAGTTGAACCTTGTCACTCAGCCTTTGTAGTTCATGCTGGGGGAACCTATCCAACCTGTGCAGGTCATGTTGGATCTAAGCACTCACCTATGCAAGTCAAGTTGATCTTCACCATCCAGCCTCTGCTGATCATGCTGGTGGGATCCTTCCAACCTTTCTAGGCCATGTTGGATCTAATCACTCAGCCTATGAAGTTCATGATGAGGGCACATGTTCAACCTCTGTAGGTCAAGTTGAACCTCCCCATCCAACCTCTACAGGTCATGTTGGATCTGTCCACCCAGCCTCTATAGGTCATGCTGGGGCACACACTCAACTACTTCAAAGCATGCTGATCTTTCCCGTCCAACCTCTGCAGGTCATGTTGGACCCAGTCTCTCAGCCTCTGTAGGTCATATTGGGGGAAATCTCTCAGCCTCTATTGTTCCTGCTGAGGGAAAATAGTCAACCACTGCGAGTCATTTTGACACAGTGAAAAGACTAACCGTTCAAAAAACAAGCCCAAGTTTCCTTGTAAGCTTTGTTAGGGAGACCACCTTACTTATATATTCCCTTCCATTGCGGAGGTAAGAAGAGTTTGGTTTCATGGTCATCCCATTTTTGAACATCATGAAGTTTTTCAACAACTAGCCTCTCTTAGTCAGGTTGGACCCAGTCTCTCAGCCTTTGTAGGTCATGTTGGGGGGAAACTCTCAGCCTATGTAGGTCATGCTGAGAGAAAATAGTCATCCATTGCTAGTCATGTTGACACCATTGATAAAATTGGTCGTTCGAAAGAAAAAATTAAGTTCCCATGTAAGCTATGCGAGGGAGATCATCTTATTCACCAGCGCCCTTATATAGCAGAGGTGCAAAGAGTGTGGTCCAAGACTCAAGGATTTCCTTCTCCTGAACAACCTATAGTTTCTCAACAACCTACTCAACCGTTGGTTGATCTAGTGGTCGAACCTTCCCAGTATTTGGTTCACCCCACTCTTCTTTTGGAGAGTGATCCTTATGTGATTGAACCAATGCCATCTTTTTTCAATCCCACTCTCCCTTCAAAGAATGACTTTCACGAAGCTGTTGAATCGATTCCATTGTCAATCAATCCCACACTTCCTTTGCAGAATGAAGTGTCTGATAGTCGCATTTCTTCACTTCCAGTTTAGAACTTACTAAACAAGGGGGCATTGAACTCACTTCGGATGAACCCCCACCAAGCTCTCAGATTGCTTCCCTTGATTGGGATAGCCTAGTTGAGTCGTTCCTTCCTTCTGATGCACCTTTCAAGATAAAGGTCAAAGTTGAATAATACATGATTGCTCGTTGTATTGTTGATTGAGGAGCCTTAGTTAGTATCTTGGATACTAGTTCTTGGCGAGGCATGGGATTTCCTAGCCTTGTGTCGACTTCTAGTAAGTTACTAGCGTTTGATAGAAGAACTAGTATAGTCGTGGGAATTCTTGCTCAAAAACCTATTACTTTGGGTAGGAAGATTGTCTTAGTTGACTTCATGGTGATAGAAGACCCCTTCGAATTCAATATGCTCCTCGGATGTGATTATGTTTATGCCATGCAGGCTGTGGTGTCAACATTATTTCGTGTCATGTACTTTAATCATGGAGAATAAATTGTCACTATCGATCAATTAGATTTTCTTGATCCCTCTACTAACCCAGCTAGATACCAGGCCTTTCCTTTATTGATTCCCAGTGTTTCTACAGACACTACCCTGCCCTGGGTGAGCTATGTGGCCTCATGTCCTTTGCGTTCAATTGCCACTGAGGAGAAGCCTCTATGTTCATTCTTACCATCTCGATACTCGGTCCCAACAGTTGACCAAGTGATTCATATTATACAGAGTGTGGATCTTTCTCTCCACTCTGTCGATCCATTTGAAAGTTTAGACATGTGTCCTATCTCAGATGATCTCCTTCCTTTGGATGAAATCTTCCTAGAGTCTTTGATACCGTCTAACCTTCTTTTGGATGTTGTTTCAATTGTAAATAAGTTTAACCCTGATTTTATTAGTAAGCCTGATATTCCAAGGATCGCTCTTCTTGTGTTGGTCTTGTTGAGTCTTCAGACTCTCCTTTTGATCAGCAAGTCAGTGATCCTTGTGAGTTTGATTTTTCTTATGAATTTTTCAACTTCTTTGATATTGAGTTTGTTCCCGTAGACTCTATCTCCTCTGTTGATATTTTCTTATCCTCTGAGGTTGATATTACTGATTGTGAACCCTCAGGCCTTGGGACTATAGATTTCTCTTTCGTTGATTCTTCCTTGAGTACACCTTTTGTAGAAGATAGCAAAGTAACATGTATTTCTACCAAAGTGACCTACATCAGATGTTTTCTTCTGAACATGATCCTGATGTTGTTGTTTCTTGGAGACAAGATTCTTAGTTGGATTCACAACTGTTTACTAGGATCGCCTTGTTGTTTAAGTTGTAAATGAATTTGCATGTAACCTTCTCGTGCTTATGAGCATGATGCTGGCTTCCACACTTTTAGGTCATTGTATAATCCCTCTTCCCTATTCTCATCGTCGCTCATCCTTGTACCATTTTTCCTTTGCAACTTAACCCCCTTTATCTTGAGGAGACATTCCCCAAGTGTCTTTATCTTGCTCATGTTCCTGGCATTATGCATAGGTCTGTTCCTTGCGCTTGGAACTAGTTTCGGCTGCCTCCGACACTCGTCTCCTCACATTTAGAGAATTCTTTTTTTTTCTCCTTCGAGCTCATTAAAAACAGTAAGGAGGCCGCGAGTTGAATTTTTTGAACTCGTTAAAAATTCACGAGAAAGATATGGAGTTACCTTTAAACCTTGGTATGAATCCTTAAAATTGACTAGATTCCTGAGTTAACTTGTTTGTTCAGACTCGTTAAGGAAAATTGAACAATCATTCGCATAGGTATAAGTTTACCCCTTTTTCAGCCTTGTGGATCACTTAGGAAAAATGAATACTCTATTTTCTTCAGAATCTAGAAGAGTATCTTCAGGCATAGGTTTATCTCTTTTCTGGACCCAAAGGACTAAACTTACGGAAAATGAACCTTCTAGAGCTTAGTTTTCTCTTTTTGTGCTCTGGACCTAAACATGAAAAAAATTCCAAGCGTACTTTATGTCTTTTTCATTCTCGCTAAAACCTAAATAACAAAGCATCGCGTTTACTGTTGTAAGCCTTATTTCTCGTAATCAAATGGATCTTTCCAAGTGATCTTTCCTTCCTTCACACTCGTTAAAATCATGCTACATGTTGTTTCTGAAGATGCGTCAGTCTGGTGATAGTTTACCCCTTTTTGGACCTTGCCGACTAACTACGAAAAAGGCATACCTTAGTTCACCTGGGCTAAAAGAGTTATCCTCTGTATTGTTTTACACTTTTTCAGACTTAGGAGACTAACCTTATTAAAAATCACCCCCGTGGAGTCTTCTTTGGAGTTTTCAGACTCTCAAAATTATGAAAACATCATCGAGCATTCACTAATTCTGGCTCATAAAATCCACGAATTAGTGCTTTATCAAGCATTCTTTTGTCTCTTCTTCGAGCTCTCCAAAAATGAAGAAGGTCCCCAGTTTGCTTTCTTGGACTTGTTAAACCTTTACAAGAAAGAGGGAAGGGAAGTTCATTCACATGTATTTTACGTCATGGTAGCAAGTATTGTCTCCTTGAACAAAGCACCACTTTTGAGTCTATCAACAGTTGGGTCTCAGTTTTTGATCTTATCCCAATTCAGAGTTTTTACTCCTCCAGTTGGTCTCTTTTCCAATTATATGGGGAATCTGTCAATGTATCCTACTTTACAGATTTGTGTCATTGGCCCTTTGTGTCAAAATCTGCCGAAGTCACTTTTGTGTCATGCTCACTGTTCAAGGATTAAACCTTTGTCGACCATTCTGCAATTTCCTTGATCTTTTGTGTCGGCCATTCCCTAGTATCAATTCATTACATTATGTCTTTGACGGTCCTTGTCGTGAAATTTAGTACCAGTTCCAGATCCAATTAGTCTTTGACTTACCTCGTGTTAGATGATGGAGGATTCCTTAATGCATTCCTTCCAACGAATCTCTTCCTATCGACTGCAACAACTCTTGCTCTGGGAAGGAGATTTATATTTTATGACAATACCTTGGGGATTGCATTCATCAATGACAATTTCCCTCGCTATTGGGTAGTGAGAATACATTGCTGTCTCCTACTCGATGGATTCTTCAAGTGCACGAATTCAAGTCCTTGTATTCACACTAGTTAGAATGTGGTAGGTACATTGGGGACCATTTTCATTAATGTCGGTTTCCCTCGCGTTTGTTAACGGTTCTCATCATTGACTGGTAATCAAACAGTTTCCTCCATGTTTGACTTCAACTCCTTTATTCGCATGGTTAGGATTCGTACCTTTTGGGCAGTTTGGATTGAAGACCTTGGGTTGATAGTAGCATCGCCATATTTTTCTATTTCCCAAGTTGCGTAAGACCTTGTCACACTTCATATGACATTTTGTTGAGACATAGATCCACCTTGTATTTTTGTGGTTATGATCGATTGTTGAGCATGGATCCACCTTAATCATTTATGGCCATGACTCCTTTACATTTGATATGGCGCCTTTTGCATATTGAGAGACCATGATAGTTTCATCAGTTATACATATGTTGGATACTCTTGTATGCTTATGGAGATCATTTGTATATGGAATTGTATGTCCTAGAGATCAGTTTTGTATGACATTTATCTCTCTTTTAGGTACCTCTGTTCGAGCATTTCGATTTTGGATTCTTTGCTCTCTCCATAATCAACTGTTTCCTTTATAATATTTTCGGCTATCATCTTCCCCTCTAACCTCATACATTAGGGGAAATCTTTTATATATCAAATTGACACATCTCTGTCTGTGACCACTTTCCCATGATTTCATCACATGTCGACACTTCATTAAAGTCATTGAAGAAACACATAACTTTGATGACCCATATCTAGAGTTTTGTAACTCCATTTGACCTTTTCTTTTCGCTGTTGGAAAGGTATTTGAGTCATATAAAACTTTCCAGAAGACGCCAAAGTTTGAAAATGTCCAGAAGTACCCTAAAAATGAGATTTTTGTTTATGTTTACACGAGCTGTTTTAAGGAAATCCGCGTATTCCACTTTTTATACGCGACTTGTTCTACATAATACCCGTGTATTCCCTGAATCTGTGACTATTTTCATTTAAACTAGTGGATCATATGTGAGTATTGTTACTGCAACCCACGTATATCCCTTGAATACGCGATTGTTTCCACTGCAACCCACGTATTCTTCCTGTAGAAGCAAAACATGATGTTTCTCAAATTTTGGGTAGTTTGGGTGGTTATGCAACTGACTCCTTCAGTTGTAACTACTTTGTCTTTGAACCTATCTCTTCATAAAGGTATAAATAGAGGTAGGGAGGTCCATGAGTGCGGACTTGAACTTTTTCATTGTTATGCTAGAGGAATTGGGACTCTCATTCCCCCCACCTTTGCCCTAGAATCTTTCTCCTTGTGTTGCAGAGCTTGGAGGCTGAGTTCCTTGGAGAAGAGAAGCAGCGGAACCAGATCAAGGTTTCGTGAGGTGCCCAACTTGAAAAGAAGGTATATTTGTACTTCTTTTCATGATTAATAAAGAGGTGATACCCTTCTTCTTCCCAAATCATTGTTCAATGTGTGTTTGAATCTATGTTTATGATCGAATGTTTATGTTAATCAGATTAGGATCTCATACTGTTTTGATTATCATTACTTTATATGTGGTCATATTTGTTTGAGGAAGGTATAATTCGTTTTGCAGGTCTCTTGGGAAAGAGGAGCAGGATAAGGGCTAGAGAAAGCTTGGACCAGCCTTTAGTTAGACAGGTATGGACCTTCCTAATCTCTGAATCTTGCTTATATTTGTTTGCAGAACCATATGCATCTCTCTTTCAACCCCAGTACGTTGATGGCCTCTTAAACCCCAGCCATAGGAACACTTTCCTCTACAACATGGACACACTACACTTTTTAACCCATGTGACCTTTTATACAATCTTCTCTTACTAGACTATGACCTTTCAACACACTAACCTCTTAACACAATGACATCCTTAAATATTATGATTTTGAACACAGTAGTCTCTTAACACAGTGACACCTTGAAATGTTACGATTTCCAACATGCTGTACCTCCTAGTGTTTGTGTTTTTTGATATATTCGCCTTTCTACCACTCTAACCTTTGTCACAATCACCTCCAAACCTTTATGACCTAGGACACAAAATCACCCAAAAACATTATGACTCGAAACATTCTAAGCCACCCTCTTGATGATATTTCCCACATTTACCATCTTTGACGACATTGATCATATTTGGTCATTGATAATGCCTGTTCATGTTTGATCATTGTTGACCATATTGACCATGCTTGAATATATCGACTACATTGACTCACTAACTTTTAGTCCTCTAATTTATTGAGCTCTTTACCAATTGACTTGAGTAACCAGCTAGCAATGTTTAACAATCATTGATTGTATTTACCATGGCCATTCAACAAATCCTTGAAACTCATAACCGACTAACCCAATAACCCTATCAACCAAACGCCACCTCGCCTAATGATCTAGTAACACAATCAACCTATAACACACTTGAACCCAAACACACTAAACCCTAATATACTTTTCCTTTTAACTCTTATGACCGTCTAAACAATCATCTCCCTACAACACTATGACCTTAAACATACTAATCCTTTAATACCATGTAACTCTTAACCTCATAAACATTAACACAATCACATCATATTGCACTATAATTCATGAACACACCAACCACATAATACATTATAACACGTAAACAACTAAACAATATATCCTCTTATACAATATGCTTCATAATCCACATTAACACCAAGATGTCCTATTGTACTATGATTCATAAACACACCAACCTCCTAATACATTATAAAACCTAAACAATATGTTCTAATATACAATATCTCTTAATCGTGATGACTACTACTCTCGAAAACTTTTGATATACATGATGCACACCAACAAGTGTCATGATTTTATCATCATTACTTAATTCACGCAATTGCTAATCCCTTATACTTAATTTATTTATTTCTCTCACCATTTTATTTATAATGTGCGGCTAATCTCTCCATTTTATTTAACATAACTTTTATTTATTATTTTAAATTATATGTTAATATTGTATTATATATATTTTTAAATTATATAAAAAATTCAGTTGCTAAAATAATTTACGAAGAAGAGGAACCATATTAAACATCGATCACAAATGCTTGTAATAGTGTTTATATTTAATGCGTTGTAATGTTCACGATATCACTATATATTTTTAAATGATTGAATGTATACCTATGCAAAATAGTATAAATAGTTGTACTAATTAAATATTTAAATATGTAATAACTATCTTTATTATTATATAGGCTTATTAAATGCCAAAGTTTTTAGTAAGTAATATGGTAATTAGATATTTAGGTATATATGGTTAGTAATTAAGTATTTTAAATTTTTATAAAATTAGGTAATTAATTAAATAAAAGGTTGAAATAATTAATTAAATGAGAGATATACAAAGATAAATATGGTGAGTGTGTTTGTTGTGGAAGGTTCACAAATTTGACTCATTTGGAGACATTTAAGGGTAAGTGTTTGGAACTTAGGCATCACTCACTTTACACAATGTACCATCATTGAAATGAAGGGAAGTTATTTTCGGAGAATAAAATAGAAAAACAAATATAAGTATATGTAAATGTTAAATTTTTTTTCTTCACGTCCCCGCACCTCTACCAGAGAGATAACATGACTATAATGCTATCAAATACGGGAATTTAAGTCCCATGAACATGATATAAAATGCATTGAACTTAAAAACATACATAGATGTGTAAAACATGCAATATACAACGGAAACAATTACATTCCATTCAAGCATTCATCCTGTTCACATTTCATTGAATG
>LPNX010548288.1:1387552-1427828 GCA_001517045.1 Pseudotsuga menziesii | reverse complement strand
GACAGAGAGGACCGACTGTCACTAATTAGGGTTTGGGTTACTGTTGGGACAGGCCCACAGTGTTGTAAAAGCAAGACCTTCGGGCTGCTTATAAAAGGATGCAATTTTGTATTGTAAAGGGTTGGTTAGATAGTTAGACAGTCGTGACTGAAATAGGCAATAAGGATAAGTAGACTGTTGTAAAAGCCGAGCTCTGGTTCTGGACTTAGCAGTAGCAATCTTATTGAAACCAGTAGCTGGCTTATAGAGTATGCATGTAACGATCCGCAGGGATCGACTGAGAGGGAAGAGTATGTTGTAAGAGCGACAACCTAAAGGTAGAGAAGAAAGATCTAAGAGAGAAGATCTCGAGCTGCATGTGAGGTGCAACAGAACTGTGTTTGCCTTCCCTTAAGCTATAATAGAGAAGCACAGTTCTGTGGACGTAACTCCCATCCTGGGGGCGAACCACGTTAAAATCCCGTGTTCTGTGATTGATTTGCATATTTTGTTTATTTGCTGCATCCATCCGCTATGTTATGCAATTTGTTTACAGTTAATGTATGAATGAGTTGTTTAGTTACAGCACTACAGGAAGATAAATATAAGTTGAAATCCTTGGCACATTGTATAAGGACTTATTTATGCTTGCCTTAGATAGTTAATTAATCACAGTAAGACAGTCTGGGTGTCAGGTCTTGTGCGTCGACACGAACAACGCTAAGTGCACTAAGCCGCGGGAGGAGGGTATCGCAAGAAGGCGATACCGCACCGGCAGAGGAGCTGTGGTGCGCGATATCGTAGGTTGAGGACTTAGTGTTGAGTAGGGGTTACGTGTCGCACGGGGCGCGATGATGCGGTGAGATTGGGACTATTGTGGAAAGGAGGAAGTTGTGCGACGGGAGAAGAATCTGCACGACGTGCGCAAGGGTAGAGACGCCGTGGCTAGAAGGGCCACAAGTGGGGAATAGATCGCGCATCGCGAGTGGAAGATCGCGCGGCGCGCAGGAAAGAGATCTCGCAGCTAGGAGAGCTGCGAGCCACCAATAGGATTGCCGCGGAACCCGGTCCAAGACACTTGAGTCCTTGGCCAACCCGTTAGAATCACTTCGGGTGAGACTTCAGGCCGCTGTGCGGTCTATCGCCGAAAGGGCCAGTGAGCTAGGGGTGTTGTTGGTTGATTATAGTAAACCCGGGTTTGCCCATGCAGCCAACAAATGGTTCCGTTGCCGGTTTGAACGACTGGGAGTTAATGTTCTGTTGGCATCCTACCAGAGAAGAGTTTCACCAGTGGCTGGATTCAGACTTAACAGAGTTTGCCAAGAAAGAAAATCGGAGTCCTAGACTAAGCACAGAGGCCTGGTTAGAAAAGCATATCGCTTCAGATATACATGCTATATTTTTTGCAACCTATGGAAACGAGCTTTTCGACTGGTTATCCAAGTTGACAGATAGGAACACATTCAAGAAGAAAAGAGACATTGTCTGGACACCGGAGCTGATTCAGACCGTACAGAACCTCGACAATCCGATTACGAGAGCAGTGGACTTCTGGCTGACAAGTGTGCTAGAAGGCTTTGTTACAGAATTTGCAGTTGACCAGAGAAAGAGCTTCAGCGCAGCTGAACGATACTTCTTCAGAGGATATCGTGGTAAGTACCTAAGATCTCTAAACTTGTCCCTTAAGATGCTGCTATATGAAAAAGGAACAATGGATCTAGTTTCAGATGAATAAGTAAAGATAGTAATGTCACAAGAGTTTGAAAGTGATTTTGATGACATTGGACGAACACGTAGTGGAAAGAAGTACAAAGTAGATTTTAGCTCTCCTGTATTTGAAGACAGTTCACACAGTATTAGACAACAGAGTCCTAGTACCACAGAAGAACCAGAGGGGGGTATCCCTTACCACCCCTATACCCCACAGAAACAGACAGGGACTCAGAATAACCCCGTAGGTACTCTATCTAGTAGTTCACAGACAATACCTACTCCCGCTACATCACCTTCACCTACACCACTGAGTGGTAGTAACCCAATCAGTCAGAACCCACCACAGAGGAATAGAATGGGAGATGACATGAAGCTACCTATTTTTAAAGGTACAGGAGCAGAAGACCCGGAACAACATTGGTTCCTATGTGAAGCCATGTGGACCATTAAAACAATCAACGATGATAACCTTAAACTTGTACAGTTGGTCACCACACTCAGAGACAGAGCCTTGACATGGTACATAAAGTATACTACATTACCCAAGACACTTGCCCAGGTCAAGAACGCCATGATCAAAGAGTTTAAGAAACCTAAGTCTGAATCTCAGTGTATAACAGAGCTCAAGGATATTAAGCAGCTTCCATTAGAATCAGTATGGGACTTTGATCAGAAATTCAAAGCCCTGATAGACCAAGTAATATTTGACTTTGCGCCAGAGCAGCATAAGGAATGGTTTATTGCAGCGCTGCTCCCTCACATCAGACTGCCACTAATGCAGCAAAAATTCACTACTCAAGATGAAGCGCTGGAGATGGCAATGAAACTAGAGGCTTCACCTCTAGTAGAGACTACCACAGGCATGACAACCCTACAGAACCAGTTGGCCAACCTCACGTTACAGATACACGAACTTAAGAAAGGGAAAGAGGTTATGCAAGACATATGGTGCATAAAGTGTAGAGCACAGGGTCATACCAAAGACAACTGTCCAGTCTTCACAGAATATTTAGCATCAGGGGCTCCTAACCCCTTACCAAGAACACAAGGGCCATGGTGTGAAATATGTAAAACACAAGGACATCCGCCTTAGCAATGCCCTTTGCTTCAGAAGTATGTACAGACACCTAAGAACCTATACTGTGTCTTCTGCAAGTCCGTCGGGCATGATGAACAGGACTGCCGAGCCTATGATCTCATGTTATATAGAAAACATGATGTGTACAGAGTCCAATCAGAAACATCGGGTCCAGCAGCAGGACCACAGCCGGATCAGGCTTATGGAGGCCGTGCAGGAGGATTCAGAGGACGAGGCCGTGGAGGAGGCTTTGCACGTGGAGAAGGGTTTGGCCAAGGAGGAGGTTTTTGCCAAGGTCATGGGCCAATAACTTGTTATAATTGCGGAGTTGTAGGACACTATGCTAGGGACTGTCAAAGCCCCACTACTACTTGTAATTACTGCAAATCTTATGATCATACCATAGAGGAGTGTCCTATCCTGATAGCTAAGATCAAAGATACTAAGCCAGCGGCACATCAGAACATCCAGCTTATTGTTGCTGAACAGGAAAATCCAGAACCAAAAGTCAATATTGTGACTCGGAGCGGTGCTTCCACCAGTGGGACATCGCAGGAGACCGGAAAGAACACAAGTCAGGAGTGGGTACGCAGAGCTCCTAGTAAAGCAATAGCACTCGACCTACAGAAGAATAAAGAGACATTTCATGAAGCTAAGGCTTCTTTCGATGAGCCTACACAATCAGGATCGCAGGTACCGCCGTCTAGGGGCATACCGTAGCAAGCACCTTGTAGCGATAGCCCAGAACAGATACCACAAGCCACCACATTGGGAAGATGCGACGAGGATGAATCGACAGAAAGTATACAATCCTTCTTGCACAGTTGTTTGAAGCTCTTGAGAAATGAAAAAGCTATCGGCGAGCTACAGCGCATCACAGATCAGTGTCACCAACCTTCTCTCTTGGGCAGTGCACACTGCGCTGTTCATAATATTACAGGACATACAAGGACCGGAAGGGAGATGAAACTCACAGCACAAATTGGAGAGTTCGAAATGGACGAAGTCGTCTTAGATTTGGGATCAGAGGTGAATGTTCTAACTAAGCAGACATGGGAACAGATGGGTAGTCCTCAGTTAGCCCTATCTCCTATCCACTTGAGATTAGCTAATCAGCAGCGAGTATCACCATTGGGTCGACTACCGCAGGTGCCAGTTGACATTGACGGAGTTCGTACTTTTGCGGAATTCGAGGTTATAGAAATCATTGGCGACAGTCGACCATATCCAACACTATTAAGTATTGATTGGGCGATTGGTAACAAGGCTGTCATTGACCTAAAGAGAAGACAAATGACCTTTGAGGATGCACAGATCTGGGTCATCGCACCGCTGGATCCTTACCAAGGTCCTAGGTATATTGAACCCTTACAAGCAGAGGAGGAAGCACATAACATGGATAGCCTTTACCAGATGACTGCGAACCAGAACGACTACATCAACCCAACCGCAGAAGGGAACATTAGTTGGCGATGCAATAGCTCATGCGCATCGGCTTCTGATGTTGGTCTAGAGAACTGGCAAAACAGACTTTACGAAGTCTCATCTCGCAGATGTGCGTTTATGAGTAAGTCACTGCGATGGATTGGCGCGGAGACCACTGAGATTCCATCGTATAATGGACTGACAGATATCCATGACTTCCTTGAGCAGTTTGAGCAACAAATGCCTTACGAACAGAGAATCGCAGCTATGGACCTTGCAGTACGAGCCACACCTGCAAGATGGTGGTACACGCATAAAGAAAATATCGCATCATGGGATGATATTAAAAGATTGATGGCGATCAGATTTTCGGTCGACAAAGAGTATGTTCAGCAGAAGTACACAGGAGAAACTGATCCTAGAGCACACATTCAGACATGTGAACAGAGCTGGTCAGACATTCCATAGGATGAATGGGTACACAGATTCATTCACACATTGGACACAGTTCCAAGGAACTGGTACACAGAGACCGAGTTGCGCAAAGGGACGACTACATGGTCACTTATGACAGACAGTTTCCTGCTCACCTTTGCGTTTGAATCAGAACATCCAAGTGTTGCTCAGGCCCTAGACATAATCAAGACCAAGATATTTGAGGATTGCACCATCTCAGTGCCAGTCCAACCTGAGTGGACTATCCAGCTAGAAGAGGCGTTGGAATGCTATAATTTTGCATCAGAATCAGAGGAGGCAGAGGAGGACCCTCGCAACACCAACATTCCGGATTCAGAAGGAACTCGTGATGTTGGAGGACCACAGTTAGAGACTCTAGCAATCACTAAGCCCATCAAGATTAAAAAGGTCAATATTGGCATAGATGCAGAACCTAAGTTTGCCTCTATTGGAGACTATTGGAACGATGAAACAGTCGGACAGATTGCAGATTTGTCACATGACTATCAGGACCTATTTCCCACCAAGTTCACAGAGATGAAGGGAATAGTCGGAGACCTGGGAGTTATGAGGATACCATTGAAAGAGGACGCTAGACCAGTCAAGCAGCGCCCATATAGATTAAATCCGCGCTACAAAGAAAAAGTAAAGGACGAAATCGATAAGATGCTAGCAGCAGGCATCATTGAGCCGGTAGAAGAAAGCGAATGGGTTAGCCCCATGGTCGTACAAGAAAATAAAACAAAAGGAGACATCAGAATCTGTGTCGATCTGCGAAAACTCAACGATGCATCACTTCATGATCCATTTCCGACACTGTTCACTGATGAGGTATTAGACAACGTGGGAGGACAGGAGGTCTACTCCTTCACTGATGGCTTTTCAGGCTACCATCAGATCAAAATACATCCATAAGATCGATCTAAGACCACCTTTGCAACAAAATGGGGCTTGTTCCAGTATACGGTAATGCCCTTTGGTCTTAAGAATGCACCAGCTATATTTTCTAGAGTAGTAGTTGCTGTATTTAAAGAATACATTCATAAATTCTTAGAAGTATATTTTGATGATTGGACTGTATTTGGAGTAATTGACAAGCATATAGGAGACTTAAGACTGATGTTAGAGAAATGTAGGCAGTACCAGATTTCTCTAAACTTGAAGAAATGTATATTTTGTGCACCGTTTGGTATTTTGTTGGGTCACATTGTGTGTAGACAAGGCTTGATGGTAGATCCCGCGAAGATCGCAATCATTGTAAATCTTCCAGCACCCAACTCAGTCAAGCAATTGAGGACAGTACTTGGTCATACCGAGTACTACAAAAAGTTCATCAAGGGCTACGCAAAGATTATAGCACCAATGGAGAAATTGCTGAAGAAAGATGTAAAATTCCTATGGAATGAGGAATGTCAGCAGAGCCTATACATGCTTAAAGAAAAGATGGTTATAGCACCCATCCTAGTGTTTCCAGACTGGACTAAGCCATTTCATGTACACGTGGATGCATCTGGCATCGCACTAGGAGTCATCTTGACACAACCAGGAGAAGGGGATCTTGACCATCCCATCGCATATTCCAGCAGAAAGTTATCAACAGCAGAAAAAAACTACACCACAACAGAACGAGAGGGCTTAGCTATGGTGTATGTGCTGCAGAAGTTCAGGCACTATCTATTGGGTGCCTCGTTTAAAATGTTTATTGACCATTCCGCGTTGAAGTACCTAGTCAATAAACCAGTGTTAGGGGGGAGAATCTGCAGATGGTTACTCCTCTTCCAGGAGTATGATTTTGAAATCATTGTGAAACCAGGAATACTGAATGCTGGACCAGATCATCTATCGCGTATAGACTCAGGGGAAGAGCCCAGTAACCTAGAAGACAATCTGCCCGATGCGCAGTTGTTCTCTGTGCAGATCGCAGATGACTACTATGACGACATTATTCAATTCCTCACTACAGGAGTAGCACCTGATGAGTTCACTAAGCAGCAAAAGAAGCAGTTGGTTGTTAAGGCAGCAGACTTCACCCTCATTGCAGGATGCATATATAAGTTAGGCCTGGATGAAGTTCTACGCAGATGTGTAATGCCGCATGAAAAAGATGCTATTCTTAAAGAGGCACACTCAGGAACCGCAGGAGGTCATTTCACTGGAAAGCCGACTGCGCAGAAAATATTGGAGGCAGGACTATGGTGGCCTACGTTACACAAAGACACCAAGGACTTTTGCAGATGCTGTGATAAATCCATAGGGTAGGAAAACCCTCGCGACGCGATGAAATGCCGCTGCGACCGCAGGTCACGCTGCGTGCATTTGACAAATGGGCTATAGACTTTGTGGGTCCTATCAACCCACTAGGAAAGTGCACGGGAGCGAGATATATTATTATTGGAACAGAGTACCTCACCAGATGGGCAGAGGCCAAAGCAGTAAGAAATTGTGATGCTACTACAGTTGCACAGTTCCTGTTTGAAAACATCATCAGTAGATTTGGATGCCCAGTAATTTTGATGAGCGATCAAGGCACACATTTCTTGAACCACGCCATTGAGGCTTTGACAGAAGAATTCCAGATTCAGCACTATAAGAGCACTCCCTACCATCCACAGGCTAATGGTACGATGGAGGCCTTCAATAAGATTCTAGAAAATTCTCTTACGAAAATCTGCAATAGCCAGAGGAATGATTGGGATCTCTGAGTTAACGCTGTATTATGGGCATACAGAACCACATGCAAGAAACTTACAGGACACACACCTTTCAGCTTGGTGTATGGACAGGAGGCTGTTATGCCTATGGAGTATATTCTTCCCAGTTTAAGAATCACTTAGATTACCGAGATGACTGATACAGACACAGTTGAGGAAAGGTTAGTATAGTTGCTTGCCTTAGAAGAAGACAGATTCATCGCCGGATTCCATCAGAAAGTGCAGAAAGCACGAGAAAAATCTTGGCATGATAGATATATTAAGAATAAGACTTTCAATATCGGAGACCTAGTGCTCCTCTATGACAACAAATTCATTAAGTTTCCAGGGAAGTTCAAGACAAGTTGGCTGGGTCCATATCAGATACAGCAAGTCACAGAGGGAGGTGTCGTTCAGCTCAGCCAGCTGAATGGGGAGCTTTTTCCCACATGGATTAATGGCAATAGGATTAAGCCCTATAGTGATAGCCAGCCTGCCTCTTAGCCCTAGCTTAGCCAGTTTAAGAAGGTGCAGATGTCCAGTGTAGTTGAAAGGAGGCATCGCACCGGGAATGAGTCTACACTGGTAGGAGTTTTCTAAGAATGAGGAATCGCAAAAAAAAAAAAAAAAAAAACTTTTTAACGCTGTTTGTTTGCGCAGGTGATGCGGAGTTGCATCGTAGCAGTACGATGTTTCCCCGTGCCACGTACTCAGTTTGCAACCGACAGTGGGCTAGTCAAGTCACTGTCTAACAGGTAGTTAATGAAGAAATGACCGGTATCCCCTACCGTAGATTTGGCAATAGTACAATAAATTTTTCCAGATTTGGTAAATCTATGATGACACCGGTGCCTGGATATGCACGCTTTGAGGGACACGTGATCAGATCTCAGCTATTATGGCGGATCAGAATGACGGGTAGGGTCTCGTCCAAGTAATTATGATGACCAACGGGTTTGACCCAGGATGACCGTTGCGTCCGGTAGTATGCCTTCGGCATAAAAGCAGACATCCCTCAAGTAGGAAAGGTACAGTTGCCAAATCTCGAGAGCTATACAGGGCAGTGCTAAGTGTCCCCTGTGCAGAGCCAATTAAGTTACAGAGTACAGTGACTTCCAGAGTTCGAATCCACTGCACGCCCAGAGTATTGAGCCAAGCGGATTCTGACTGAGGCCGAACCTATAGAAGCGAAGTTTGGAAAGAACGTCCTGGCCGTGCGTTCGCCATGGCGACGCCACCCAAGGTTGTGAAATTAGAGACATCACAAGGTAGACAGCCGCTAAGGATGAGGAGTCAAGCACAAGAAGTAGAAGTTGTCACCAAAGTCTCTGCTAAGGAGAAGAAGAACGCAGAGCTGATCACTGAAGATAAGAAAGCAAAGTAGAAGAATGAGAAGAAATCTCCTGTCAGAAAGAAAGTAAAAATCAGAAAAAGAAAGCAACAGGATAAAGTCGCTGACCTATCTAATCAGCTAAGAGAAACACGAAAGATTGCAGAGGTACTGAAACAGAAACTTGAGGATCGGAGGCAGCATTTGGACCTGGAGCACTTTGAAGAGAAGAGAAGTGGAAGAGGACTCCAAACCCAGTGGAGGGGAGACTTCCAGAACGAGGAAAAAGGCTTGTTCTCGGACCGGAGCTCACGGTTTGCTTCTCTTCCATACACAAGGCCCCAGACTGAATGAAATGCTTGAGAAGGATGGAAGATACAGATTTTCCTTGTGATAAAAGTTCTAACCCAGATAAAAAGGAAAGGATATCTGTGGAGCCCTTCTCAAACACTAGAGCATTCTCAAAGGAGAACAAGCGAAGAGAGCGAAACCGTGACTATGGGCAGAAAGGATAAGAGAGCCCAGCGAACTAAGTTACCGAAATTCCAAGAGAACGTGTCGAGGTAATGAAGAATGAAGTCACAGGACTTCGGGACAAGCTACAGCGCACTTCGCAGGAGGCGAAGGAGAAGCTACGGCAGGAGAAGCTCGCTGGTAGTGGCTGGGGGACGAGCCACAAGTAAGTGTTAGGGGACTATTGGAGTAGGGTCCCGCAGCTATAAAAGAAGCTACTAGTTTTGGCGGAAAGAAGATAAGACAGAGCTATGACGTCGTAGCACAATTCCAGCTGCAGAGCAGAGCCGAAAACCATGACTTTTTGAGATACGAAAGTCAAAGAAAGGAAACGGTACTTGAGCGGCCGAGAAGGGAGAGCTCACCCACTGCATTGAAGGCAGCGGAAGAAGACAGGAGGGCTCAGCGACCCTCATAAAGAAGAAGGAGCAACGAGGCTCAAGCATTGAAGACGAAGGACAGAAAAGCGAAGTGGTGCATAGTACCCATGATCAATGCCGGGAAGCATGGAAGACTGCAGAGAGCTGTGGTGTGACGGGAAGTGGCTACCTCAAGGACAGAGAGGATCGACTGTCACTAATTAGGGTTTGGGTTACTGTTGGGACAGGCCCACAGTGTTGTAAAAGCAAGACCTTCGGGATGCTTATAAAAGGATACAATTTTGTATTGTAAAGGGTTGGTTAGATAGTTAGACAGTCGTGACTGAAATAGGCAATAAGGATAAGTAGACTGTTGTAAAAGCCGAGCTCTGGTTCTGGACTTAGCAGTAGCAATCTTATTGAAACCAGTAGCTGGCTTATAGAGTATGCATGTAACGATCCGCAGGGATCGACTGAGAGGGAAGAGTATGTTGTAAGAGCGACAACCTAAAGGTAGAGAAGAAAGATCTAAGAGAGAAGATCTCGAGCTGCATGTGAGGTGTAGCAGAACTGTGTTTTCCTTCCCTTAAGCTATAATAGAGAAGCACAGTTCTGTGGACGTAACTCCCAACCTGGGGGCGAACCACGTTAAAATCCCGTGTTCTGTGATTGATTTGCATATTGTGTTTATTTGCTGCATCCATCCGTTATGTTATGCAATTTGTTTATAGTTAATGTATGAATGGGTTGTTTAGTTACAGCACTACAGGAAGATAAATATAAGTTGAAATCCTTGGCACGTTGTATAAGGACTTATTTATGCTTGCCTTAGATAGTTAATTAATCACAGTAATACAGTCTGGGTGTCAGGTCTTGCGCGTCGACACGAACAACGCTAAGTGCGCTAAGCCGCGGGAGGAGGGTATCGCAAGAAGGTGATACTGCACCGGCAGAGGAGCTACGGTGCGCGATACCGTAGGTTGAGGACTTAGTGTTGAGCAGGAGTTACGTGTCGCACGGGGCGTGGTGATGCGGTGATATTGGGACTATTGTGGAAAGGAGGAAGTTGTGCGATGGGAGAAGAATCCGCACGACGTGCGCAAGGGTAGAGACGCCGTGGCTAGAAGGGCCACAAGTGGGGAATAGATCACACATCGCGAGTGGAAGATCGCGCGGCGCACAGGAAAGAGATCTTGCAGCTAAGAGAGCTACAAGCCACCAGTAGGATTTCCGTGGAACCCGGTCCAAGACACTTGAGTCCTTGGCCAACCCATTATAATCACTTCGGGTGAGACTTCAGGCCACTGTGCGGTCTGTCGCCGAAAGGGCCAGTGAGCTAGGGGTGTTGTTGGTTGATTATAGTAAACCCGGGTCTGCCCATGCATCCAACAAAATGAACAAATACAATTGCAGAGATAAAATAGACAAGAATACTTATATTGAAAGAAGCGTGTCCCGCAACTAGCTACGCCACTGCAACGTTCCACCCAACCATAGGCCAATGTGCTCATCAATCTCTCAGCACCATTGCCACCCCCGAGTTGGGCATCATTCCCACAAGGAATAAGGGAACACTAGCAGGCTCACACATAATGAAAGATATATCAAAATTCAGCCAAGCCAAAACTAAATTTGGGTTTATCAAGCTGCTAAGGAGCTGGAAAGGTTGAACAACTAAGCTCGTGAGCTCATCCACAGAGCTAGGGACTCTTGCACCAGATCTAGCATGGCTTCTAAAACACCCACACATCCAACACAAGAAAGCATCCCCTTCTCTACTATGCAGTCCCTCAAGCTATGCCTTCCCTTCCAATGCTCTTCAGGGTGTGCAAAGAAGAAAACCAGCCCCTCTAGATCTGTCCATGAGGTTCCCTTCCTACACTAGGTTTGTCAAGCTTGTTTAGGCCCATTTACACTCCAACTTTTAGACCAAAGCCAAAAGATGCACCCACAACGCCATATGATTTCTGGGTTTGAGGAAAAACAGTTTAGGCAACATAACGAATTATCAAGGTGGGTAAAAACAACTCCCTAACAACAATTTGATTTCCAGAAATGTTTATGGCCTTCACGTGGGAAAAACAGACTCAAGAAACACCCAGAAATCGTGGTCTCTTCTCCAATTCGCTGGGCATTACCAAAAATGATTTCTAGCTTGGAAAATAATGAGGAAATGCAGCAAAATCGTGGGGGAGTAAACCCAACCACTGATCATTACAAAAATGATTTCTGAGCTTGAGGAAAATGGAGAAAACGAATTCCCATGTGAGGGAAAACACACACAACAGAGAAAAATGTGAATGCCACACACATAATTTTCCCAGCTACTTGAGAGAGCCCCAACGTGGATGAATGATGGGTGAGAAAAATGGCCAAAATCCCCCAACGTGAAGGAAAAACACATTAGACCAAAAATGTGGAGGAAAAAATAGCTCTCCAAGCTTCCCCTGCATGAGGAAATGGAGGATGTGGGTGAACCACCAAATGGGCATGCATTTTTGGGTGTTAACTTGCCCCAAAAGTTAAAAAATGTTTTCCCAAAAATGTGTGCTTCCCCAAATTCAAATTTATGATTCCCATACCTTGCCCATCCTCATGCAATAACTAACCCAACCAATTTCTGGCAGAATTAAATGATTGGGCACAAAAGACAAAATGGGTAGTTGATAGTTTGATGGGTTCTCCTTTGACATTTGGCTTTTCCCCATTGGCCCAAAGGTTTGAATATTCCCCCCCTTGTCTTTAGGAAATCATGCTCCCATCTCTTTTAATGTTGCATTGACATAGCTGGTTGTGGGTATTTAATTAAATTGCATATTCACATGATGTCCAAAACTATAATTTTCTGGCTAGCACAAAATACCATCGGCATCAATTTTAATCGCTAAAACATAAAACGATAAATCAATGGTGGGGTTTTTCCTTTAGCTCCACACCATGATTAATTACAATATTTAAATCATATACATTTAATGCAAACGAGGTCAAAAACGAGGTGTTACAAATATAACTAATTGTGTGGGGGATGACATAAATAATTAACTAAGAGATGCATGTAATTAGTTGGACATATTGTCTATCTTCCAAACATAACTGTGTTATAGGTTAGTATTCTCAATGCTTCGAGTGAATATCCCATCCATCATTAAGGCATTAAAAAAAACTTATTGAAAGGTAGAAAAGAGTGCAAGAGAGGTAGGATAAAGAGGAGATAATAATGGTGACCTTTAACAAGTCATTAGGAAGTGAAACTTAAAATAAATAAATAAAATATAGGGGATTAGGGGAACATAATAAATAAGTGATGGTGAGAGAAATTAATAATAAGAAAAATGATAAATAGATGAGGGGTAATGGGGTACTCAACAAAGGTAGGACTACTAAAGAAAAGATGAATACACACGATAAAAAAAAGAGGGGGAAATGAGTTAAAAATTAATTAATTAATTAATTAAATAATTGGTTAAAGAGGGGGAGGGTAAGAAATAAGAGAAGATAGTGATGGATAGAATTATGAGAAGGTAAGCTAAAAATAAAAAACTAGAGAAATCCAATGAAGGGGTGTGTGTATGAAAGATACAATGATATTAAAAAGGAGAAGAGGATAAGGAATACTTGATAAGAGATAGAGGTAAAAGTAACAAGGGGATAAACTAAGAAAGGGATTGGAATTGAAGGAAGGGGAACGAAATAATTATAAGCATGAGGAGATGGTATCAATGGAGTATCAATTTCAAGAGGATTGATTGGAGTCAAGATGGTGGATGATGGGTTTTCAAGAGTAGCTCAACTTATATCCATTATCTTGATTAAAATTGTTAAGATGATTTTCAATCTCTAGAGTTTACCCGACGAGGTAGGTGAGTAATATAGATTAGAAAATAAGACTTTTGTTTGGTCAAAACATATAAGATGTTTAGAGTGATGGGAGAGTTCTGCTACGACAGATTTGGTACACTGATTGTAAAAGGTGCCAGTTATGTGTTCTTTTTGATTGGATTGGATTGAATTGCCTATTTGAATTGCCTATTTGGCACAGGAGCATGGAATATGGTAGATGCCTTGGGATTAAAGAGGGTTTTATTTGTCCTTCATGTTTTAGAATAATTGCTTCAGAGTACTGTGAGGATTAAATAAGGTTTTGATATTCCATTTGGCTAGGATTTTAGGAATGTGGTTAGCGACGCCATGAATATAAGGAATACCAAAGTTAGAAAAGAGTTATTGTGAGGGGATTTGATGGGATTAGAATGGAAGGAATAATGAAAGTATTTATTGATATAGGTTATAGAGTAGTCATTAGAAAGGAAATATTTAGTTAGGTGGGAATTTTTAGCTTGAAAATGTTATGGATTAGAGATGTGTATAGCTGTAGAGATCACAATATTAATCATGACAGATTTGTGAGATGGGTAGTGATGAGAATCGACATGGAGGTATCCATCTGTGTGGGTTTTCTTGTGATCTAAACTTGGTGCTAGAGGAAATCGTTTGATCCTCAATTGATAAGGACATCTAGGATAAGAAGGGAGTTTTGTTGTTGGATCTCTATGGTAATTGGATTTGGGGAGATACTCTTGAGATGGTTGAGGAAAGAGTCAAGGGAAGAACAATCACGAGGCCAAATGACAAAACTATCAAACAATTATTCCAAAGCGTGAAGGAAAAATCAAACGCTCTTCTATCCAAATATGTCTACTTGATTACTTGCTCCTGTGCAAATCCTATATTAGTAAATGTCGGATTTAATCTTGTAGAGGACCTAGGTTTTCCTATTTAGGCATTAACTATTATATAATCTGAGAATTCGAGTGCAATTCAAGCTGCTGATAATCCTGTTGCACAACTAAATGAAGCATGTTGAACTTCATGTCCACTATTTGAGACAATTGATACATGACAATCATGCCACTCTTATCCAGATGATCATGTTGCTGATAACTTTATGGATCCTTGATAAGAAGATAAGTTTTTTAAACTTTGGGATATTTTTGGGCTTCAGGTAATTGCAATTATGGGGGGATGTTCAGAGAACATAATTCCATCTCTTAAATATCCAAAGTATTATGCTGGTGGGCCGAGGGGGGGGGTGTTAGAACCAAATGCTCAATTAAGCGATTTATTTATCGGTCGATGAGGCATTCAATTGGATGGTCATATCGATGAGAAAAATTGACTAATCAATAGAAGGATGTGTTCTTTCAGGTAATGCTTAGAATCATTGACCCTTATTTATGGACTAGATCTGCCTCAATTTAAGGAAGTTTCTTATATCTGGAGACTATAAAAGAATGACCCTATGGGTTGTATTGAAATATGAGATATCATACTTGTTGGATAAGAGATAGTGCATTGTGATGTTATGGTTATAATGAAGTGTGCTTAAGTGTTGTAAATGATGTTTGTCACCACAACCTCTCGCCTTCAAATATCAATTATCCTTCTACTATTATTTTGTAATCTATCCAATTGTTCTAAGGGATTTTTCTTAATAATATTATCAATGTAGTGTTCAATATTTTTGTAATTAAGATTCTAACAATGATGAACTTGTCTACCATCTACTATTGCACTTCTCTCTGATGTCAAATCAAAATAATTTGATGAAATGAGCACAACTTGGAGAGGAAGCATACCAAGTCACGGTTGAATCAACCACATATTAAATTCCCACTACAACTTGAGAAGGAGCTGTGCACAACTTTTATGGACTTCCAGGTTCATTTTATAATTCACCTACTTGATGAGATTGAATTAGTTAGGGTTCTCTCTTATTGTTGGATTTCTTCTTAGAGAGGAACATGAAAAAATGAAAGGGTTTGTTCAAAAAAGGGAAAAACCAAAGAGCTTTGTGGTGGAGGTGTACATAGTATACAAGTCATTTGATTATGCTAGTGAGTACATCAAGCAAATTTACGACACACTAGGGGTAGTGGTTTGGAATGACCAAGGGGATGAGGACAAAAGGGAAGGGGAGAAATTATTTATGTTGAAGTTTATAACAGATATTTGGTCTCATACTATTCGTCTTGAATTCTTGTATACATTAGCAAATATTGAAATTGATTCCATCAATAAATTCATTCTTTAAAAAGTGGAGATAACACAACCATAGGTTGCAATGTGTTAAGAGAAAATAAGGAAATGGGATACTGATAAGACACAATTTAGATGGTTGAATGGTAGAAGCATGAATTATCCTAATCATTTAAAATAAAATATACTAAATATTTTTCCCAACAGTCAGGTGTTTGACTAAATCACAAAGAAATATTATGTGTTTGGTCATTTCCGAGATGGAGAAGAGGACACACTAAACATAGGGATCAAGTGCAACATCTATGTAATAATCCCTCTAAGTACCATTTCAATTTATAATGCACATTTGAATTGTAACATGCATTATGCTTTTGTTAATTCTTATGTGATTATATATGACATCGTCCTTTATTGTATTTTACAAGTGTATTTATTCCCATATATTGGAGTACACGAACATCAATTTCACACTAAGGATGTCGATGATGGAGACACCAACAAAGATTTTGGAGTGGAGGCCAACTTTGGCCAATAGACTAATTGATTTTCATGTCCCAAATTTTTCATTGGGTCACAATGGAATAATCACATTTACCATATTCATGAGACTTTTCCATATTGATGCTAAGGGTCAAATAATTACCAAGGAGGAAAATTACTAGTTTCCTAGGTTGGGGGTGGAAGCTTTGGGATTTGGAATAAGGGGGACAATGAATGATGTTTGAACATTATAATGGCATAAATATTTAATAAAAGAGCTAAATAAATAAATACAAGTGAAAATTGAAGTGACAATGGAGCATGGAGACACATGGAGACTATGGGCCCCACACAAGCTAGAATTTATGTGCCACATGGAATCCTCCTCTTGTAATTTTGAATCCATGGGAAGAATAAATGTTATTGGATGATTTATAAGGCTAATACACTTGGAAATATACATCATAGCTCTAATTTTGAAAGAAATGTAACTTACATGGGAGATGAAGAGTCATTTTCGAGTTAGTGAGACACTTGGACTAGATTCCCTAGCTCTATGACACCAATGATGAAGATGATATGGCACCTATGACAAAAATCAGATATGAACGTTGAAATATGATATATTTGACATGTCATGTCAAAATATAGCATCTAAGATGGCTCTCATGTGAGTTGGGGAAGCTCAATGGGTTCCTACTCAATTTGGGAGAAGATGGAAGGCTAGGGAAGGGAGGACACATGGCAAATATTGAGCCCACACCCAAATTCGAATTGGATTGGGTTTTTGGATGGATTGGTAACCTTATAAGGATAAGGATGTTTATAAAATACAATAATAAACTATTCGGGTACACAGGGTACTCCCAAAAGACCGAACACCTTGAGCAACCGCTTCACACAAATAGATCACAGATCAACACATCGATGTTTGTCACGTGGTTAAAACCCTCGAGAGGGAAATAGTCCATGACCCCAACCAAATAGCTACTTGGAGAAATTTATTATGCAAAAGAAAAAAAGTTACATGATCTTCTCATAATCGATCAACTAGCCAAGGACCCTCTATGCTCTTTAAATAGAGATCATAGACCAATCAGGTGTTAAGCCACGTATCAATGGTAGGTATGATCTAAGAGAAGTTGAACCGTCAGATCACTCTATGTCTAGAACATATCGTGACCTTCGGATTAGAATATTTACAAATTCATACTAATGCATACTAAAGAAACACACTTTTACCTAACGGATATATTACACAAATTGATCTTAACTAACTCCTAAGTGTCTAAATATCCTAACATCCCTCATTAAGAACAACTTAGGATATGATTGAAGGATTTACAAAAGTGACACTATTAGGAGAAGGAAGGAGGCCTTAGAGCCTATCCCCCCTTAAGGACACATTCCTGAACTCCTAAGATAGACCGAATTTTAGAAAACTTTGCTTCTGTAAGAGACTTGGTGAAGAGGTCTGCAACTTGATCATTTGTAGGGCAATAGAGAACTTCAACAACACTATCATGAACAAGATTTTTGATGAAGTGCATGTGTAGCTCAATGTGTTTGCTGTGCTGATGTAGAAATGGATCTTTGGAAAGCTTGATGGCACTTTGATTGTCGCACCAAAGTGGAGTAGGTTGCTGCTGCTCGAATCCAAACTCTGAAAGGATCTATCGAAGCCATAAAGCTTCCTGATTGGCATTAACTGTGGCTCGATATTTTGCTTCTTCTGAAGAAAGAGAAAGTGCTTGTTGTTTCTTACAAGCCCAAGTGATAGTTCCAAATCCCAGACTGAAAACATGACATGCAGTAGACTTTCTGATCATCAGGATCGCCGGCCCAATCTGAATCAGTGAAACCAACCAACAAAGGTTCCCCTCCTGTACTGTAATGAATCCCAAATTTAATTGTACCTTGAATATATCGAAGCATTTTTTTTCTACTTTCCAGTGACTTTCATGAGGAGTTTGCATATAACGGGCAATATGACCAATGGTAAAGGAAATGTCAGGACAGGAATGAGTCAAGTATAAAATACTACCAACAAGCTGACGATATAAGGTGGCATCTACTTCAGGGGAAGTACAAGTGGCAAAAAGTTTGACTCTAGACTGGAAGGGAAAAGGGGTTGGTTTACAATCTTCCATGTGGAAGCAACGAAGAAGGTCACAAGCATACTTAGGCTGGGAAAGAAAGATTCCTTCTTTGGTTTGCAAGACTTGGAGACCAAGAAAATAATGCAAATGTCCCAAGTCTAACATTTCAAAATTTTGCTTAAGACTAGATTTCACATGGGTTATAAGTTTAGGGTCACTACCAGTAAGGATAAGATCATCAACATAAAGAACAAGTATGATGAGATGGTTTCCTACTTTCTTGGAATAGACATTGGGGTCAGAATGACATCTAAAAAAACTAGTGTCAAGGAGAGAGCTATCCATTTTGGCATACCAAGCTCTAGGAGCTTGCTTAAGGCCATATAAGGATTTCTTAAGGAGACAAACAAGGCTAGAGTTATCCTAAACATATCCAGGAGGTTGTTCCATGTAAATTTCCTTATGTAAATCACCATGTAAGAAGGTAGACTTGACATCCATTTGATGGACTTCCCAGTTATGTAAGGCTGCAAGGAAAAGAACAAGGTGGATGGAGTTCATTTTTGCTACAGGGGAAAAGGTTTCATTGTAGTCAATCCCTTCAACTTGGGAAAAACCTTTGGCAACTAACCTTGCCTTAAGTATTTCAACACTTCCATCTGATGCATACTTAGTTCTGTAGACCCATTTACATCTGACAAGTTTTCTTCCTTTTGGAAGAGGAACAAGATCCCAAGTATTGTTCGTCGTTAAGGAACGATATTCTTCATCCTTTGCTGCATCCCAATATGGATTTCCTGAAGCTTCTGCAAAAGTTTCTGGATCATGATTCTTGGAAACTTGAGCCAAAAAGGAAGAGGCTCGCTGAAACTGATAATGTGTTCGTCGTTGATCTCTAGGATCACCAGCTGCTTCACATGTTGAACGGACCCATCGAGGAAGTATTGGTGTTGGTGCAATTGGAGGAACATGAGTAGGCAGAGGTGGATTTTCATCATCACTGTCATCATCAGAAACTGGAGTTGGAAACCTGTTAAGGAAGCTGGAAGAAGAAGAAGAAGAAGAAGGCACAATCGCCGAATCAGGGTTGCAGGCCAAAGATGGCACACCCGCCAAGTTAGGCTCGCATGCTAAGAGATTTTCAACAAATTTAACATCTCTTCTAATGATTATATCATGTGAATGGGGATGAAGAAGTCTATAACCTTTTACATCTTTAGAATATCCAACAAATATGCACTTTTCACTTTTAGGCTGCAATGATTTCCGTTTTTCATTCGGAATGTGAGCCCATGCTTCACAAGCAAACACACGAAAGTGACTTACATCTGGTTTAATTTTACTCCATGCTTCTTCTGGTGTTATACCTTGTTAAACTTTAGTGGGTGTGTGATTAACTATGTAATTTGCATAATTTATGGCCTCGGTCCAATATTGAAGACTTAGTCCCTTAGATTGGATCATACAATTAGCCATTTCTTTTGAAGTGTGGTTCTTCCGTTCAGCTACACCATTTTGTTGTGGTGTATATGGAACAATGTGTTGTTGTTGGATTCCTTGTTCAGTGCAAAAGGTAGTGAACTTGTTGTTAACATATTCTCCTCCATTGTCAGATCTTAACTTAATAATTTGATGACCAGATTGTTTTTCAACAAGGGCCTTGTAGGCCAAGAACATGTTAAATAATTTGCTCTTAAGTTTTAGGAAGTAAACCCAAGTGCATTTGGAGTAGTCATCAATGAAAGTTAAGAAATATTTGAAACCAGAAAAGGAAGCAGATGGTAGAGGGCCACACAACTCACTATGCACAAGCTCCAAGGGAACCGAGGCATGCCAAGAGGCACGTTTGTCAAAACTGTCCCAATGATGTTTTCCGAGTACATAACCGGAACAAACACCATCCTTGCAAGATACCAGCAGAAGACCAGTCACCATATTGTCTTTACATAGTTGTTGCAATGAGCGATAATTTAAGTGACCAAATTGCTCATGCCAAAGTTTGCTCAAGTTATCACTATGAGCAACAAAAACTGAAGGAAAATGTGATGACCCAAAGTTGTTAAATTTGTACAACCTGGTAATATCATCAACAGTTCTAGTAGCAAGGACATTTTGAGGATTTTTAAAATCCTTGATTGCAACTTGGTGAGGTGTAAACGTCACAGTTTTACCTTCACCAGAATGAGTAATTTGATAGACTGATAAAAAATTGTAGGAAATTTTTGGAACACATAGTACATCACTGAAATGACCATTTTCTACTGGAACTATTCCAAATCCTACAACACTTAGAGATCTATCATCACCAACAAATATTTGTTTGGTGTTACATTCATGCATAGTAGAAAAGATGGATTTATCCTTTAGCCATATGATAAGATGCTCCAGAATCAATGAGCCATTCAATTGAAGTAGAAGAAGAAGATGCAGTATAAGAGTAACCAGAAGCACAAAGTGCATGTCCATGAGAGGTAGATTCTGAAGACGAATCTAGGCTGATGTGGTGCTTCTTCATTGCTGCTTCCAAGGCTGCCATCTTCTTAAAACACTTAGATTCATCATGATTATCTTTCCCACAAAAATTGCAATGATGCTCAGTCTTCTTTCCTTTTTGCTTGGATCCTTTGTCATTTGTTAAAGGAGCCGACTGAGAAGCTTTGGGACCCTTGTTGTTTTGTTTATTATTGCGAAAATTCAGTTTCTTGGGAGGCTTGGACTTTTCTTTCTGTTGGGACAATAAGACTTTCCCAGATGTATTTGCATTGTTAATTATTCCAAGATGAATGAGCTTATCTTTCTCTCTAATTAAGGAATCACAAAAGGATTCAAGGCTAGGCTCTTGATAGTTAGCTGCAGTCAAGGATTCTTTCATGGAGTAGAATGTAGATACAAAAACAGAATATGCAGGTTCAAGTTTTGAAAGAATATGATAAATACATTGTTTGTCTTCTTTCTTAATCTTGCATTCTGCACATAATAGTCTAAGAGTTTTATACTTAGATAAATAGTCTTGAATGCATGAAAAATCATTTGGATTCAAGGAAAACAACTCATTCTCAATTTGATGACCCTGAATTTCATTGTGTTTACCAAACACAGATTCCAACTTTTCCCAAGCGAGATTAGGTTCATCAATTCCAAATATGTGGAATCACAAATCAGTAGAGATTGACATCCCAATCAATCCATGAGCTTCATCACATCTATTTTCCCATTTAATTTTCTTATCATCATTAGTGGGTTCTGTTTCTTTCCTTGAGGTTATTTTGAAAAGTCCTCTACTTCGCAAAACATCCTCCATACGAGATTTCCATGAGAAATAGTTAGAACTTGTAAGTATAATATCACAAGGGGCAGCCATACTGTAAAATAATGGTTGAAAGAACATAAAATAACTGTCTGGATGCAAAGAGCTCGAAAAAATATGCAGTTTTACAAAAAATGACACTTAAAACTGATTCTGGATGATGAAGTTATGCTTGATCAAAGAAAAAGTTGAAGATGTCCCCAATAGTGACGTGGCAGATATTAACTTGACCAACTAAAAAAAGAAGCCCACTCTTCCCAAGATCAACCTTTGACAATCACTTTTACAATAAAGTTGCTTTGAAGTGAATCACTTTTGTAGAATAAGTGATGTTCACTTTTACAATAATGTGACTTTTAAATAGTGCGGCAATAAATTAAAAGACTTAAGTGACTCATTTTTATTTTATTTATTTATGTGAGATGCACTTTTACAATAAAGTAACTTGAAAATAGAAATTGCATGCACTAAAAAGTAGCTTAATAAGACTTGAACTCAATACCTATTAAGTAATAAAGAACCTTTGGACCAAGTGAGCTAAGTTTAAAAGGTACGTAAAATCATGTAAAGAGGAAGGAGTTTTTTTTTTCTTACTCTTCTCTCTCGTTGTCCGTGCTTGCTTTCTTTTCCTGTAAATTAAAAAAAAAACGAAAAAAAAAACCATTTTTCCACATAATGGGGTTAGATCTTGGTTAGCTTACCCAGAAAGTCTACGTTTTCAAGTTTTCTTGTTGTTTTTTATTTGTCGTGATTGCACAAGGTGCACGACAAAGAGCATACGTAGCCAAGAAGACAAGAAAAAAAAACTTTCCCTTATTGTTTCTGATTCGTCGCGATCACGCAAGGTGCACGACAAAGAGCATACGCAGTCAAGGAAGGCAATAGTCCGAGACTAAAAAAAAAGAACTAATAATAAACTGATAAAATATGAGAGATTTACAAAAAACAAATCCGTCACTGTAACATTATATCTTCAGATTTGCTGAAATGGGTGTTTCTAGAGCAAACGGAAATGGTTTTCGGTGAAACAAAAACTATTTCCCAATGGAAACTGTTCTCCGGACACAATTGAATAGCTCCCATAGGCCACAAATGTACAAAAAATCTAGAACCAGAAACCCTTTCAAATTTTTGGCAACACCGGTTCCAGATCTTGATCAAAACCGAAAGCAGCTCTTCATAAAAGCTCTGATACCATGTTCAGGTACATAGGGTACTCCTAAAAGACTGAACACCTTGAGAAACCGCTTCACACATAGATCACATATCAACACACCAATGTTTTTCATGTGGTTAAAACCCTCAAGAGGGAAACAGTCCACGACCCCAGCCAAATAGCTACTTGGAGCAATTTATTATGCAAAAGAAAGAAAGTTACATGAGCTTCTCATAATCGATAAACTAGCCAAGGACCCTCTATGCTCTTTAAATAGATATCATAGACCAATCGAGTGTTAAGCCACAAATCAATGGTAGGTATGATCTAAGAGATGTTGAACCGTCGGATCACTCTATGTCTAGAATATATCGTGACCTTCGGATTAGAATATTTACAAATGCATACTAATGCATACGAAAGAAACACACTTTTACCTAACGAATATATTACAGAAGTTGATCTTAAATAACTCCTAAGTGTCTAAATATCTTAACATAAACCAAGAGAATGGCTTTTGTTTATTTGAGAATTGTCATCTGTGAATTGTGAGAGCTAGTGGATGACTAGTTTTCTTGCCTTGGCCAATTTCAAGGGTGAAAGATTCCCATCCAAGTTGGTGTTTGGAGAGGACACTCAAGTTTTTCATGGATATTTAATTGAGTTTTATTTTCAGGTGTAAGCTACAAGGAAGCTCATGGTTCCTTCTATTGCAACACTTTCTCTCAACTATTTCTAGTTTTTATTGCATATTCTTGCTCATGGAGGGATTGCGCTTTGGGTGAGCTATTGATATATTTGGGGAATATTATAATTCCATTATATTATGTTATTATTTATATTCTATTTATTTCACATTCAAAATACTCTCAGGTCGAAATACCCAAAATAATTGATGTAAAAATGTTGAACAATGAAGAAATAGTGCCATTTCCCCACTATCTTGTTGCGAACCATTGTCATGCTAATGATTTCGAATTGGGAGAGGATTTAATTGTCAATTTATAATTGTAATAATTTAAATATGATATTTTTTTCATTCTCATAAAGTTTCAAGTCGAAATTTCCAAGAGTTGTATGTCAAAATGACTTTTAATGAGCAAACAATGACCATTTCAACTCTATTTTGATATGTGTCATGGTAATGCTTATTATTTAGAATGGAGGAATGTATATATGATAAATGTATGATGAATGGACTGTAATTAATGTTTATTTCAATTCTCATATTCATTATTTAATAATTGGAAGCCTTTTTACTCATTTCTATTGCATCAAGAGAAGATTTGGTGCATTTTCCCCACGGGTCGAAATTGTGATTTGGGAGCTGTTTTGGAAAGAGTCATAATAGAATTTATAAAATGAACCATGATGCATATAAGAATTTAAAAAATTTCCCTTACAAATCCCCTACCTATTTTCATAAATTCGAGTGACTTTGGGACCATTTGAGAAGCCATTTCCAGCAATTACCCAGGGGGAATTGGAACCCTAATTTGCTAGTAAAGAATCCTACATTGAACAGAACATTAATCAAGTTTTTAGAAGTAATTTGGGGGTCATAAAACATCCCTTAACATAATATTTAATTTATATTATCATTCATGTGCCTTCTGAGAAAAATTGGGAGCATTTGAGCCAATTTGGAAGTCTACATCAAAACTAGTTAAGGTCAAAATTGGGAAAAAAGTGAAAAAATTGGTCATTTAAAAAAATTTCAAAAAGAGAAATTACAGTGGTATAAAAACATAATCTTGGAACCTGATGTGGTCTAATATTTATGAGGAAAAGAATTTAGGGACCACCATTATATATTGAAACCCAAAAGTGCTTTGTTGAAGAGGAAACTATGACTAGGGATGAAAAAGGAACCTCATGTGATGGTGAGGAGCTTATAAAAATTATGGAACCTATATTTGAAGAAATGAACAAGAATATTATGAAAGGATTCAAATTTTTGGCTATCCAAAGTTGGAAAAAATATATTGATTTTAAGAAAACCAAGGGGAAAAATGCATCATCTTCCTTGAAGGAGCAAAAAGAGGAGACCCATGAACCACCTAGTTCTGAAATAGGTGAAGTAGAAGAAGTAGTACATGAAGAGGATCGAAATTCACTCCCAAGTGACTCTGAAAAATATGAAGAGACATCACATGAATATGAAGAAGTTTCTATTGAAAATATTGAAGACAATTTCGAGACACATTCTACCTTGGAAATGAAACAAAGAGAATCTAATGATGGATGCTTGAACTATGAAGGAGTACCTACTGATGGGTGCTCATAAATCTATGTTGGTGACATAGAGATCATATTTCAAAATGTTTCTGCCAGCAAAATTTCTAGTAAACATGAAAATGAATACCTTGTAACAGTTGAAGAAGAAACAAGATCAACTTCCCCATCACCACTGGAGCTTCCTAAAGTTGGTCCAAGCGAGAAGGAAGAAGATGAGGAGGTTCATTTGCAAGAGCATCATTTTATTGAAGGGTACTTAAATATGAATGGAAATAATATCCAAGAGGCCCTTAGAATACTACATGACACTAAATCATTGGTGTCAAATTATTGTTAGAAAATTTCTTCATTGGAGGATCTTTCCTTTCTTTAAGACATGGAGAAGATTCAAAGAGCAATGTGCAACATTGAAGGTAATTTCATGTCTTTGTTTTTTGATAGAAACAATTTGGTTGAGCTTAATGAATTGTTACATGACATATGCTGGAAGAATAATGAGGATAATCATAAGTTCACAATTCAAAATTAACAACTTCTTGAAAAGTTGCAAGATACTTTTTTTCCTCCTATGTTTCAGATTGTCAAATGGTAGATTGTTTGGGGGATTCTCATGACATGGTGGATCATGATAAATGTGTAATTTGAATGTGCTTAATGTGTTTGAAGATGAAATTGAAGATATCCAAACACTTGATATGGTGGAAGAGGAACTATAATTGTCTCGTGATGAAGGTTATGCATTTTTTAAAGAAGAGCATGATTCCTCTACATTGGGACCAATCTATGACAAAGGTTTCACACTTTTGAAGGAGCAACATGATACTACCCATATGGATCCTTCCCATGATGAAACTTCTGCACTTTTTTATCATTTGGGTGAGTTAGTTCATTCTCCTACATCCTACAATTCCATGTTTTGCAGCATTAGTCTCAATGAAGTAAGGGTGAAAGGGTTCTTTTTGATGGTGCCACATGAGGAGTATGGAACTCATAGATCTACTTTTTATGATGACATGGTTGGAGAACATTCTTATTCACATTTGTAGCAACATAACTTTTTAATTTATGATGATGCACATCTACATGGATGCACCTATGATATGCATTTGAGTCACTTGAAGGCTCATGGTTTTTCTTGCTCAACACTTGGTTCATTTGATGTTGGAGGAACTTCATCCAACACTAGAGTGAATAGATTTATGATTGGAGAAAATTTTTGTTGCAAACCACATACTTTGTTATATCTTTATTATTCTCTCATGCATGGATGTATGGGTGAGACTTCTTTGATTCATTTGAACTCTCCTTGTGTTTTTTGCTTATTATTTGGTTCAGATTTGAGTGGAGATTCTTCATTCACTCCTTGGATGAAAGAATACATGGCTGAATATTTTGATGCTTATAAAATCCTTTTGGAGCAGCATTGTAGGACATGGGATCCTCACCTATGTCATGGAGAATATTTTATTGGTCACTTGAATATTGTATGCACTTGGAAAATGGTGGTCTACTTACTTGGAGGTATAAGCACTTTCATGATTTTTTGATGAGGCACCTCCTTGATGTACATTTTTATTATGTTGTTATGTACTTTGATGATATATATTATGTACTCGTGATGTTTGGAAGGATGCATACAAGAAAATGGGATCCTGAAATTCTCTTTCCTAATGGTATGGGTTGGATAGCACTCTTAATTGTTGGAGTGCAATACAAGCAATGGGACCTTGGGATAGTTTTTAGTCCCATTGATTTCATATTTTTGGGGAAACAAGAAGTATGGGAGATGGATTCCCCACTTAATAAGGTGATTTTAATCAGAGTAGTGTAGCAGTAAGCATGGTGGTTCCTCTCTAAAATCTTCATGGAATCTCAAATACTCAAAGTTGGGAAACTCTGTGGCAACTTCAAAGAATCATACAGAAAATAGATTCTTCAACACCCATGTTTGAAATTGCTTGACGACAAGCAATATTGGGAAGGGAGGATTTGTAATGTCCCAAATTTTTCATTGGATCACAATGGCCTAATCACATTTACCATATTCATGAGAGTTTTCCAAATTGATGCTAAGGGTCAAATAATTACCAATGAGGAAAATTACTAGTTTCCTAGGTTGGGGGTGGAAGCTTTGAGATTTGGAATAAGGAGGAAAATTAATGATGTTTGAACATTAAAATGGCATAAATATTTAACAAAGGATATAAATAAATAAATACAAGATAAAATTTAAGTGGCAATGGAGCATGGAGACACATGGATACTATGGGGCCCACACAAGCTAGAATTTATGTGCCACATGGCATCCTCCTCTTGCAATTTTGAATCCACGGGAGGCCTAAATGTTATTGAATGATTTATAAGGATAATACACTTGGAAATATACATCATAGGTCTAATTTGTAAGGAAATGTAACTTACGTGGGAGAGGAAGAGTCATTTTGGAGCTAGTGAGACACCTGGAATAAATTCCCTAGCTCTATGACAATAATGATGAAGATGCTATGACACCTGTGAAAAAACTTAGATATTAAGGATGCCATATGAAATATCTGTCATTTCATGTCGAATTAGAGCATCCAAGAGGGGCCTCATGTGATTTGGGGAAGCTCAATGGGTTCCTACTCAAATTGGGGGAAGATGGAAGGCTAGGAAAGGGAGGACACATGACAAATCTTGAGCCCACACCCAAATTCAAATTGGATTGAGTTTGTGGATGGTTTGGTAACCTTATAAGGATAAGGATGTTTATAAAATATATGAATCAACCAAGCAAATTTCTTTTGTTCATTTGAGAAATTGTCATTCGTGAATTGTGAGAGCTAGTGGATGACTAGTTTTCTTGCCTTAGCGAATTTTGAGGGTGAAAGATTCCAATCCAAGTTGGTGTTTGGAGAGGCCACTCAAGTATTTCATGGAGATTCAACGGAGTTTTATTTTCAGGTGTAAGCTACAGGGAAGCTCATGGTTCCTTCTATAGCAGCACTTTCTGTCAACCATTTCCAGTTTTTATTGCATATTCTTGCTCATGGAGAGATTGCGCTTTGGGTGAGTTATTGATCTCTTTGGGGAATATTATAATGCCCATTATCTTATTTTATGATTTATATTCTATGCATTTCACTTTCAGAACACTCTCAGGTCGAGATACCCAAAAGAATTCATGTAAAAATGTTGAACAATGAAGAAATAGTGCCATTTCCCCACTATCTTGTTGTGAACCATTGTAATGTCGATGATTTCAAATTGGGAGAGACTTTAATTGTACATTTATGATTTTATTCAGTTCAATATTTTCTGTTCTTCATTCTTATAAAGTTTCAAGTCAAAATTCCCAAGACTTGTATGTCAAAATGACTTTTAATGAGTAAACAATGACCATTTCCACTCTATTTTGATATATGTCATGGTAATGCTTATTATTTCGAATGTAGGAATGTATATATGATCAATGTATGATGAATGAACTGTCATTAGTTTTTATTTCAAGTATCATGTTCATTAATTAATCATTGGAATCCATTTTACTCATTTTTATTGCATCGGGAGAAGATTTGGCGCATTTTCCCCAAGGGTTGAAATTGTGATTTGGGAGCTGTTTTGGAAAGAGTCATAACAGCCTGTATAAACTGAACCATGATGCATATGAGAATTTGAAAATGTCCCTTACTCATCCCCTGACTCTATTAATAAATTCGAGTGACTTTGGGACCATTTGAGAAGCCATTTCTAGCAATTACCCAGGGGGAATTGGAGCCCCGATTTGCTAGTAAAGAATCCTACACTGAATAAAACATTAAACAACTTTTTAGAAATAATTGGGGGTCATAAAACATCCTTGAACATCATATTTAATTTCTATTATCATTCATGTACCTTCTGAGAAAATTTGGGAGCATTTGGGTCAATTTGAAGGTCTAGACATCAAAACTAGTTAAGGTCGAAATTGGGGAAAAAGTGAAAAAATTGGTAATTTAAAAAAAATTAAAAAATGGACATTACATTGTTCTAGCCACCATGATCAAAACCTAATATAGTGGAAGTTAGGTTATGTTGAAAAGATACAAGAGATCATGCAAGTGGACTTCTCATCTTTCCAATGTTGTATTCTTAGGTGTAAGTGGTAGGATACCTTTGACCAATGTAATATGAAGGAATATCATGATAGTGGGCCAATATGTATTAACTCTAAAAAATGTGGGTTGAACTTGAGGAGCCTTATGTTTTCCCAAAACAATGCAACCACGTGTTGTTTTACCTAGATATGTTGGATGGATATTGGTGGTTTGTATTGAGACATGATCCAAGATCAAAAAATATTTGTGAGAACACATTTTTATAATGCCAAGCAAAGAAGATAATCAAAATAATGACAATAAAAAGTGATATGTAAATATTTCATTTTAACATTTATATTGTAGATGTGTCATATTATTATGGATATCCTTCATTTTATAATTGGATATGAAAATTTAATTATTATATTGAAAATACATTAAATAATACTAACATAAAATATGATTTTGTTATAATTTTATTGTCATATTTATTGTTTATTATCTTATTATACTGTAACTTTTCAATTCCTAAGAATTAATTGAAATATGACAAATTGATAACATACTTATAAAATATTGTAATAAATCATTATTTTAAACAAAAAAATAAACTAGAGAAACAAATTAAAATAAAATACTTTATTGCATAAATTGACATATACAACATGGAGAAAAATAAAATTTAATATAAAATGTGTATAAATTCTACACATCAATGTATACATGGAGAAAAATAAAATTTAATATAAGATGTGTATTCGAATTGATAGACACATCTAAATTCCTTTTGATTGTAGTGCATCAATGTGACTTCCTCGTGTGAGATGATGCAAATATGTATATACAAGAGTAAATGAATGTTTTATTTATTTATTTAATATATAATGGAAATGAAAATAGTTTCCATAAATAAATGATTGCACAATGTATTTTATTATATGATCTATGTATACAATATAATGATTTTTTTATTTTCTAGATAACGGATTATGATATTGATTAACTATTTTTTTATGTATAACATTTAAATACAATGATAGATTTTGTTTTTGATTTTATAAGTAAAAGTTTATAATGCAAATCATTTTCATAAAGACATGATTACCTCACCTACTTTATTAAACAATTTATAAATAACGAGATAACAATGACATGAATGGTTATTTACGATTTCATGAAACTTTAAATAAAAGTTAACCAATTATTTAAGATTTAATTAAAATACAAAATCATTCCATGTGTGGAGTTACCTTTTCACCCGACCATTTGCACGGATTAGATGACCAGCAATGCTTGATGTGAAAGCTCACGCGAGCTAGGTCGTCCAATCAATGCAAATAGTTAGATGAAAAGGTAACTCCATTCCATTTTCACTCATGATTTTTCAAAACACCCTTGCATTAAAACATGTGTAAGTAAATATATGTTTTGTCATTTTCGAAGAGACAAGAATCATATAACAATGTATCGATACTTACCATCTATTTCTCAACATGTGATTTATTTATATCAAACAATGAAAAAATTCAAATCAAAACACCAATTTTCCCTATTTCCCTAAAATGATAATTTTTTATATTTTGTATATTTTTTAAAGAAAAAATAAATAAAAACTTTAGTACTATAAACATGAAAAAAAAGTCAAAAAAATCACATAAACTTTGGGGATTAAAGTTGGGAGTTTATAAGGATGATTATGGGAAACAAAATGGCAATAATGATCTGGTCATGGGTTACCTTCAATAAGGTCATGACTATCAGGCCAAAGGGTTTGAGCATCACCCCAAAATGTTCCTACACACTATCATAATAAGATATATTATTCTAGGCTTGGTAATAAACATTTCTTCAATTATAAATGGTAATTATTTACTTGTATAAAGAGACACTAGATCTGAGAAGGATTTTACAAACTCAAATAAATTGTTATCATTTCATCAATTGTTAATATATGAAGTAAACAACACATTAAAATTGCAATATTTTTTTGGGAGTGAGATATCTTCCTATTATTAATAGAGTAAGAGATACTCATTTTACTTGCTTTGTGTTAAGATATGACCTCCTCTACTAGGTAGGAGTTAGCCTCCAGCCTAATAATTGCATCCAGGTTCTTATGGATAAGGATGAGCAAGGAGGACACTCAATTTCTAATCCTAAATATGCAAGATTATATTCTAGTAATAGAAATCTACACAAAGATTGAAGATACTTTCCCCTCCCCTCACCTCTTATCTAGTGGTTTGACAGATAGTAATGTTTTTGATAGGTCTTGAACTCGATCCATAGAAGTGGAATCATCATATTCAACCCACTCAAACCTTGAATAATATGTGTTTCTGTATATTTGGGCCTTGCTTTTTGGGTTAATCACTAGTTGTAAGACATTAAGGGTGATTATGAGTCATGATTGTGTCGAACATTGTGGTGAACTATTTGATGTAACATGTGGATCTAGTATTGTATCATTATCATTGCATCATTTACGTGTTGATTATGTTGTGGATTTTACGTTATGTGTCAATTATTGTATTGATATTATGTAAAGTATTAATTGTAGTTATTTAAATTATTATTATTATTATTTTATGTTGTGGTTCACAAACCCCCCCAGTGGGGATGCTACGCCCATAGGAAGAAATCACAGTGGGCCCACTCGAAGGGGTCGCACCCCATTTAATATGATTACAGAGCTAACTCAACGGGGACATAAATTGAGGACCTTATATAGTAGTGTATAGCCACCTGAGGATTTGACCACAAGACCTTTACTCACAACTTACAAACCTCTACCACTTGAGCTAGCTAATCGAACTATTTATATAATAATTAATTCTTTAATTATATTAATAATTAGATATTATTATTTACAGAAATTATTATTATTTTTATTATTATTATTTTATGTTGTGGTTCACATACCCTCATCAAGGTTGCTACGTCCACGAGAATAAATCACAGGGGGGACACTTGAAGGGGTCGCACCTCGTTCGTTTTGATTACGAAGCTACCCCGGTGGGAACATCTAGTGATACCCTTATATAGCGATGTATAGCCACCTAAGGATTTGACCTGAGACCTTTTTCTCACAACTTAAAACACTCAACTACTTGAGCTAGCCCACCGGGCTTCTTTATAGCAATTATTAATAAATTTTAGTATTAATAATAATTTAATATTATGGATTATCCTAATAATAATAATAATAATAATAATAATAATAATTCCTCATTACTATTAAATTATTTAGATAATTATGAGATTAATTCTTAATATAATATTTTTTTTTCATTTTAAATATATAAAAATGTATAATTACTTTCATGATTTAACAAAAATATTTACTAAAAAAATTGATTAAAAAAATTAATCAAATATGATTTAAGATTTTTTCATAATTTAATAACAAGATGTTATTGTCATGTTGGAATAATTTTTGAATATTTAACTATCATACAAATTAAATTTATTAATATTAATAAAAAGTTCATAAAATTATTTAAGTTTTTTTTTATGAAATGCCATTTAATAGAATAATTTTTTCAATCACAATCCAAACTAAATGGTCTCATAGAAGTAAAGTTAAAGATTATATGCCATCTCTAATTTTAAATGAGTGATACATCTCAAATTTAATTTAATAACAAAGAAATCAATAATAATGTTAATCATTAACATACTCATAATACATTTATAGATCAAACAATAAAAACATTAACATGATATGAAAATACATAATATACATGAGTGATATACATATCAATATATATATCAATTATACATCTCATCTCCCCACGATGAGTGCAAAGGAGTGAATGAGCTGACGAGGGGTAGAGGTAGCAGGCTTGAGACTCTAGGCAACAAATGATTGACCAAAGGGAGGTGATACATGGATGCTTAATGGATGATGAACAAAACGACGAGTAAACATTCAAGAGCCATTAGGTGCAAACAAGTGAAGTAAGTGGAGAGGTATCAACGAACCAACAAACAATATTTTCTTGTGTACTCGAGGAAGGTGGCCATCATGGCACCTTAATCCAAGGATCATCATCGAGGAGGGTCGCAAAGTATTTCAAGTCCCCAAGTCTTTGTCTCTATAGTTTGAAGTGGTTCTCTATTGCCATTAGAGGAAAATTTGGGCTTTAAAAATGGGCCTCCTAAGGAAAATAATAAAATAATAGTTAACATAATCAAATAATATTTGTGAATTTTGGAAGAACAGAGAAAAACTACTTTTTTTCCTTCGTATTTTCAACATATCTCCCTGTGGTTTTACTCAAATTTTGAGCAGGGAACTCGTTGGATGCAGATTTCAATTCCACATCCAACGAGTACCCACACTGCATACATTTGATGAACATTACCTTATGAAAAAATGTGTTACTTTCAAAGTAACATGTTACTTTCAAAGTAACATGTTTTTTTAAATGTATTTCTCATTTTTCGTGGGGCGGGGTCCATCAAAAGTATGCAGTCTGAGTACTCATTGGATGTGGAATTGAATTCTGGAGTTAATGAGTTCTCCTGCTTGAAATTTGGGTAAAATCACGGGGATATATGTTGAAAATATGGAGAAGAAAAACAGTTTTTAATGAAAAATATGCCAAGTCAACCATTATGGTTAACTCTTTTCTTGAAATTCTATTGGTTGACTCTTTTTTTTATGAGGCCCATTTTAGTTGGCTCTTTTTCTTATGAGCCCCATTTTAGACCCCAAATTTCCTCTAACGATAATCTGCTTGCAAATTTTTTGAGTGTGACCAGGTTGAAAGGTCTTTGAGGCAGGGAGGGTATTCAAAGTTGCAAAGCCAAGAGGTGTAGCAGGGCGGTGAAGAACATGAAAATAAAAGCGGATAAGGGAAACCAATGTATAAGGAATTGGATCCAGGGAATCGTCTAAATTAAATCTATGGAAGCAACTAGCTTCTACCACAAGCACACCACTCTATCGATAAAACAAGAGATATGAGAGGCTGACAGGAAGATACATGATCAAGAGAATGGTCGAGAGTTTGATATCTTTGTGGATTGGATCACTGACCCTAGAGATACCAAGTATAGGATGAATTTGTATGCCAGGGAGATCCACCTCTATTGGAATCTCAATTCATCGTTGGGAGTCACCTTGGTTGACAGGGATAATGAAATAGTGGAATTAAAAGCGGAATTAGCTCTTGTGAAGGACATGATGTTGGAGATTAAATTTGTCAACTCCAAGATGGACATCATTGTCGTAAGTTTGGGGATCAAGATGGATACATGGCACTCACCAACAGGAAGAAATCCAGATTCGCCCCACATAATCGATGAAGGGGAGGAAGACACTCCTGAGGTTCACCATACTTAATAGTTTATGGCTTATATGATGTTTACTCTACTATTTTAGTTTTTTATTTATTTGTTATAACGTAGGGCATAAAATGATAAACCACAACTACAAACATGGTAGGAAGGCTACTATTGTTTTGAATTTGGATTCTAGAACATTTATTATATTTGAACTCTTTAATATTAGGCCTATATGATGGGACCTTGGATGAAAAATTTGCATTATTTTTTTTACTGAAACTCAATGTTTGGCATGCTTACCAACTTTTAAGAGTCTACTTGAGCCTTGATTTGCATATTATGTAGATTATCAGTAATATAGAAATGCTCTTAATTACTGAAAAAAACTATACATCTCATCAAAATTAGTAAACATGTCATATATACATCACAAATAAAATATACAACAATCAATATACATGTCAAGTACCATTTCAATTTAGGTCTACCACTAGATCTAGACTCATTAGTGCCTCTCCTACTAAATGGAGAAGACCTATTAGTACCCATGTCATTTAACAATTATGAGAATAGAGTGTGATATATCTCTCCACCATGAAGTATATCACAAGATATGACCATATATTATAGTGACATCAATAACTAGTGCATAGGTGTAGCACATGGTGTCACTGCAACTAGTGGTGCAAGTGGATCAATTACCAGTGACACATGTGGAGGAGGAGTGGGAGAAATGGGTGGACCAATAGATTGTAATTTCCCAAATTTTTCATTGGGTTAAAATGTCCAAATCACACTTGCCATACTTATGAAAGTTGTCAAATGGATGCTAAAGGTCAAATAATTGCCAAGGAGGAAAATCACTAGTTTCCTAGGTTGGGGGTGGAAGCTTTGAGATTTGGAATAAGGGGGACAATAAATGAAGTTTGAACATTATAATAACATAAATATTTAATAAAGGAGATAAATAAATAAATACAAGGGAAAATAAAAGTGGAAAGTAATCATGAGGACACATGGAGGATGTGGGACCCACACTAGCTAGAATTCCTATGTTAAATGGTATCCACCTCTTGCAATCTAAAATCTATGGAAAGCATAATGTTTTGGATGAATTATAAGGTCAATATACTTTTCCATATACTTCATAGGTCAAATTTGGGATGAAGTTTAACTTACATGAGAAAGGAAGAGACAAATGGGGAGTTTCATGGACACTTGGCTAGATTCCCCTTACACTTATGACATCTATGACACCAATGAAGGAGATTATACGACAATTATGACATAAGTCAGATATCAAGGATGAAATATGACATCTATGACATATAATGTCAAAATAGAGCATCCAATAGAGATTTCATGTGATTTGGAGAAGCACAATGGGTTCCTACTCAATTTAGGAGAAGATGGAAGGTGAAGAGAGAGGCCACACCAATTCAACTTGGATTTGGTTTATGGATGTATTTGGAATTTTAGGAGACCATTAATGTTTATAAAATTCATGGATCATCCACGAGAAGTATATTTTTGATCAGTTGTGAAATTTGTTGTTGTGAAGAGAGAAAGAGAGCTAGTGAGTGACTAGTTCATGCTTGAGGCAATTTCGAGGGTGAAATATTCCCATACTAATTGGTGATTGGAGAGGCCACTAAAGTATTTCAAGGAGCTTAAATGGAGTTATAATATAAAGTTTCAGCTACAGAATCTCGTGGACACTTTAGGATTCATCTCATTCCCCCTCCCATCTCACATTATTTCACCATATTTCAGCTCGGTGGAGTGAGGCGCACTTGGTGAGCCATTTATCTTTTTGAGGGAGATCCTCTTGCTCCAGAATTTTGTATTCTGATTTAAATACTATTATTTCTCTTTTCATCAATTTATCAGGTCTAAAGGCCAAGATATTTTATGTATTATTGATCAGTAATAAAGAAACAATGTCATTTCCCACTTCCTTGTTGCAAACTCTTATAATATTGGTAGATTTGAATGGCTGTGTAAAATATTGATTTTTAATGATTGAATGGACTGGAAATGAAGCATATTTGAGGTTTATTATTCATTAACTGATATTTTCTGGCCATTGGGTCGAATTCCATAACCATTGGATTAAATTGCATCTCATTTCCCCAAGGGTTCAAAACTAGTTTTTATATATCAGATTGATGGAAGTGATAATAACCATGGGATTTAGATTGGTTAATCATATGAGTCTCTGTTGATGTAATATACACATAAAATTCATCAATTTGATAATTTGAGTGGTTTTCTGTACATTTGGGAGGCCATTCTGGCAATTACCTTGGGGGGGATTTGAGCCCCAAAATTGCTAGTTAAAGCATCTATCTTATTCAGAATTTGATATAGAATTGCATAAGTAATTTGAAGGAAATAATACATCCATGAAAACTATAATTAAGTTATTATATCACTCATACAAATTATGGTACAATTCGGGATAATTTGGAGCTATTTGGAGTCATCTACCATTGGGGGTTGGAACCTCAAAACTACTAGTAAATTCATGGAGTTCTCTTGAATACATATTCGACCCAAAAACAACATTATATGATGAAAATATAATTTAATTAATGTCTGATAACATATGCAAGTATCATACCCACCATTAGTGAAGGTTTTACAGTGCTTGGAAGAGATTTGTTCCAGGACCCAAGGGGGATTTCCACCTCCCAAATTGACTAGTCTTGTCCCAAAAATTATTCCCTTGAAAATTGCAGACTATGGTTGTGTATATCAGTTGATTATATGTATTATATATGTGATAATATGTCACATCACCCATCAGGACCTTACTCACCAAGTTTGAAAGCAATTGGAGGAATTTAGGGATCAATTGAATCCATTTAACTAGAGTTGTAAGAAGTTCAATTTGAGTACATAGTGAAATAATTGAAAAATTGGTATTTTGATAAAAATTTACAAAAAGAGGACATTAAAGTGGTATCATAGCATGGTATTGTCACCTATTGAAGTTATGTATGGTATAGATGAATTGAAGAAAGTCTTTAAGTCAAGTGGTGAGGAGATGACCAGGCAGGTTAAGCAAGCATTCGAATTGATGGCTAGCCAATTTATGGGTAGTAGAAGTTTCCATCATGAAGAGACACATAAGACCATCCATTTTGAAAACCTTAATGATTGGTTGAAGGAATTTATGAAAAATAATTCAATAAGAACTCATTAAGGAATAATCATCAATGCACAAGTAGGGAGGAGACCAAGGAGCTACAAATTTCTATGGGTGGTGAAGAAGAAAAAGCATTACATCAAGAGGATCGAAAGTCACTCCCAAATGAATTTGAAAAATATGATGAAACATCACATGATAAGGAATAAGAGTACCTTGAAACTATTGAATATCACTCTGAAACCAATTCTACTATGGACATGGACCAAAGGGCATCTACTGATGGATGTTTGAACTATGAAGGAGTACCTAGTGATGGGTGCTCACAACTCTATGTTGGTGACATAGATATCAGATCTGAAAATGTTTCTGCAATACAAATTTATCATGAGCATAAATATGAATACCTTGTAGCTGTAAAGGAAGAACCAAGATCAACGTCCCCATCACCACTTGAGCTTCAAGGAGTTGATCAAATCCAGACTGAAGAAGAAGAGGAGGTTCACTCCCATGAACCATCCTTCATTGAAGGATCCTTGAAGATGAGTGAAAGGGATATCCAAGAATCCCTTAGCATACTCCATGACACTCAAGCATTGGTATCAAATTCTTGTTGGAGATCCACTTCCTTGGAGGAGCCATCATTCCTTGAAGACATGGAGAAGATTCAAAGAGCAATGTACAACATCGAAGATTTTCAAATGGTAGATTGTTTGTAGGATTCTCATGACATGGAGGATCATGAGATATGTGGAAATTTGAATGTGCTTGATGGGTTTGAAGTTTAACTTGAATAGATTCAAACACTTGATGTGGTGGGAGAGGAACTTGAAATGACTCTTGATGAAGGTTATGCAAATTTTAAAGAAGAGCATGATTCCTCTACATTGGAACCAATATATGACAAAGGTTTCACACTTTTGAAAGAGATACATGATACTACCCATATGGATCCTTACCATGATGAAATTTCTGCACTTTTTGAGCATTTGGGTGAGTTATTTCATTTTCTTGCATCCTACGATTCCATATTTTGCAACATTCATCCTAATGAAGTAAGGGGGGAAGGTTTCTTTTTTATGGTGGCACATGAAGAGTATGTACATTATATTTCTCCTTTTGATGATGGAATTATTAGAGAACCATATTATTTACATTTTCATCAGCATCCTTATTTACATTATGATTATACACATATTCATGGGTGCACCTATGATGTTCACTTGAGTCACTTGGAGACTCATGACTTTCCTTGCTCCTTTCCTAGTCTACTTGAAGTTGGAGGAACTTCATCACACACTTGGGTGAAGAGTTATATGATTGAAGAACATTATTATTGGTAGAAACATACTCTAATGTTACATGATGATATACCTATTCATGAGTGTATTGATGAGACTTCTTTGATCCACTCGAAGTCTTCATGTTTTCTTTGCTCCTTATTTTGTTCAGATTTTGGTGGAGGTTCTCCATTCACTTATGGGATGAAAGAAAACATAGATGATTATATTGATGCACATTACATATCATTTGGAGCACATTCTTATTCACATTTTCAGCAGCATTCCTGTTTACTTTCTGATGATGCACATCTACATGGATGCACCTATGATATGCATTTGAGTCACTTGAAGACTCATGGTTTTTCTTGCTCAACACTTGGTTCATTTGATGTTGGAGGAACTTCATCCAACACTGGGGTGAATAGATTTATGATGGGAGAAGATTTTTGTTACCAGCCACATACATTGTTATATATTTATGATTCACTCATTCATGGATGTATGGGCGAGACTTCTTTGAGTCATTTGAAGTCTCCTTGTTTTTCTTGCTCATTATTTGGTTCAGATTGAGTGGAGATTCTTTATCCACTTCTTGGATGAAAGAATACATGGCTGAATATTTTGATGCATATCACAACCTTTTGGAAAAGCATTATAGGACATGGGATCCTCACCTATGCCATTGGAGCAGATTTGTTTGGTCACTTGAAGCATGTATGCACTTGGAAAATGGTAGTCTACTCACTTGGAGGTATAAGCACTTTCATGATTTTTTGGTGAGGCACCTCCTTGATGTACATTTTTATTATGCTGCTATGTACTTTGATGATATATATTATGTACTCATGATGTTTGGAAGAATGCGTAAAATAAAATGGGATCCAGGAATTCTCTTTCCTAATGGTATGGGTTGGAGAGCACTCTTAACTGTTGGAGTGCAATGCAAGCAATGGGACCCTGGAATAGTTTTTAGTCCCTTTGATTTCAAATTATTTGGGAAACAAGCAGTATGGGAGATGGATTGTAAATTAATAAGGTTATGTTAATCAGAGTAGTGCAGCAGCAAGCATGGTGGTTCCTCTCTAAAATATTCATGGAATCTCAAGGACTCAAAGTGGGTAGCTCAGTGGCAACTTCAAAGAATCATACGGAAAGCAGGTTCCTCAACAACCATGTTTGAAATTGATTGAGGACAAGAAATATTCGTAAGGGAGTATTTGTAATGTCCTAAATTTTTAATTGAGTCACAATGGACAAATCACACTTTCCATATTCATGAAAGTTGTCAAATTGATGCTAAAGGTCAAATAATTGCCAAGGAGGAAAATCACTAGTTTCCTAAGTTGGGGGTGGAAGCTTTGAGATTTGGAATAATGGGGAAAATAAATGATGTTTGAAAATTAACCTAGAATAAATATTTAATAAAGGAGATAAATAAATAAATACAAGGGAAAATCAAAGTGGCAAGTGATCATGAGGACACATGGAGGATGTGGGACCCACACTATCTAGAATTCCTATGTTAAATGGCGTCCACCTCTTGCAATATCAAATCTATGGAAAGAATAATGTTTTGGATGAATTATAAGGTCAATATACTTGTCAATATACTTCATAGGTCTAATTTGGG
>LPNX010548288.1:1351982-1387527 GCA_001517045.1 Pseudotsuga menziesii | reverse complement strand
AAGGAAGAGCCAAATGGGGAGTTTCATGGACACTTGGCTAGATTCCCCTTACACTTATGACATCTATGACACCAATGATGGAGATTCTATGATAGTTATGACATAAGTCAGATATTAAGGCTGAAATATGACATATTTTACATATCAGGTCAAAATATAGCTTCCAATAGAGCTTTCATGTGATTTGGAGAAGCCCAATGGGTTCCTACTCAATTTAGGAGAAGATGGAAGGTGAAGAGAGAGGCCACATGGCATAGCATGACTAGGCATGCCAATTTGAATTGGATTTGGTTTATGGATGTATTTGGAAGTTTAGAAGACCATTAATGTTTATAAAATTTAGGGAGCATCCATGAGAAGGATCTTTTTGATCAGTTGTGAAGAGAGAGAGCTAGTGAGTGACTAGTTCATGCTTGAGCCAATTTTGAGGGTGAAAGATTCCCATCCTAATTTATGATTGGATAAGCCACTAAGGTATTTCAAGGAGATTAAATTGAGTTATAATATACATTTTCAGCTACAGAATCTCATGGAAACTTCAGGATTCAGCTCATTCCCCCTCCCATCTCACATTCTTTCACCATATTTCAGCCCGGTGGAGTGAGGCGCACTTGGTGAGCCATTTATCTTTTTGAGGGAGATACTCTTGCTAAATAATTTTGTATTATGATGTAAATAATCTGATATATTTTTTCAGCAAGTTATCATGTCAAAAGGCCAATATATTTTATGTATTATTGATCAGTAATAAAGAAACAATGCCATTTCCCACTTCCTTGTTGCAAACTCTTATAATATTGGTAGATTTGAATGGATGTGTAAAATATTGATTATTAATGCATGAATGGATTATAACTGAATAAAATTTTAGTTTTCATATTAATTAATTGATATTTTATGGCCATTGGGTTGAATTCTATAACTATTGGATTAAATTGCATCTCATTTCCCCAAGGGTTCAAAACTAGTTTTTTATATATCGGATTGAAGGAAGTGATAATAACCATGGGAGTTCGATTGGTTAATCATATGAGTCACTGTTGATTTACTATACACATCCCCGGCCTCAATTTGAGAATTTGAGTGGGTTTCCGTACATTTGGGAGGCCATTTCGACAATTACTTGGGGGGGATTTGAGCCCCAAAATTGCTAGTTAAAGCATCTATCTTATTCAGAATTTGATATAGATTTTCAGAATTAATTGGAAGGAAATAATACATAACTGAAAATTATAATTAATTTATTATATCAATCATACACCTTTTGGTACAATTCGGGAGCATTTGGAGCTATTTGGAGTCATCTACCATTGGGGGTTGGAACCTCAAAACTACTAGTAAAATCATGGAGTTATTTTGAATACCTATTCGACCCAAAAAAAACATATGATGATGAAAATATAATTCAATTAATGTATGATAATAGATCCAAGTATCATACCCACCATTAGTGAAGGTTGTATAGTTCTTGGAAGAGATATGTTCCAGGACCCAGGGGGGATTTCCACCCCCCAAATTGACTAGTCTTGTCCCGAAACTTCTTCCCTTGGAAATTGCAGACCATGGTTGGGTATATAAGTTGATTATATGTTTTATAGATGTGCTAATATTTCCCATAACCCCTCAGGACCTTCCTCACCAAGTTTTAAAGCAATTGAAGGAATTTTGGGATCAATTGAATGCCTTTAACTAGAGTTGTAAGAAGTTGAATTTGAGTACATTGTGAAATAATTGAAGAATTGGTATTTTGATAAAATTTAAAAGAAGGGGAAATTACATAGAATATGGTACAAATGGTGACATATGTGAAGTATTTTGAGGAGGAAAGGTGGTGTATGCCGCAATTGGTGACACATGTGGAGGAGGTGGATCAATGGATGGTGTAGTTGGAGACTCATGTGGAGGAGGACAAGGGGATGTAAATTGGTCTAGTGGAGAACTAGGTGGTGGAGAAGCATGTGGTGGAGTATCATAAGAATCATCCTCACAAGATGATCCATATTAAGTAGAATGAGTGTCATCTTTCAACCTCTAGATGAGGTTGAGGGCATGGAAAGATGTCACATTAAGGACATCATGTCACGAGAAAGGGTCGCCCATATATCAGATATATCTGACACTCCTAATATCTCTTGAACATGAACATGTACCAATCCCTACCTAGAAAAGATAACACATATATTATCTACCACCTCATTTTAGATTCTATGATCCAACATGCATGACACAACATGTCTCTACATTATAATTTACTGAGCTTCGCCTCCTCATCTTGTTGAGGAGGCGCATCCCCAACATATGTGTCAATAATATGCAAAGCAATAGGCAATAATAATCATATAATTGAAACAAAATGATACAATAAATTACATATGCATTAAATAAGACAAAGTAATATGTAACTATATTTATCAAACATAATGACCATACTATCTCTATCATCGAGTGGCTTATCTTGAGTAAATAGGATGTTCATACATCCTCTCCAACCCACCCCTATGTATAGGTGATGTACAATGTCAATGGAAAATTTTTATTTTCTATCCAATAAATTACAAATCTCTCTACAAACTGGTGTACATAGTCACTCCAATTGGATCCTCTTGGGAAAAAACTCCCCCACATGCACATACACACATTAGTACTAGTCCTAGGAGGGAGATGGGATATTGTTGATTTAGTGGCATGGAACCTCTCATAAAATAAAGTGAATATATTGGACACAAATGGGAAGTGTATCCTGCCATAAAAAATAACATGACAATTATTCAAAGAAAAACAAAAATATCACAAAAATAAATCCAACCATCTAAACAGTCGGTACCTATTAACTAAGATATCTACATAGAACACCAAAGGTTACTAATGTGTTACCCATCAGAGGTAAAGTGTGCAAGTTTCATGACAATAAGGGACAAACACCTAAATTCCTTTTCACCAAATACACATATCTACAACTTGCCACCTAGGAGTTGGAAGTCCATATAGGGTCAACAATGTCCTAACTGACATATCGTTCCACATGTTCCATATGGATCTATGTTGGATTGTCAAGTGGTAAATCATGGAACTGGGGCCACCCCCCCGACCTTGACAACTTGGTAATAAAATAAATATATTCCTCCATGGTATGATATCACATATCAAGATTGACCCTAAATGCTTGCCTAACATGATCCTAGTGACAAATCAATTGCTATAAAAAGGAGGAATCCCCCCTGATGGATGTATCCTCCTCCTAAAATTTGATTGGGCCAACATTCCTCAAAAGGGAACGAGTCTAAGGTGTAATAAGGAGATGGAGCATATCCCTTTTCCTCTCTCCATCTTCCCACTCACATACAAACATGTACATGTCGACTCGTTGTTGTTTTTGCTCCTGGGATCCTCTCATTGCCATTGTCTTTGATTAACATACAATTATTTTTAGGCACATATATTAGATAAACGAATTGATTTATAAAATAGACACATACATAACCAGTCTATATTTATTAAAAACTGAAATTATTTTCTTTTGAAATTTTTTTTGTTAAAGTAATTGGTGCACATTTATAGTTAAGGTACATTGTGCATGGTGTGCTATATAAAAAATAAAGCACAACTATGCCAATATCGTATACAAGGATATGGTGTTTGTTTAATAGATTATGTGCACCAATATGGATGCATTGGTTTTTACAATGTACCACTAAACCAAGTCTCAACATGATGCACCGGTGCTAATATGTCAATTCAACGCACCAATGTTTGAATATAATTTTTCAAAATGTCTCGTGGTGTGTGTGGGTTTAATAAATCATGTGTACCATGTCTAGTTCGTTGTGTTTTTAATGCACCATAACAGGGAACCCGACTTGATGCCAATTAGGGTCCTACCCTAACTCTCCTTACTCCAAGAATTAATCTATAGAGTATAAGTCCATGACTTTCTAATAAGATTGACTAAGTTGGTGTTCAACAGGGAAATGTAAAAATGGTCTCTTTATTAATTAAGACCCATTAGGAAATTGTGTTTTGACCGTGTCAAGTAGTTAGGATTTTGTATATTTGAAGACTATTTAAAGTAGCTTCAAGGCTAAGAAATGTTTTGTGAAGAATATTGTAACATAGCTCTTCTTAAGTGAATGGTTGTGCTACCATAAGAGGCTTGTGAACATTGTTCCGATAATAATGAAGCTCTTTTTTTGCCATATTTTGTTATCATTGTCTCATATTTCTAGTTTTGTGTTTTTTTTGTTTCATTGCATTCTAATCTTGTTAAATATTGTGTGATTCTCATGTTACATGGGTAAGGAAGGCCATGATGCTCTAGTGCTGTTATAGTCATAGAAAGCACCAATTTACTAATATAATTTAAAAAACACACAATTTTGGGTATATTTTCTTCAACATGTACGGTGCACCAGTATTGGCGTGTTTATTTTTACAACACACCAATGTTGAAGCATCCCACAATATTCACTAGTGCTAGTAAATGTTGGTTTATCCAACAATATTGGGGGGGGTGAATCAATATTGCCTTCTTTTCACTTTATTAAAACAATTAGTATAAGATAAACAATGAATCAAACAAGCTAGGACACACAATTTTATCATGGAAACCTTAAAGAGTAAACCACAAAATCAAACTCATTAATAAGATGATTTTTACAAAATTGTTTTTTCTGCTACTACAAAAAGGATGCACCAACACCATGTTTTCTGCCTGCTCCAATAGGCACAGATGCACCAACACCCTGTATTTTTCTACCTGCACCAACATATAAGGATACTACAATTAACACCCATGTACTCCAACCACTACTGTAATGAGACTAAAACCTCCTTGTAGGCTTGCAACTTTCCCTAGCACCACCCTACCTTCCTAATATGATATTTTTCTTCCATTCTGTCATTGATTATTCTTCACTTCATTGGTATCTGTCTTCTCTTGTTGTTACATTGATCTGGATTGACAAGACATATTTGTTCCACTTCGAACTTTTGTTTAAATACTTCTTTCATCATGTCTTTGAACCATTGTGGCTTTTCATAATTGTTTCCCTTCATTAAAACCTTTTCACCAATGCATCTCTTCATTATGCAAACATGCCTTTTCATGAACTAGTGCAAAACAACCTGAAGCCCTATTTTGGCAGACCTATAAATTTGTCTTCAAGCACCTTTTACGATAAATAATACCATGGCCAGATGCACACACCAACAATATACATCCTGATGGTCTCATATTATTTTTATCAGTTTCCTACAAAATACGCTGAACATTTTACTGATGCCACTTAGGCAGATTTACCAAAACTGAAACAGTGCAAATCATGCCAGAAATCACTTTTGGCAGACTAATAAATTCACCTTCATAGGTTGTCTTGACAAACCAATCATATGGTTAGATGCAAAAGACAAAAATCCAGATGTTTATATCCTCGTAATCATTTAATTTATCAAATACAAAAGATGGCATGTATTTTATAGAGGCCCCTTGGGCAGATTAAGAAGAATTTATACCTGGTCAATTTTTCAGAGTTTCAACAAGAGTTTCAACAACTTGCCATACTTTTACATAATGGTGTCAAATTGTAAAAATGACTTCATGAGAGCACTATAACATCATCATATGACTTTGCAACCTCATCACACATGTCATGTCATTTCCTTTGTCATTAATGAACTCCTTTGACATCAATGGCAACCATACTCAATAGTACAGTCATCAAATGCACTAATATGATGATATTATGATAAAATATTGTGTTGTGGTGTGTGTTTTTCTTTAAATAACTCTTGTGCACCATGTTCGGTGCATTGTATTTTATAATGCATTGTAACATGGCATCCCAAAAGATGCACTAACGACTAAAATATACATAAAAACATTGATGTACCAATACAATATTTTAAAAACATGTTATTTGATGCATGTTTTCTTCAATAGATACAACAAACTGGTAATGGCGTATCTCCCTTGGCGCTACTATGCTTGTAACGTCCTCAACCCTCCGACCGGCGAAGAGGACGCTAGCATAATACTATCTACCCGGGCATTTATCCCCATAAAGTGTAAAATAAAATGCATTGAATCAAGATACCAAATGCATAAATAATTAACATTTAGTGAAACCAATTACATTTAATTCAAGCATTCAACACATTTTAACATGTTCATCGTAATTCATATAAAAAATACAGTTGCATGGGTAAATTTGTTGGCAGGGGTTTTGGGGTAAGTGAGTTGCGCAACATCGCGACAGCTGCGCAGGATCACGCGGTACCGTGCAAGGGAAGATCAACACAATGAGTGGAAGAATAACCACTTTTTGAATATTTTATGTATATTTTGACCAAGTTTTGTTGCAATAGGTCAGTAGCGGTTAGAAATCAGTTAGTAGTGGACCCTCGATGTAAAGGTGTAAGCCTATTTATAGATCTTTTTTTGGGGAAAAGGGTATCCATGTTGAGAGATTGTATTGGGTAAGATCTAGGGCGATCTGATTTATGGAGAATTTTATGTCTTAACTGTGATTTATCCAGTTTTTTCCTGATGTATGCGGTCTCCGGTTTTGGAGAAGAATTATGTAATGTGGTACTTTTGCGCAAGGTTAATATGATGTGATGAATATGGCTCAAATATTATCTGATATTATAAATTTGTTATGATGCTGTGACTCTGTTTTGTTACAATGGCATAGTATAGATGCGATTCAGTCTCTTTCTGCTATAGGGATGTGATCTGTTGCTTTTATGTTGATGCAATCTGTGTTTCTGTAACTGTTTGATGCGCTGTGAGTAATTATGTTCCTTGCATAATGCTGCAATGTTGTGATACTACATGATTATGCAATGATTGTATAAGCTATAGTGTCCCTCCATCGGATCCCCATATCCTCCTTTCCCACTGTTGGAAACTCGGTTCCGACAGCTCTCCCTTGAACGCCTTGGGTGAGACCTCGTTTGCTTTGTAGACGTTGCTGGGTAGGGTAAAACCAGAATCCTAAACTGTTGACGAGCCAATGGTTGGATAGAAATATCCATGAAGGTCCCCATGAATGGTTCTTTTGTAAATTCCCTGTACTCTTGCATGAATGGTTGGAAAAGTTCGCTAAGCAGAAGACAAACTTTCAAGGAGGAGAGTCGACATCCTGGACCCCAAAATTGATCCAGGAGCTGCAAGAAACCAACAACAAGGCATCGTGGGCAGTTGAGGTATGGTTGGATAGTATCTTAGAAGGATACATCACTGAGTTTGCTTTTGATACCAATAAATATTTTAGTGAACCAGAAAGGGAGTTTTTTAGTGGACCATGAGGAATATTCTTATTGTCGCTACAACTGTCGATTAAGCAACTAGTCTGTGAAAAAGGTATCCTAAATATGGGCCAAGAGTAGTGAAACTCTGGTGTGCAGGGGATGTAGGCACTGTGACAGAGAGGGGGAAAATGCATAAGGAAGTAAGGGGTAGATGGGCATGAGTTCTGATGAGAATGTAAAGGTCACCAAAGAAACAAGTGGTTGTATGAGAGGAGGAGAAAGGTTTCGAGAAAAGAGGCAGAGGGCGGGAGAAGGTCCTGCTGAAGTCAAAGTGCAATACCATGAAGAACAACCACACGAGATGAAGCAACATTTTTGTAACGACGAGGACATACAGGACCAGGCTATGCCTGGAAGAATGACAGGATCGAACCCCAACAGTAACGTGTCTACTCCTCCGCGCACTACTCCACCACAAGGAAGGAACACACATTCTACGTTGACTTTCCTGACGTGTCAGCAACAGTCTAGCAATAGAGCACCAGCAGGAGGAAGAAGTTCTAGAATGGCAGGTGATGTNCCACAAGGAAGGAACACACATTCTACGTTGACTTTCCTGACGTGTCAGCAACAGTCTAGCAATAGAGCACCAGCAGGAGGAAGAAGTTCTAGAATGGCAGGGGATGTAATGAAGTTGCCAATATTCCATGGAAATGGAATTGACGATCCATAGCAGTACTGGTTCTTATGTCAAGCGATTTGGACTGCTCGACAAACTATCGATGATGATGTCAAGAAAAGTCAACTAGCCACTACTCTGAGGGGCCACGCATTGGAATGGTTCATGAGATTCACACAGGTGCCTCAAGGAAGTACTGCAAAAACATTGGACGAGATTAGAACAGGGCTATTTGAGGAATTTAAGAAGCTGAAATCCGAAGCTTAGTACATTATTGAATTAAAAGAGATCAAACGATTCCCCAATGAAATGATTTGGGATTTTGATCAACGATTTAAGACCTTGATGGCCTGGGTCAATTTTCAAATGAGCGACATTCAACATAAAGAATGGTTTATCGCAGTGCTTTTCCCTCATATCCGACAACCATTAATGCAACAAAAGATTGCGACACAGAGCGAGGCTCTGGAGACCATGATGAAATTGGAGGCATCGCTAGTAAGGGAAACCGCCATTGGAGTGAATTAGATTCAGGCACAGTTGGCCAATTTGACACTGCAATTTCAAGACATCAAAAAGGCCAAGGAAGATCGCGATGATCTTTGGTGCACCCATTGCCATGCAGGAGGACATACCAAGGATACCTGGCTAACGTTTCAGAATTATTTGCTGTCGGGAGCTCCCAATCCGTTGAGTTGTGCCGGTGCACCATGGTGTCACATCTATCAGGTCTATGGGAATTGACATGAGAAATTTGATTGCATGCAAAAGATGGTTACCAAAGTAGAAAATTTGTACTATACATTTTGTCGGTCAGCTGGACATGACGACAAAAACTACTGCGCTTATGATTTGCTCCAGGAAGGATGTATGATTCATACTTTGTGAAAGGGGAGGACCCTTGGACAGTGCAAGCACAGCTGTAAATAGTACAACCAGTAGCGCAAGTGCCATATTCACTGCCACCTCTGATGCAATTTATCCCCGTGCAGCCTCAGCCACAGTTTATAGCATAGTCGCAGTTCGCACCACAGCCGCAAATGGTGGTACAACCACAGTATAACCAGGCACCGTGACCACAGTATAATTAGCCACAATATGTTTAGGATGCACATTATGTTCAGTAGCAACCACAGCAGTAGATGGCTCAACCGCAGTTTCAACAGGGAGGAACCCATCGCTGATTCCGCGGAGAATTTAGGGGCCACGGAGGAGGCTTTGGTCGAGGAGGAGGATGAGGTCGAGAATCCATTCAGTGTTATACCTGTGGGGTATACGGGCACTATCAAAGAGAATGTCCTCATGGACAATGTACATACTGTGCAACCGGTGATCATAATGTCAAAAGTTGTCCTTGGTTGATCACAAAATGGCAGGCTGGCAACATTCCCCAGTTGCAAAACGCACAGAATCAGAATTAGCCTATGTTCCAGGTATAGAATCATGATGCAGGGTCAGATCCCATTGTAGAATTAGACTTAGACTCAGAACCCACCCCAGTCTCAGACTATACCGATGAATCAATCGACGGATCAACCGCTGAATCAGAACCCACTGGGAACTCAAGCCTAGAACTTGAATAAAGGACCGATAGTTGCGAAAATTCATGTTGAACCAAGGATGAAGGATGTTGATGTCGGGATTGTCACTCACACTGGTACGACAACTGGTGATGATGGACCACAGCAACTAGTTTAGCTTGCTGGCAAGAAAAAAGTAGCATTTGATGTCGCAACAAAGAAAGACACTTTCTTTGAAGCAAAGAAGGTGATTGGGAGAAATCTAGGTAAGTTACCAATGATTGATATGCCTTCTACTTTCAACCCCATCATAGAAGTAGGACCATTGCGGAAACATGCTACCCTGCGCAAGTTTTTTGAGAGTTGTCTATCACTGGCGAGGGACTCAGGCGCCCTTGTTGAGCTTGAGACATTATTGCACCACTCGGATAAGATAGTGAAGGATTCCACTGTGAATTCCTTGCAAAAAAGGAAGAAAGGAAAGGAGATGAGGATGGATATCCAGATTGGAGATTATGAGGTTGAATCGGTCATTCTGGACCTTGGATCAAATGTAAACATTCTGACGAAGCAAACCTGGAAATTGATGGGAAATCCAACATTGGGATGGTCGTCAATACAACTGCATTTAGTAAACCAGGTGAAGGTTCAGCCCATTGGTTGTGTTTCAAACTTGGTTGTCGACATTGAAGGTATGAAAACACTTGCTGACTTTGATATGATAGAAGTTGCAGAAGATAGTGGTTCCTATCCCATGCTGCTAGGAATTGGATGGGATAACGATAGCATGGTAGTTATCAACTTCAAAAAACCTGTTATGACATTTGAAAACCAGGATGTTAGGGTCATTGATCCTATGGACCCTCATGAAGGACGACAATATATCGAACCTGTAAAGGATGAAGTCGGGAGAAGCTGGGATCATGCTTATAACATCTCTAAGGACTATATCCATCCTACTATTGATGACAAACATGGATGGTGAAATGCAAGTTCTGCATCCTTTGATTCTGAAGATGCCCTAGAAAATTGGCAGTCGATTGCATGAAATATCATTTAGAAAATGCAAGTTGATTACACAGTCTCTTCGACATGTTGCGACTAAGACTTTAGAGTTGCCCATTTATGAAGGACTGCTGAGGATATCAGAGTTCTTTAAGGTATTTGAAGAGAAAGTGTTCGAACCGCAAAGGATACTAGCTCTTGATGTAGCACAGTAGGCTACTCCGGCTTGATGGTGGGCAACATAGAAACAGGCGATCTGTGACTGGGAGTAGTGTCACAGATTGATGATGGTCCTCTTTGGCGATGTAGAGGTCTATCATGTTGGGAGATATGATGGACCAAATGAACCCACCAATAATTTGATCGAGTGTCAGACTTTATGTACATCGCGACCCAAAGATGAGTGGGTTCACACTTTTGTTCATACTCTAGAAGAGATGCCAAGATCCTGGCATGTGGCAGCAGAATTACGCAGAACCATTACCACTTGGGAGGAGTTGTCGGTTTTCTTTGTGCAAACGTTTAGCTTTCGGGACGCCAACCCTGAGCTATGTAACACTTTACACATTATCCGTGATGTAGTACTAAAAGTCATCCCTGTTGCATACTCAGTTGATCCACATGCAAATTGCTCCATCCAATCCATGATGACATGCTACAACTTGTTTGGGGAACCTGAAGATGATGATGAGCTGTGGAATGTTAATATTCTAGAGTTCGAAGGACATGGTGTCACAGCTCCCGACGTATTGACGAACTCAATGAATCAGCCACTGAGGATCCAGAAAGTTAACATTGGGTCGGCAGAGAATCTGAAATTTGCTAATGTCGGAGACTATTGGGACGAAGAGATGATGACCAAAATCATAGATCTACTGCATGAATTCCAGGACCATTTTCCAACACGATTTTTAGAGATAAAGGGGATACTTGATGACTTGGGGGAAATGAATATTTCACTCAAACCAAATGCAAAACTAGTACGCCAGAGGCCGTATAGATTGAACCCACGATACAAGGATCGCATGAAAGCTGAGATCGATAAGATGCTCGATGCTGGGATCATCGAACCTATAGAAGAATCCGAGTGGATAAGCCTGATGGTGGTCCAAGATAAGAAGACCGGTGAAATCCGCATTTGTGTCAATCTGTGAAAGTTGAATGATGCATGTGTACACAATCCATTCCCAACCCCTTTTACAGATGAAGTCCTAGAAGGTGTACACAGCCAGGAGATATATTCCTTCACAAATGGATTTTCAGGATACCACCAGATCCGGATTGTGAAGGAGGATCACCATAAGACTACGTTCATCATCGAGTGGGGTTGTTTCCAATATATCTTCATGCCATTTGGGCTAAAGAATGCACCCGATGTATTCTCCCGTGTAATTGTTGCTGTATTTAAATATTTTACTCAAAACTTCCTACAAGTATTTATGGATTACTAGACCGTCTATGACCTGATCAGAGACCATCTGGACAATTTGCGATTGCTGTTGGAACGGTGTAGACAACATCATATTGCATTGAATTCAAAAAAATGTATTTTCTGTGCACCCTTTGGCATGCTACTTGGGCACATCGTATGCAAATAAGGTCTGTTGGTCGATCCGGCGAAGATTGCGCTGATCCTCAGTTTACCACCTCCGACGAATGTAAAGATGCTCCAGGAAACACTGGGACATACGGGCTACTATCGCAAGTTTATCAAAGGATATGTTGCGATTACTTCTCCCATGTAAAATATGTTAAACAAAGACGCTGCGTTTGAATGGACTCCGAAATGTTAAGGAAGCTTCGATACCCTGAAGGCCAAGATGGCCTCTGCACCAATACTGGTTTTTCTTGATTGGAATAAAGAATTCCATGTGCATGTTGATGCTTCTTCTACTGCGTCAGGGGTTGTTCTTGCGCAGCTAGGCGAAGGCGACTTGGATCATCCAATAGCATATGCCAGTAGAAAGTTATCATTTGCTGAACAAAATTATACCACGACCGAAAGGGAAGGTCTAGCAATGGTTTATGCTTTACAAAAGTTCATGCACTATTTGTTGGGAGGACATTTCAAGATGTTCAGTGATCATTCTACTTTACAATACCTAGTCAATAAGCCTGTGTTGGGGGGGAGAATCTGAAGGTGGTTGCCTTTGCTCCAAGAGTTTGATTTTGAAATAGTGGTAATGTCGGAACGGTTGAATGATGGCATGAATCATCTGTCACGTGTTATGAATGGTGAAGAACCAACCAATATTGATGATGGATTGCCAGATGCGCAATTGTTCTGGGTTGATGTCGCAGATGATCACTAGGCTTCAATTATTTAGTTTATGTCTACTAGTGTTGCCCCAGCAAACATGTCGACTAGCCAAAAGAAGCAGTTGGTTTTAAAAGCCTCTGAATTTCAACTAATTGATGAACAATTATATAAACTTGGACAAGATGAAATTTTGCGATGGTGCATCTTACCGCATGAGTAGGGCCCCATTATAGAAGAAGCACATGCAGGAATCGCGGGAGGTCACTATGGAGGCCGCGCTACTCCACGAAAAGTGTTGCGCGCTAGGCTACGGTGGCCCACGTTGCATAATGATGCCACAGACTATGCAGGGAGTTGTGATATCTGCCAACGGGTTGATAAACCATTGCGGAGGGATGAGATGGCACTGGTGACTCTGCAACCACTTGATAAATGGACTGTAGAATTTGTGGGTCCTATCAATCCGATAGGTAAGCACACTGGTGCTTGCTATATTATTACTGCAACTGACTACCTGACTCGTTGGGCGGAAGATGCACCAATCCCTGATTGTACCACCGCGACATCAGCACCGTTTTTTTTATAGAAAATTGTGACACAATTTGGGTGTCCTAGAATCCTGATGAGTGACCTGGGTAGTCACTTTGTCAACCGGACGATAAAAGTGCTAACTGAGGAGCTCCAAATAGAGCATAAGAGGAGTACACCATACCACCCACAAGAAAATGGTACTATTGAGGCCTTCAACAAAATTTTGGAGACAGCGCTGACCAAGGTATGTAACGATAACCGCGATGACTAAGATTTAAAAATTCTTGCAGTTCTATGGGCCTATCGCACTACTTGCAAATGACTAACAGGTCAGACACCATTTAAGTTGGTTTATGGGAAAGAGGTAGTCATGCCTATGGAGTATATTTTTCCCATCTTGCGCATTGCTGCGGTGATGGGAATGGAGGATGCAGAGGCATTAGAAGAACGCGCTGCACAATTGATGAAGCTTGAAGAAGATTGTTTCATCGCAGGGTTCCGACAATAGGTTGCGAAGGATTGACAAAAGGCATGGCATGATCACCATATTAAGAAAAAACAGTTTGCAATAGGAGATTTGGTATTGTTATACGACAGTAAGTTCATCAAGCATCCAGGTAAGTTACAAATGCACTGGTTAGGTCCCTATCTTGTTCAGTACATTACATTTGGTGGTGCAGTTCAGTTACAACAATTAGATGGTGCAATGTTGCCGAAGCTCATTAATGGGAGTCACTTGAAGCCCTATAGAATGGGGTTAACGATGTGCACCACTTGAGGTGTTACAGAAAAAAAAAAAAGAGAAAAGAGATGAAGATTTTAGTTCAGCATAGCAAGGAGAGCCTTGGGGAAGAGGATGCACAAGGTTAAAATTGTTAGCGGTAATTGGTTGACCATTTGCAACAATTGTAGGGCTGTGGGGTGGTAAAATAAAGTAATAAATGTAGGTAGTTAACCTAGTTGGATGGCGGCGCTTGTTGAAGCGACCTGCATTAATGGGTGATCTGACTGTTAGAAGAATAAGATCGCTAGCAGATTTGGCGTCATTAATATCCGACTTAGCAATAATGGTGAAGTTAGATTTGGGAATGATGAATTTGGATTGGAAGTGGCTATAAAACACCATGTAAGATGTGTTGGATGGCATTCATCAGTTGTGCGAGCAGAAGTAGAAGGTGAATTCTGTGCAGAGTGTTGAGGGAAGTGCAGTTAGAGCCATTGAGTGTATTTTCAGGGTTTAAGGGGTAATGGATGCTGAGTGGCCTTGACGCTATTGAAATTTCCAGTGAGTACGAGTCCCCTGTTTGAACCATGGTTGTGGAAGAAGAAATCATGATTATTCCAGTGGGTTCGTCATCCATTCCTAAGTTGAAGCGATAGACTCAGGGACCCAATCCCGCGCCACCAGAAAAGAGGCAAACTCGCACGTCTGTGAGAATGCGGGGAGAAGGAAATGCACAGATTGGGCCATCGAGATCGGGAGCTGTTGAGTTCGTGGCACCTTGGGGTGTATTAGTTCATGATATTTTGGGATAAGTTGCTCCTACACATCCAGGATCCAAGCCACGTCAGCCGTCAAAGAATCACAAGTATCCACCCAAGTTACCAGCGCTGCCGGAAGGGATGACGTGCTCGGTCAATATCATCCTTGCATTGATCAGGCTCAAGTTCAAATATCATGACCTACTCTTACTTAAAGATGTCTGGGACAAAGCATATGAATTTGTCCCCATGGTGCCTGGTGCACCCATTCAGCGAATTTTGAAACCATGGTCCAGTGGGTTAGACAAGTATGGGTTGCTGAGGCTCATCAATATGCCCCATTTCGGTCGCTTGAATGAATCCCATGAGTGTGGGAAGCAGTTGTTGGCGTGCTTCCATGGAGGGACGCTTTGGATGACTACACCGATCCCTGTCACAGTTGACTTGATTTCTAGCATTACTGGGTTGTCGAAGGCTGGGGAGGACCCGCACAATATCTTCGCGGGAGAGATACGGACAAGAAACTTGCCAAGTAGCTGAAGGAGCGTTTTTTCTTACAATAGGATGGTCACGCTTATTGTATTGACAACATTAACTCACAGGTGGTGCACATTGGCGCAAGAATTATGGCCAGAAAGGTTGTTCGCAGCAATCGACCAGTCCAATGCAATTCGGGTGTTGTTTCCTATGCCCAAAAATGTGCTAAGGGGGTACAAATGAATTGGTCTCTATTTTTGTTAAATAAGTTGCTTGAAGATGCACTTGCTGCTCAGACTGGGTGACCCTTTTCCTATAGTTGGCTATTGGTTCTTATCGCTCTCGTTGCTTAGATGGAACCTGAAGACTACCAACCAATGGCGGTTGAGGCAGTCAAGGTTTTCCACGGTGTCTGCTATCAGAACCTATGGTGGATCGAAGAGCCCAGTCAATAAGCGGACTGTGCCATTCATTTTTGGGTCTATTGGGAAGCACTACAAGAAACCTCCATTTCCATTCCTACAGTTTCTCCCTACGCCATGGCTAAGTATCAATGGATCCTTAAGTTTGCTATTGGACCCCACTCTATTCATATTTAGGCCAGGTGGGACCCTGATCGACCGTGGCTTCCATTGCCTTATAAATTCTCCATGGAAGATTTGGACGCTATTGTACAACACTGGCCAGGGGAATGGTGCATCCTGGTGAGTCAGGAAGATTTATCTAAGGAACCACCCCCAGATGTCTCTGTAGAATTTTCCTCGTAGGAACTAAGCACCCATGACTCTGATAATGAGTCATCAACGGATCCTAAAGATGCAACAAATCGTATGCGGGAGGAGACTCGCACCAAATGGTGTTAGGAGTACGAGGCGGGCAGTGGTACCAGGTCGGAGATGGAAGACCAACTGCAGAGGCTTATCAAAGTCGTCAGTGATTCATCTACGGTGGCGACTACGACGATTTGTGAATATAACCATGAAGAATTTGGTGTGGTAAGAGATAAACTAGAGTCCATTTTTTTTATTATTTCCAAACTGACATCTGCAAGACCTTTGCTGTAGGACAGCTTGTCGATCAGCACTGAGCCCCAAACTAGGAATGTGCAAGTTCCCCCGATTGCGATCGACACCGGAAATGAAGAAGTTCACCAGCGATTGCACCCAATCCAGAGCGTGACTTTGGATCTTAATAAACTGCCTGCTATAGCATTGGTTGACTTGCAGCATGGAGGCCGCACTGGAATTGGCAGCATGACAAAATGAATTGACTGAGGCTATTTCTAGTCCCAGAATACCATTGAGAAGATGTAGAAGGAAGCATAGGAGCTGCACTAAGTCCGCGTGCAGTTGACAGAGGAAAAGTTACGAGAAACAACCATTTGAAGGAGACACAGGACGAGTTGCAGCAGAAGGCTGATGAAGAGATTACTGACCTCAAGAAGGCACAAGACCGCTTGATTGTTGAACAGGCGCAACTATTTTCTCAGTGTAGCGAAGTTGAGTAGGCTATTTATCATGCCTGCAAGAACAATTTTGACAACACAGCAGGGCTCACTCTAGTCAAAAATTCCAAGCGATTGGGGAAAAATCTGGTTCAACTTCAGGACACTAACCTCATGCTCAATGCCTTAGTTCAACCCACAACGCTGCTGGAGCAAGCTGTGGAACGCAAGACCTCCATTGAAGAAATTGCCACTCAGTTCGACACCATGGAGCAAGAGGCTAATACTATTATGGAGGTGGCCATGCAATTTTGGCAAAGTATTGTCTAGGATGAGCAACTTGATCAGCTGACTACACAGGTGCAAGAGGCAGAAGGCCAACTAACAACCCTGAAGACGTCGTTGAAGGCCATGTCATTAATGGTGCATATCACCCGAGCCACAGAACTAAAGGATCTACAACAACAAGCTGCCTGTGCACAGGAACACCAACAAAAGCATTGCGCGCAGCTTGATGAATTCCAAGAAATCAGTGGCTAGTTGGCTATTAAGGTCGTCACCACGCTCCAGGTTGTTCAAGAGAATTGACAAATGGTCGACAACAAGGCTAGTGAGGAACACCCCGTCCAACAAACTTTGACTAATTTTCAGAGTCTCACCATTAAAGTTCAGCTTCAGGTTCATGAAATTGCATATCAATTTGAATATTTTAAGGACAAGACTTCAGCACACACCCTCTCAACTTGACGTGGCTGGAGGGCAAGCCACAAAACTGTGTTGGGGGCCTGTTGGCAAGGGTTTTGGAGTAAGTGAGTTGCGCAGCGTCGTGGAAGCTACGCAAGCTCATGCAATACTGCGTAAGGGCAGATCAGCGTGATGAGTGAAAGAATAATCACTTTTTCAATATTTATGTATATTTTGACAAAGTTTTGTTGCAATAGGTCAGTAGCGGTTAGAAATCAGTTAGTAGTGGACCCTGGATGTAAAGGTATAAGCCTATTTATAGATCTATTTTTGGGGAAAAGGGTATCCATGTTGAGAGATTGTATCGGGTAAGATCTGGGGCGATCTGATTTATGGAGAATTTTCTGTCTTAACTGTGATTTATCCAGGTTTTTCCTGATGTATGTGGTCTCCATTTTTGGAGAAGAATTGTGTAATGTGGTACTTTTGCGCAAGGTTAATAAGATGCGATAAATATGGCTCAAATCTTGTATGTTATTATAGATCTGTTATGATTTTGTGACTCTGTTTTGTTACAATGGCATAATATAGATGCGAGTCGGTCTCTTTCTGCTATATGGATGCAATTTGTGGCTTTTATGTTGATGCAATCTGTGTTTCTATAATTGTTTGATGCACTGTGAGTAATGATGTTCCCTGAATAATGCTGCAATGTTGTGATACTGCATGATGATGCAATGATTGTATAAGCTATGGTGTCCCTCTGTTGAATCCCCATATCCTCCTTTCCCACTGTCGAAAACTCGGTTCCAATAGCTCTCCCTTGAATGCCTCGGGTGAGACCTCGTATGCTCCGCAGAGATTGTTGGGCAGGGTAAAACTTGTCTAGGCCGGTGCTCAGGGAGATTGCACTGTAGGGCATCGACAGAGTGGGAACCCCTGTCCACGAAGCTTTGTTGGTGGGTTTCACCAACAAAATTCACAAGAATACTTATCTTCGAATGAATCTTCTCGCAACCAGCTATGTTGCTGCAACGTTCCACCCAACCATAGGCCAGTGTGCTCCTTAATCTCTCAACAACACTGCCACCCCTGAGCTGGGCATGATTTCCCCAAGGAAAAGGAACTAGAAGGCTCACACATAGCCAAAGATATGTCAAAACTCAGTCAAGCCAAATCTATGTTTGAGTTTATCAGACTTCCAAGGGGGTGGAAAGGCTTTTTGCTAAACTAGTGAGCTCAACCATAGAGCTATGGACACATGCACAAGATCTGAATTGGATTTCCCACCACATACACATCCAACACAAGGAATCATCCCCTTCTTTGCTGTATAGTCCCTCAAGCTATGCATTCCCTTCCAGTGCTATTCAGGATGTACAGTAAGGAATAATCAGCCCTCAAGATCTCTCTGTGAGGTTCCTCATGCACTAGACTTATCAGGAAAATTAGCTCTTCCACTCTTACCTGATTTAGACCAAATCAAAGAGTATAACAACTCAGACCAAGGAAAGAGTGCACCTACAACAAAATACCAATTTCCGGTCTTTGGAAAAACGTTGGGAAACACGAAAATGGATTTGCAGATGGAGAAAACACTAGGGAGAGAAATACGATTTCAATAATCATTTAATGACTTCCTAGGGCCAAAAACGACCTATGCAAAAAACCAAATTGTGTTTTTGATTTATGAAGGTGACAATGGCAATACGGGAGCCAAAATGACTGCCATAAACCCCAAAATCATGAATCTAGCTTCTTGGCCACTCAACAAGGTAAAAACGGTGCCCAACCATTGGAGAATCCATGAAAACACAGGAGAACGTAAATATTTCTTGCTCACTTGCTGAATAATAACCAAAACAAATTTTTGGGCATGCAAAAATGAGGAAAATGAGCAAAAACGTGAATGATAACACACTGTCACGTCCCCGACCCTCTGACTAGCGAAGAGGACGCTACTAACACCAAACATATGGGAAAACAGCCCCATGAACACGTACATGCATATAATGCTAAAATAAAAAGCTTAAACATAATACATACTAAGATGCATAATCCTTCATATACATAGCGGAAGCAAACATACATTCATTCAAGCCTGCCACATGTTCATCATATTCATTAATCAGTAAATATAATTGAAGAAGCAAAATGGACGAGAATACTCATCTGATAGGAACTCATCCCGTAACCAGCTACGTTGCTGCAACGTTCCACCCAACCATAGGCTAGCATGCTCATCAATCTCTTAGCAACACTGCCACCCCTGAGATGGGCATGATTCCTCAAGGAATAAGGGTCAAAGCAAGCTTACACATAGCCAAGGTACACAAATCAAACAAGCCCCCACAGTGGGGTTTATCAGGCCGTCAAAGAGCTAGGAAAGGATAAATGCTAAGCTGGTGGCCTCAAAAACCAGTTTTCTCAAGCATACCCAGCCTCTAATCCTACTCTCAATAGTCCAAAGACTAACCACTGCAGGCCGCAGTAAAACAAACAGCTCACAACTCTGTAAAGAAGGCAAGGACAACAGGGTGACAACCCCAAACAAAAGGTGAAACACAGTTCAGGTCAAACCACGCTCCAGAGTTGTTCTTAGCCCTAACATGGCCAAAACAACTCAGCAACAATCCCCAAAAGATGTCTGCAGCCTCAGCAACCAAGAAGCAACCCAAAACCATGGTAGATCGATAGCCCAAACTCACAATGAAAACTATGGCAATATTACACAGTCCCAAAACAGGGGAGAAGTCCGATTCTCAATCTTGGACAAAAGAAGGACATGAACACAGACCACAATCTAATAAGGAAACGATGAGAACCTTACACAGTTCCCAGCTAGGAAATAAGCAAAACTCCCAGCATAGATAAGGGAAAAACTCAGCCAACGGATGTGGAAATCAATAGTCCACGAACAACAAAAGAAAACCACAGCGATCCTTCATAGTCCGACAATGGTGGAGGCAAAAACGCTAACTCTATGTGTGATCAGGAGGGAAGAACACAGCCACCGACTAGTAAAAGGGTGCCAGAGAGAGAAAGGCGAACCCCACACAAGAAATCACACCCCCCTTCTTTAATCAGCTCTGCATGAGAAAGATGATCCGGCCCCCTGCGCGTCCCTGCGTGAGAGTGAACCCTAACCACCAAGAGAGTGGCGTAGTGATGGTTCCTTACCTATGTGAAGGTGGAGAGACAACTGGTGGAGTGAGCGTGTGGAAAAGACTGACAGTCCTGCCACCCTCCACTTCCAACCATAACTTCCTCAACAACTCAGCAAAACATTAAAGTGGTGGTTGGATGAGACAAAGGAAGATGAGCAAAAAAAATAGGGTGGTGACACATGGCAAACTCCCAATGACCCCCACAGGTTGGACAAGCCCCCCTTAACCTTAGGAATCATGCCCTTTTCATTCAAAGTTGAACCGTCGTAGCTGGCTGTAGGTTTATTTCAATTGATATGCATATTTACATGATGCCAAACTATAATGTGCCAGATAGCACAATATACCATCAGCAACTATCCCTATTGCCGAAACATACACAACCAAATCGATGATGGGGATTTTGCCTTTAGCTCCTCACCACGATTAATTACAATATATACATCATGTACCTTTTTTTGTAACCAGGGTCAAAACAGGAGACATCACAATCCCCTCCCCCTTGGAATAACACCGTCCTCGGTGTTCCAATACATAGGAATACATATACAATTTGCACATCCAAAATTTCAAAATTTTGCAGATCTGTCCCACGTTCAATTATTTACTTTGAACGTTGAGGACCAAGACCCTCAGCTTCCATGAACTTCTCCTGCTGGTTCTTAGCTTTCGGCTTATCCCGAAGCCTAGGAACTTTGTGGCTGCTGCCCTCTTCATGTTCCCTCGTTGGATAGTACCGACGTAAATGATGTCCTCCTCATTCCTAGCATTTCACTGGCTGTTTCATCTTTACCTGCTCAATTTACTTTGATTCTTCATGCCTGGACCGTTTCTCAATGGATCGCTTGGACGAACGTCCCATCATTGATCCACCTTCCTTTGCTGTGTCGATTGCTCCCAGACGGATTTTCACCTCCCTTTGCAAACCAATAGAGTCTTGCAAAATCTAGTGGTTCATTTCATTCTTCCTTTTCTGTATCTTGAGCATCTCTCCAATATTCTCTTGGGCCCTAACAATTTTTTGAAGGAGACTTCTGGCCAAGTCCAGCAACTTTTGGTCTCCTGGCATGATCAATGTGCACCACTGGATTACACCTTTCTCACCTGTGAAATGCATCATTGAAATTATGTTTGACCAAGCACAATATAGGCATTAATATTAGTCATTTAACTGCCTAATTGGCATGACAGTCCAAGCCTCATCAATGAGACTTTCATATTTTTCATGCCTTCCCAACAGGCATATGAGCTTATTCATGTCCATTCTTGGTCAAGGAATTAACCATTCCAGCATTCACTATTTACTTTAAGCAAATACACACATTCTATTTTCAGCCATACATGCATTCAACAACCTTTTGTTTTCACAATGCATAAGCATATATATATATATATAATCAAAAGGCGAGAGAGAGAAGCAAGAGTTTTTCCCCTCTTTGTTTTGTTCCATCCTGGAACCCACTCCACCACTGTGGCTTTTCGTGCTCTTAGCCTCTTTCACTTCACCGTGAATGCTGGACCAATCCCTCTTGGTCATGACACTTAGTGTCTCCGGTCTATTTCAGACCTCTCAACCATGGAGCTTCCCCACATGGTTTGTCTCGGCTACTAGGACCTTCACAGTCTTACTAGCTCCTTTTTCATTGCTCCTCATTCTGAGCTCTTCACGACAGTCACATGTCCACATGCACCCCTAGGATGCTCTCATAGTCCTCTCTCCCTGTGATACCTATATTCAAATACTTCCAGCTGCTAATCACATCAACATTACCAAAACTCATTTACTTCACGCAATCATTAGCATACTGAAATTTGCAAGGTATAGTCACATTTAAAAATGAATTGTTTAGATACTCCTTACTTCACAAGCGTATCATTGTACCACCTAGCCCGTACATAGAGCATTTCCAATGGCCAATTGATCATGACTATCCTCTTCATGCACTTACTATCTTGCATTCATAACAGCTCTTGAAATGGTTCCAGAATTGTCATCAATTCATCATTTCAGCCATTAGTTATTCATAATAGCACATGCACTATCTCTATGCATCCATGCATTGCATCACAACATTTGCACCCATACTTATGTATGCATATCTACAATATTTACTCATACTTTTCATATGCATCCATTCAATGCATAACTACAAGACTCATAAGATCTTTTCATGCATACCCACTCAATGCTACCTTGCATTGATTCAGGAATACTATGCATTCAAACATACCATGCATGGCCTAACCATGACTACTTCATATAGGATGCATTACTATAATCAAGATCATCGGTACTTACTTTCCTTGGGCTACTAAGCTCAATCAACGTATACATGCATGACACATTTCTATATGAATGTAGTATAACATTCAAATATCCACATGGTATGAGGTCTCTTACCTTTACCACTCCATGGAATTTGTCATAGTTAAACTCTTACCTTCATGGGTCCTACTTACACCCTTGGCATGACCAATTTGGTTGGTCCTTTGCAAGAGATTGCAGAATTTGCTCACCAAATTTTGATTATGGACTTGTTGCCTTATCCCTTTCTCCAGAGGTTTTCTCGTCACATTCGTCAGCATCAGCAACATATTCAGCCAAGTCCATGCTGTCGTTGGTTTTTCCACTAATGCCAACACCAATGCAATAACTATCATTAGTGGCTCATTATAAATGTACATGTAATATCCTACGCATGCAAAGCATATCCTCATACATTTCATGTATAAAACTTATGAAATGCAGTTATAATCAGCAAGATAGGGTTTAAGGAAACTTCCCTTTTCAAGCCCCACATCCTCGCATGGAACTCCTCTTCCACACAACAGCTGGTTTGACTTCATGTTCTTGTTACCTCTAGGCATGCAATTCCTGGATTTGTCCATATTGACCGCAGCACATTTCTCTTTCAAGCAATCACTAGCACTTTGCTGCTCCATACTCAGATTCTGGTGACTTTCCCTTGTTCCCTGCTGGATAAGCTTTCCAACACCTATCCACATACTTCATTCTGACCTCGGGTGTGAAAACCACACCACTTCAACTATATTTTGGTCGGGAATATTAACTTTAGTCACCTAGGGTTTTCTTCCTTTTCAGTCCTGAAACTGCTGAGAAACCCAATGAGAAATTCACTGCAAAACCCACTGGAACACTCGCTGGAATTTGCTGAAAATTCCACTGCAAACAGTTGAAAGCTGCTTGAAAAATTACTGAGAAATTTCTTTGGAAAGCTCAAATTTCCTTAGGCCCAATCGGACCTCTTCCCCACTATATTTCTGATTCCTCGGTGGTCAAACCAACTAACTCATTGGCGGTCCGTTCCTTTATTTCTCTTCGGCGTTTCGGCGGTCAAAACGGTTAGAATTCTGATTTGTATTGGCGAGAAGACTGACTGTTCATCGGGTGCACAGTCGTTTGACTGTTCTTCATGTAGTGGTGCTATCATGACAATTTCTATTCAAAATAATGCTAGCACCATCAATCCTTTGCAGTCCTCTTTAATGTCCTTTTAGTTCACTCCTTTGACAAAAAAGGGAACCAATAGGCCAAAGGTAAAAGAGTTTCTTGAAATAAAAACAAGAGTAACTATGATGGTTAGGAGTGAGGGGAGAGAAGAAGAAGGTGAAGCTTCCTTGTAAGATATGACATGATAATCACCTTACTCACCAATGCCCCAATATAGAGGAAGCTTAACACTTTGTCATATTAGGACGTAGATCGATATCACTCTATACTAATGAATCATTTTGATCCTCAAGCCCATCAACTCATTTCTAGGGTAACCAATAACCATACACCCTTGAAAATGGGAAATCAAGGTTCCCCTCCTCAAGGGGGAATCACATCAAATTCTAATGTTTACATGTGTGAACATGAGATAAATGTTTAGACTAGGGCATGCAACCACGATTCTTCCATTATTGGTTCTAAGGACAAGTAGGTTTCTACATCACACTTATTACCTTCTCTCCAAATAGAGAAACCAATAATTGATGTAATGCCTTACCTTTTGAAGTGTGTATTACAAATATCCACACACAATCCCAATGTTATGGATGCTGAGAATTATAGTACATTATTGAGGATTTATCCCAAGCATCATGTTCCATGCCCACTCTAGATTGTTTTCAAAGTTTTCCTATTTAATGTAAGCCTTTGTTATTGGATATAGGTGGGTATAATAATTCATATGCACATTTTATCACTTTTGAAATGGATAATCACAAACCATGCTTCCCTCATCACCGACCTATGTTTCAGAGCCAAGTCTCATCTTGTGGTACGAATGTCTTTCACACTATTGTTGATGGAGTCTTAGCATGTGTTATTTCTTTGTTGTGTTGGAGAGATATAAGTTATTTAGATTGTATTCCACATCCCACCATGTTAACTACATTTAATGTTTGTTTGTTCAAACCTCAAAAAATTATACCCTTATTCCATTTTGATTTTTTGTTGTTGTGGGGGGGTAGTCATAGTAAAGGTCGAGGTTATTATTTTTGGATTGTATTACAACCTTATATTGGGATGCAGTTGGACATAAGCCATGATTTCAATGATGTCATCAATATTCCTATTGACTTGATTCCCTCAACAAGGAAAAAATGTCACCATTGATTAGATATCATATTGTTGTCCTAATTCAAGTTCCACATCAAGATCAAATGTTTTGTTGATGGATAATTCCATGAGATTTCATAAGAATATGGGTGTTGGGTTGTATTCCACATTGCTAGGAACTTTGATCTTCCTTTTCCTATATCTTCTATTGAATCTTATCTTATACATGTGATCTCATCACTCATGATATATCCTAGTAATCCATTGTCATTAGGAGTTCCAAGACACAATCCTCTAAATCATTTCAGATGATCTATTTGAACAATGACCCTTGGATATTTCCCAAATTATTTTCTTTGGAAAATGAAATTGGATATGTTGAAGCTATTTTTCAATTGTTTACAAATGAAATCACTTACCAGGCTATTCAATTGAATACTATAGACCTTGATTAGGTTATTCCTTCTTATAAATAACTTGATCAATTTACCTTTCCCATCTAGGACTTCATCTCTCTAGATTCTCATGACTCTTTGGATACAGTCTTTCCATCTGATGAGGGTTGTATCAAATCCATGACTATTTCTTAGAGACCATGGGAAGACATGAATCATTGATCATATTTTCTCCTTACTATGAATAAGTTGGATGTTGATCAAAATATTTTGACCATGTCAAGAGATTTCAACTAGAATTGGGGTTTCCATTCATCAAATAAGGTATACATGGTGGGGGGCATGGCCAAATTTTAAATACCATGTCTGTTGATATCTCCAAGACCCATGTGATAGTGGAAAACATTATTCTTAGATTAGATTTTTCTTACAAACAAGTTAAAATATATACTTTTCTATTCAAATAATATTACAATGTGTTTTTTTTAGTTACTAAGAAATGCCAGAAGTTCATCCCCGGATTATCAAGTATGGAATCAAAACTTACAAAAATGTGAAACCTATTCAAAAAATATAAGACCATTCAATCCTCAAAGGGAAGACATAATCAATGAACATGTGGAGAAGTTGTTGAAATATGGATTTGTCTACCCAATCCCACTAACCAAGTGGGTATCCAATCTTGTTCCTTCATAAAAAACAAGGGATCATTTGCATGTGACCAATTTTTTGGAAATGACAATTACCCCACTCCATTAATTAATCAAGTTATTGATGCATGTGCGATAAGTGAAATATTTCGTTCATTGATGGATTTTCTAGCTATAATTAGATATAGGTTCTACTTGAAGACCAACACAAAACCATGTTTGTATGTCCTTGGGCCTCTTTTTCCTATAAAAAAATGTCATTTGGACTTTAAATTTGTGGATATACATTCTAGAAGGTTATGCATTACACTTTCCATGGCATCAAGTAGATAATGGTGTCTTATATGGACGACTTGTCCAGTCAATTCAAAATGAGAGTCAGTCATCCATTTCATCTTTGAGTAGTGTTCGACAAATATATTTTCTAAACCCTATTAAGAATACTATAATATTCAGCTAAACCCTAATAAGTGTATCTTTTGTTTCAATATGGGAAGATTACTTAGTTTTATAGTATCCAAATATGGGATCATGGTCAATCCTTTTAAGGTCGAGGTGATAGTTTATTTTCCTTCCCCAATCACATTAGATAACGCCAAAAATTCCAAGGAAAGGTGAATATCTTATGAATATCACAAAATGTTTCAAGCACCTTTTTTTAAAAATGAGTTAATTTTTATATGGGATGATGCAACTCAACAGTCATTCGAAACCTTGAAAAGGAATTGATGTCAACCCCATTGCTAAGTCCACCCAATTACAATATATAATTCCTCCTATATCTCATGTATTTTGAATCTACCATCAGTATGGTTTTGGATTAGAATATGATTAGAGTTAGGAATACGTAATTTATTGTCTTAGTAAGAGCCTCATAGGACTAGAATTGTGATATTTGCATACGGTGAAGCCAAACATTGAAACTACATTCTCTTTTGACACATTGTCATCATCACATACATGATTCCATTCCAACATAACTTGAATCGACTAATAATCTGGTACAAGTATTCCGAGTGGATAATTATACTGTAGGAATTCGAATTGGAGTTTGTGTTAGCAAAGTTGAAAAAGTCTCTTATGCTCACTAAGATTATTTCATATTCACCTTAAGATGGTGAAAATGAATTTGAAGTCAAGTATCTTCTCAATGAAAACTTCTTCCTCGTCATTTCTAATAACCCTCAACATAGAGACATTCATGGGTATCTCTAGACCCAAATGTTTCCTTCACACATATCTCATGTCAATGGATTCGTCATCATTCAAGGATCTACATCATTATCTATGACACCTTGTATCAACCGGGGGTTGGCCTCATTTTTCATCGATTTTTTAATCATGAGGAATATGAGAAGGTTTTAAATTATTTCCATAGTGGAGCTTATGGTGGTCACTTATTTGGGTTAGCTACTAACCAAGAAAAAATTGTGTTGGGTATTTTTTTCATCTATATTAAAAGATCATGTTGAAGTGATTAAGTAGTGTGATCTGCACTAGATTTATACAAATAAAATGCATGCACACCTTGATCCATTATATCATGTTGTCACTATTGGAACCTTTGTCAAATGGGGTGTCAATTTTACGATGTGTATACAATCCTTGACATAATTTCATAAGTACATCATTGTGGCCATAGACTACTTTACTAAGTGTTCCAAATCTATGTGTACCTTTTATAATGATGGTGAGAAATCGAAGATTTTCATATTTAATCAGGTAATCGCAATGTTTAGAGTGCCTAGAGAGATTGGCATTGATCATGCACTAATTTTCAAAATAAAATTATGGTATACTTAGAAACCAAGTTGTTTTTCATCAAGAATAGTCATCACCTTAATATCTACAGTGAATGCGCAAGTACAAGTTGTTAAACAAACTTTGAAAACCATCCTCTAGAGGAATATTAATAAAGTAAAAATAATTGGCACTTAATTCCATTTATATATCTATAGGCCTATCAAAACTTGGCTAAGACTTCCATTAGATTCACTCATTTCAATCAAGTTCACGAAGTGGAAGTTGTATTTCCAATTGAATGTGAAATTCCCTCTTTGAAGCAAGTTATATAACTCTTGTCGAACATGACTACAAAAGAATAATGTCTTGTTTCCCTAGAATGAATTGATGATCACCATAGAAATGAGATGATAGTGAATGAGGTGCATAAAAGGCATGTTAAGGCTCAATATGGTAAGTTTATCCATCAAACAATTTTCTCTAAAGGATACCTAGTCTTAGTCTATTACTATGATAAGGAGAGTTGGGGTAGGTAAATTCAACCCTATGTGGTACATACCTTACATCATGAGGTGTTCCCTTAGTAAGGGATCCTATGAGTTAGTTTTTATAAGGGAAATTTCCTAATGAATCTTAGAAATTGGCTCTATTTGAAGAGGTATCATGCCTAGTCAGCAATGATGAAGTGATACATGTGTACATGTTGTTTATAAGTAGTTTAGTTTCTTTATATTTATTCTTGATATTCTTTGTTTTTTCATTTGCTTATCATGATTTGTGCATGGTTAGAATATGTTTTCAGATTCACTTATGTATGAGGGATTTGTGTATGAAACCAATCGTCACACTTGGGATATTGCTTCCACATCTTGGGTGGTTCATTCTCCCACATGCCAACTTTTGAAATCAAGTAGGATTTGTATTAGTTGAGTGACCAATAACATTGTTGAATATTGTGAAATCATTTAATTAGTGTTGGAAGCTATTTCATTAGTTCACTTTGATCTATAATTAATAGTGCCACATTTGAACAATGTTTATTGTGTTTGCAATCCTATGCTTCTACAAAAGTATCTACGACCAAGTATTTTCGAATGAATTTTGAATTTATGACACACATTCACATTCCAAGAATATTAAATGAAATAATTAATGCATTAGAAACTTATGTGTTGGATTGGAATTTGTTCCATTAAAAGAAAAAGAAGAATGCATGTTGTTACGGAGAGAAACTTACTATGGCTTGGGGTGTACCACAACATACAACTTTGACACTAGAAATCAATATTTTCCAATATGCAAGAGAAACCAAACATCTAACACTAAGGGATATCGAATCGTACCTTGTTCCAAACGATTGAAGTAGATCCTTGTTGAGCTTTCCAATTCACGCTTGTATTAGCAATTCGCTCCCAACAACAGCAAACGAGACAAGCATGCTCTATAATAATGTGTTAGACCTACTCTAGCATATATATTCAATAATGCATAAACAGTTAAACACATCCATGGATTCAATATTCATATTCAATTGAACGTAATTGGACAGGAACAAATATTTCTATTAATAAAATCAGAGATTACAATAGTGACAACCTCTGTCGACACATATACGAACCGGAGAAACCGATTCCTCCACCACCTCAATCCTCCATCTCTCGATAGCAAGCTCACAAGCAAAGGCAAGCTTGGAAAGAACAAAAAGTGATCCAAAGGGACAAAGGGATACAGAATCAAGTATAAGCAAACTGAGGCAACAATGGGCTATAGTTTCTTTGCTCTTCAATTCTCTCTCTTCAATGTATCCAAGGGATTCCTTATATAGCACTCCAAAAGGGTAATGGACGGTCGAATCCGAGAAATCTCAAGGCATATGGAAGGCCAAGAGTCAGGATATTCAGACTCTTATGAGGAAAACTCCAAAAATATTTGGATTTATGCACACATCCCGTTGTATGCGGGTTTGAGGTCAAAAGTCGTGTGTACACACAAGTATGGGTTTAATAGTCGCGTATAGCAATAAACAAGTGTTTTTTAGGGATGAAATTGGAACATCAAAGTATAATATAATTCCATGGGGTCTAAAGAGTCCGCAGAGGGACAGGGAAGGCCACAAATATGTGATCAACCATGTGTGGTAAAATCAACTATAACAGATGCCCCCTAATGTGTGAGGTCAGAGGGGTAACATGATGGCCGAAATACATTATAAAATCCATCCTAGAAGTGGAGTAATGAATACCCAGGTGGAAGAACCAGACACTCATTAGTACAATACAATGATCAATCTCTGCATGTGATTGCAAATACATATAGCAGTCCCAGATACATAAAAGTACAACGGCCATGAATAGGCATGATATACAAAATGTGACATGTGTGGTCATCACCACGTACTCTATACAATAGACCAGAATCTCCAAAGTGGATGAAGATATCCAATAGATCAAGATCTCCATAATAGTTGAAGATATACAATGGATCAAGATCTCCATAGTGGATGAAGATATCTGATATACATTGGAATCAAATCACGACAGATGATATCTCATGAACACTAGCACGATCAAGGAGGTAGCATATATGGAATGCCACCAAGTTGGAAGGTCTTCTACATGAACCTACGAGTACATTTCCTACTATGCAAATAGATGTGTCGAGGTCGAACATAGTAGTCCATCATTTGATTACCGGTCATTGACGTATACCTTTAATAGATGCGAGATCACCCACCGATAATGAAAATGGGAATCAAGGTACATAGTGCAATATAATAAGTGTGAATATATGTGTTGAGGTCAAACACTTGGAATAATCCATCAATAAGGGGACATTGATGTATTCCCAAAATTGTCGATGGTGAGAGAACCTACCATTGATGACTATAAGTCTCAAGGCACTCAAATGACTCTAGACTCATATTCCAGAATAAATGATATGAATTCAATGGAATGGAATCTGCTGGAAGGAGGGAATTAAGGAATCCCCCATCAACCAACACAAGGTACTCAGAAATGCTGTATAATGTGGAAGAACTCGAACAAGATGTGCACGAACCAACAACAGTACCAGGAATGGGCGGCATGCAAAGTCAAGATAACTGAGAAATGGATGACTCAGGTTTCAACTTCCTTTGAACAAGAGAATCAAGGCGAATGGTGACTGAAGATAGGTAGCATGGACTCGATATACAAGCTGGGACATCTCTGTGACACAGGAGGCATCAATAGAGGCTCCATAGGGACTAGAAGCTTAACCAATCAGTGGAGATAAATTCAAAGTAACGAGTATATCTCCTAAATTCAAACTAATAACCCAACCAATGGATGTGATATACGGTGCTTTGTTCGAAGGCGAAATGACTTGACTGCTGCCAAAGATAACATCTTTTCCTGTCTGGCTTTTTGGTTTTTTGATTTTTTTGGAATTTTTCAGATATTTTAAAGATCTTGAAAAAGAATAAAAGTTCTTTATAGTACAAATCTAGGAGAATATGAGTGTCAAGGGATAATAAAACTAGTTCCAAGCAGTGGAACATGCCTATGCTCAATGCAAGGAGATATGTGCAGGATAACGACACTCCAGGGAAGGTCTCCTCCTAGTAAAAGGGATGATCAAGCTGCAAAAGATATGTAAAAAGGCTCTGCTTGGCTAGGCATGAGAAAAAATCGGGCTATATGGTTGATAACTCAAAGTTAGGAAGCTGTCATAAATCTCAAGAAGGCAAGCAAAACTCATGAAAATGCAATTACAACTTGATATATACAAGGGAGTCCCTATGGGGAAAATCCAACATAAAGTTCAAGAGGAGTATGAAGCTCTTGCTCAAAGACATGACGGGACTAAAAAGAACTCCCACAACCTAAAGGAGAAATGTCAGCATGGGAACCAAAGGCAAAAGAGGATCTAACTAGGTCACCCATGTATAGGAAAGATCTACCATTCACATAACACCACTTCTAACAGTAACATGAAGGTTCCGTGACATCATGGAATGGGTTCATACCTAAGGTTAAGATGAAACGGTCATAAGGTCATGAAAAATGCAGGCGAATGTGAAATCCTAACCTATATGCCAGTTTAGACATGATACCTGTAATAGGAACAAATGGGTCAAAGACCTCGGAGAGAGTGTGAAAAAACATGGACCCTACACGACAACAATATTAGTCCAAAACAATTGGAAATAGTCAATAAAGAGTCCAAACTATATGATATAGGGAGGATTGATCATGACAACTGCATTCAAATGAAACGGTGTGGTGGATGATGGGACATAATAAGGAAAGTAAGGTGTAGACCCAACGTTCACGTATCCACTACCATCCCTGTGAGGGTGACCACTGGTGTAAAGACCGAGCGAAGGGAATAAAAATCCTCTACAAATGGAGTAGAGGATGGAATATGACCATTCCCGAATCCATGAGCATGGTAAGGGGTTGCAATGCCCCGAAATCTGACACCAGGGTCTGTACTAGGACCAAGGACGGGTGACGGGATACCAGGCATGCTAGAAATAAAAGGATCCGAACTCAAGAGAGCATAAATATACTCAATTAACCGCAATCCCAAAGGCCAACTACTGCACAAAGAACACACTCCTAAGAAAATCTACAACTAAAATACAAGCAAACCAAGGGGAGTATATGTGAGCTCCCAAATGCAGTAGGCATGTCTCTCCTAGGAGAGGCTTGAAACTCCCATACACTGCAAGTAGAGGCACGTAAGCAATTACAGTGGCCCTCAGCTTCAACGCATATAGCGACTGTGTTGTCCGACCCCTACCTGGCTAGGACACCCATAGAATAACCTCTACAAGTACCCCTTGTGATACCTAGGTAAGGCAACTAAGGTCACCCCAATATAATAAATGCTCAAGAGGACAGTTGCAGGTGGAATTGACTGCATGGGAAGGGTATCAAAGCCCGAAACTTTAGAAAGAGCCCCTAGATATGATTACGATCCTGGAAATACCTCCTGCACTCACAAAAGTGACCAAGGGCTATCCCAGTCACAATCATGCACTCTTCCTCGTGCTCAACTCATGTGTAAGAGGATCATCCTGAGAAACACTAATTATACCAAGGATTTCACTATCTCACCTGGACAAACACCTACTTGTTTTGTTTAGTGGTCTTGGAGAATTGACTTTCAATGAACTATTCCAAGACTCTGAAACCTAATCTTGTTGATGAACCGTATAAAAGAAAAGAGTGTATTTCTTTTATTAAGCGTTGATTTTAATTGGCTGTGATTACTCAAAGGGAAATGGTCACGCAACTAATGAATTTATGACTCAGCAGTGAAATAAATGTGCACGCCTAAAAAGCAATGCCAAGTGCAATTTTGTCGAAATGAAAAGCGGGGTATGCCACTACATGAGATGCATAAATTTTCCTTCAATGTTAATGCAATCATTCCTATATGAAATCCTAATCACAAATATCATCCAAGCAATCCAATGTAAGTACCTCCTTAAATCCATAAGTGAAATGCAAGTAAGAATGCAACTATTTTGTATTTTCAATATAAAAGAATGAAAATGCAATAAAAGTCATTAAAATTCTCAGTCTCTGCAGCAAGTATAAAACACAATCCTAGCAAGACACTAAGACAAAAAGAGTAATGCACTAATGGAAAAACAAAAAAGATAAATGACTAGAACTACTTTCAAAGAAAAATCAAGGAAAAAGTGATATCTGGTCACAAAATAAGCATCCAACAGACAACATTAGAACCTAAGAAGACCCAACCACACTCACAACCCGCCCAACAACTTCCCACAACATCAAACTCAACCAAAAGGGAGGACGTACATGACTGTTTAAAGAACATCTGCGTATGTACGTGACTTTTAGCCAAAAACCTGTATGTATACATGGATTTTGGCCAAAAACCTGCATGTATATGCGAATTTTGGCCAAGAACCTGTGTATGTACGCGGCTTTTAGCCAAAAACCTGCGTATACAGAGAATAAAGTGGTAAAAAGTAGGCCAAGGGTCAAACCAATCTAAGGGAGTGTCAATGGATGAACATACTACTAAATGCAACCCAGAAACAGGGAGAAACAAAGAGCAAGTCAATAAGATCAAGCACATTGTGCCCCCAAACCCCAAAGAAAAATAAGGAACATCCCCAGTATGGTCGCCAATTCTGTGATGGAGAGAAACTTCCTTTGGCTTGGGGTGTACCACAATAGACAACTTTAACACTAGAAATAAATATTTCCCAATATGCAAGAGAAACCACATGTCTAACACTAAGGAATATCAAATCGTACCTTGTTCCAGATGGTTGAAGTAGATCCCCGTTGAACTTTCCAATCCACGCTTGTATTAGCAATTCGCTCTCAACAACAACAAACAAGACAAGCATGCTCTATAATAATGTGCTAAGCCTACTATATCATATATATTCAATAATGCATAAACAATTAAACACATCCATGGATTCAATATTCATATTCAATTGCACATAATTGGATAGGAAAAGATATTTCTATTAATAAAATCAGAAATTACAATAGTGACAACCTTTGTCGGCACATCTACGAACCGAAGAAACTGAGTCCTACACCTGGACCTCCACCACCTCAATCCTCCATCTCTCGATAGCAAGCTCACAAGAAAAGGCAAGATTGGGAAGAAAAACAAGTGCTCCAAAGGGACAAAAGGATGTAGACTCAAGTATAAGCAAACTGAGGCAACAATGGACTATAGTCTCTTTGCTCTTCAGTTCCCTCTCTTCAGTGTATCCAAGGGGTTCCTTATATAGCACTCCAAAAGGGTAATGGAGGGTCGAATTTGAACGATCTCAAGGCATATGAAAGGAAAGAGTCAGGATCTTCGGACTCCTATGAGGAAAACTCCAAAAATATTTGGATTTATGCACACATCCCAATGTACACGGGTTTGAGGTCAAAAGTCGTGTGTACACGCAAGTATGGGTTTAAAAGTCGCGTTCAACAATAAACATGTGTTTTTTAGGGATGAAATTGGAACATCAAAGTATATTATAAGTCCATGGGGTCTAAAGGGTCTGCAGAGGGACAAGGATGACCATAAATATGTGATCAACCATGTGTGGTAAAATCAGCTATAACACATGTACTATAAACATGAAACCAAGCACATCATTATTTGAAAATAAGTAAATCAATATATATATATACATATACATATACATATACATATATATATATATATATCATGTCCAAAAATGGGTGTAACCATCTACAAAATTGGGTTGCCATGCCCTTGATGATGCAATATATGCATATCAATACAAAAAATAGATATACATCAAAATTTATGCCTCAATTCCAAACTGGCATGTGTATCATGATAACAAAACTATGGCAAAGGCTATCCATTAGAAGAGACAAATCCATGGTTATGGTTTCCTACAACTTGCCTCTACATGTGCTCCAAAATATCCTCTATCTGGGCCATTGGGAACCTATGGGTCAAGCCATCTAGGTTTCGTTTGTTAGGATTATTAATCCTCCCTTGTCCAAATTTGGTCATATGTCTAAATTAGGAGTCATGTCTAAATCGAGAGTCCATCCAGTCTATTTATAGTCATTAGCACCGTTGGTTAAACTTGACCTAATTGGGGCACATGTTTCAGTTACCAAAGTGTGGGGAACACTAATTGAGGCTCACTGCCACTTATTGCACTTAATTGGATAAT
>LPNX010548288.1:1227941-1346946 GCA_001517045.1 Pseudotsuga menziesii | reverse complement strand
ATAAAGCTATACTTTCATCTTGATTCAATTAGATCTTAGTTTTATAATTTCTTTTGCAATATGATTTTATTCATTTTATGTTGATGTAGTTGTACTTCATTTCTTATGAAGTGTGAATTTTATTTCTGCAATTTGATTTCAATGCATAGATAGAGATTTAAATGTTTATTTTACCATCATTGAGCTTAATGCAATAATAGTATTTACTCCCTTGGATCATAAACATTAGCTTGTATTTGGCAAGGACAGATTTTAGATTTTATTTCTACAAGTTATCTCTCTATCAAGTGTTTGGTGAACTTAGATTTAGAAATTACTTTTCCCGCAAAATGTGACATAGTTCTAGAATTTACTTTTTTTGCATAGTGTGAATTAGCTTTAACATTTGCTTTCCAGTAGATGTGAATTTAGTTTAGAATTTGCTTTCTAGTAGAGTGTGATTTAGTTTAGCATTCACTTTCAAGTAAAGTGTGAATCTAGTTTTAGCATTTACTTTCCCTGCAATTTAGTTTCAATAGTTAATTGGATTGCTAGTTCCTTGCCAAGACAATGTAACTGCTCATACCATTGTTTGTAAGTAAGGTTATCAAATTATAACTTCACAGTAGATAAACCAATGTAAGAGGAGATTGTGGTTTGCATATATAGTGCACGGTAACTCGCAAGTTCTCAAGGAACCCCGGGTTGACAATTAATGTACACTTATTAGTTGTTTTCTAAGTAATTAGAAGGCCATCAAAAAGCCCATCATTTTGGCGCCGTTGCTGGGGAGTTACCATGACCACTGTAACCCCTTACTTGGTTGGCATAGTTATTTTTGTGTAAGAAGCTTTCATTTTTTGCTTGAGTAAATTCTCTTTTGGTAGTAAGCTATTTGTTTCTTTTCATTATACATGCATATGTGAAGGACGAAGGCGTAGAGACAAGTAAGACACAAAGACAACCTCGCTGTAGCATTGCTATAGTGTAATAGCCCGCCGCAAGTCTCTACAAATATGAACCATGTTAATAATTTATGCAATAGCAGTATATTTGTTTAAGCCTTCTATTTTTATGAATAAAATCAAATATTCAAGAGGATGATTATGTGGTACAGTAAGATCCACACATATTACTAATTTCTTTTTTGCAGAAAGCTTGAAAAGAGGAAGGAGGCTTGGTGAATGAATATTCTATTGAAGGATTCGATGGGAAGCCATTGAAGGAGTACACAAGACTCAAGAATTTCAAAAGGGGTATGTAATATGTTATTCAATTCATAAAAATACATCCTGTAGCATTGAAATACATTTTTTGAAGTTGACATATAATAATTTATTTATATCTTGAAAACTTTTCAATTTTTTTTTGAGGATCCGTAGCTCAGTTGCGGAACCTTCAAAAACGTATGTGTAGGTCAACTCAGGGTTTGGATTTTTTATTTTTTTTGTTATTTGAATGTATTACATTAAAATTATATCCCTAAAAACATTCACTCCCATCTGAATCACTATTCATTGAGAAATTGGCTATTTGGGCATTTCTGCATGTTGGGCTTACTGAAAATGTAGTCAGGAAAGTCATGTTTTGAGAGACCATATGGAAACATTTTTAAAACCTGTTTCTATACAAAGTATCCCTTGGAATCTAGTTTCTAACCCAACTTGAATTTTTCAATTTGTGTGTCAAACAAAAAATATATGGTCCAAATTCTGACTGGGTGTAGGGTAGACAACTAAGGAACACAGTTGGGACAGTCACTTTTTGGGTGCCTAAATGGATGAAGTTTTTAAACCTGTTTTTAAAGAATATCCCCCTATGAATCTAGTTTACAAATCAATTTGAATCGCTCAAATCCAATATCATACGAGGAATTTATGCCCAAAATACTAATTGCTTATCCCAAATCAGCAAGTGTAGGGTAGACAGCTAAGGAACACAGTTGGGATAGTCACTTTTTGGGTGCCTAAATGGATGAAATTTTTAAACCTGTTTTTAAATAATATCCCCCTATGAATCTAGTTTACAAATCAATTTGAATCACTCAAATCCGATATCATACGAGGAATTTATGCCCAAAATACTAACTACTTATCCTAAATCAGCAGGCGTAGGGTAGACAGCTAAGGAACACAGTTGGGACAGTCACTTTTTGGGTGCCTAAATGGATGAAAATTTTAAACCTGTTTTTAAAGAATACCCCCCTATGAATCTAGTTTACAAATCAATTTGAATCACTCAAATCCGATATCATACGAGGAATTTATGCCCAAAATACTAACTGCTTATCCTAAATCAACACTCCCGGAACTTTGTCTCATCGGTTGTACTTTGACATATTCGACCCGTCAATTCTTATTGAATTAAAAACCTGTTTCTATTGGAGGTACGTATGGGAACTTACTTTAATCTCAAATTTGAATCGAGTCAATCCGTCATCAAATGAAAAATTTATGCTCAAGTTAATGACTATTAGTCTAGGTTGGAAATTGAAAACCAGCCTGTCTTACATGATGTTCTTTAGCAGATTTGAAATACCATATTAATGCATTTTTAAAACCTGTTTCTATTGGAGTTATCCCTATCAATCTACTTTCATTTGGATTTGGAATCACTCAAATTGGTTGTGAAACGAAGAAGTTATTAACAAAATAATGTTGGGAAGTCTAGGCTGGCCACCGCTCTCCAACAAGATTTTTGTTTGTTTTATCTTCATTGGATTTATTTTATAATAATTTGTTGTATTTATCTTGCATATGTTTGAGATTAAGAGAGACTTATCACCTCTCTTCTTCCATGAGCTCACATTTTGTTGCAGGTAAGGGCCAATTTGTTTGCGAGTCCTTTGAAGATTAAAGAAGGTTAATCTATGCATGAGTGATTCGTGAAGACCAAATTTAATGTCAATGGGAATTCTCTCCAAACATCCAACAATGAAGATTCATTAGCATGATATGTGCTACTTTTGAAGCTCAATGTTCCTAAAAGTCTAATCCAACAGTGTCTCACCAGAAGACAACAACAAGAAGACTTTTTATTATCAAAGACGGATCCAAAATGAGACATATGAAGAATCTGAAGACCAATGTTCCATAGGTCAAGTGCCATTCCCACATTCCCATTGCCACATCCCTGATTTCTATAAAGAACCCTTTTATAAGACCTAAGATTTATCATGTCCATTCACTAGTGCCATGGTATGCTCATGCATTTTCTTTTTCCCATTTTGATATACATGCATGCTAAAGTTAATAAATATTTCATTTCCCCATGTGGTTGATAATATTTTCTCATGAAAATCATCTATATCACCACTAAAATTAGATTGACTTCATCTTCCACCATTCCATTACTCCCATGACTTTTTGCTCCATTCATCCCTAACCCACACAATAAGCAGCTTGGCTCACTTACAATGTCAAGTTCCCTCACCTCCCTATCCCTTTCCAAATTAAATTTGATGGTGAAAACCTATTTTAGGCGGCATCAGACCTTGGAATGCTTGAAAACCATCTTGCTGGTGGGCATCCCTGGGGAATACAAATTTTCTGATTGTGAAAACCCTCTGGGCGCAGTCAGACATATCTTGTCTGAAAACCAGCTTGTTGGCGGACAAGGTTTGCAAATAAGTGAGAAATAAAGTATTCCATCATGCTCTTTTAATAAGGTTTCCAAGATTTTCTACTGCATCAGAAGATCATTTTTCAACTCCAAATCCAAGTTGCAATCCATCATGCTACGAGCTCCAGATTCCACATTGCTCTTTCATGCAAGCTTTTACACTATTGTGGACCACACCGGATCTCGTGCTTCTCAGAAGGTTGCTGTACATTTCACGATATTCATAGGTAAGTACATGTATGCTTATTCTCCATATTGTTAGTCAAGTTCATTGAGTGCTAAGGATTTGTATTTGGAAATGCACTTGAGCCTTTTTTCTTACTTCCTCCTATATTTCCAATGGTAGTAAAAACTTTCAGTTTGGGGGAAGGAAAACACCATCACCTACCATGACTACTCGATTACTCATCATAATCCTTATTTTACTCATCATCATTCTTGCGTATCCCCTACCATCCTTGCTCAGCCCAAACCTTCATCCTTCCATTTAAACATCACCTCATCTTTACTTCCTTAGTTGAGCCTAGTATGACATCTCCTAACACCCAGGCATAAAATGATGTTGCTACATAAGCCCTATTGTTGTCACACAAGAACCAACAATAGGAAGTCTTGATGCTGCCACACAAGAATCAACAGTAGGAAAAATGGGAGAAGCTCATCTACAAGCGAAGGACACTACAGGAAGAAGGGAATAGGATGTCCACAAGAACCTACAGAAAAATAAGTTGTTGTAGAAGCCATTCCTAGATATGAATATGCTGAATGGAACAGGAAAACAAAGCATCATTCATTCTTGACAGCAGAAAAATAGCATATTAATTCATGTAAATGAGGTGTCTTGAAAGCGCATTCATGCTCCATCTTTAGTTTGGGGGAGATTGTGGGGATAGATAAGCAACAATTTAAGGTGAGCAGACATAACACAGCACAATCCTTGGGAAGAATATCGTAAGTCAACCATGTTTTAATTTTCAAATTAATTTGTGCTGTAAAGTTGGCTTAATGCATATCTCTCTCACATGGGTGCTTATGTTTTTTTGTTTGTAAACTTGGATGAGTTTGATTACATAAAAGGACCGATTATTGACATGGCCAAAATTGCAACATATTCCAATCACTTTCTCCACCAACTTTGTTTTTTTAACTGCTCATCAAGGAAAAACATGGTAGTCTTCACCTATGGCAATCCTACGGTAGTGAGAAACATGGTTTCTAGCCTCTCTATTGGTATCCACACCCACAAATTGCTGCATATTATTCAAAAATTGAAGATGAGTCCAGAATTAAGATACCACAGTCCATGGGATGATAATGGTTGCATACTTCATCAAAGGCACTTCAGCATGATGATATCCAGCTTGTTGAAAGTGAAACTATATCAGATGAAGCGCTCTATCCTTTCTCTAAGCCATAAAAATATCACACGCAACATATTCATGGCAGCCTACATTGTATGAGACTGTGTTTCATATTTTTGGGGGCAGATTATAACAATCATTCTTGCAGCAGTACTAATAAATATAACTACATCAGTATATATTTAAATAAAGGTGCAACAGTTGAAGAATATTTAGGGCATATTTCCAAACAATATTGCAAATGAAAGAACAATGTGAAAAGCCATGAAGGATGTTGAGTTTCTTTTGGAAAAGGTCTGCAGATTTGCTGTCAAATTTATTTTTTCTGAAGATTTCTTTTTAGCATCTTGAATCTGCATACAAGGAGGCCATATGAATGGAACATTGCTTTTCCATTTATCACTTCCAGCACATTATATGTCATAGCCAATGGATGATTTATCAAGTTTGCTTCAGCCCTATAAATTGACCATCTCATGCTAAGAAACAAATATGAACCATGTCCATCTTCTCATTGGTGGCATTTTGGTCTATGCATATATACTCATTGAACTTCGCTTCATATGGATGCATCATTTCCACTATATCTCTGGGTTCCTAATGGCATTACCTTTGTGACAAAATTGATTGAAATTGATTGGTAAAGGGACTCCCAGGTATGATATATGCATTATATTTGAAAAAATGGTTTTCAATATGGGTTGTTATAACCAACAGATTTCACAAATGAATAATGGGCTTGGGACAACATAATGCATTGCAAGCATCATGGAGTGTTTGGATGCTATACCGCAGTGTCTACAATCTCTGAAAAAGTCACAGGAATATATGCTACACATCATCTACAGGTTGCTACAGAATATTTGCAGGCTACTCTAATGGATATGGTCGATGGTTGTTGTTGTGTGTTGTTGCTACTGGAGATGGTGACTTGGTTAGCAATATCTTGAAAATGGATCCATTTTTAGTATTTGAATAAGGAGAATATGGAGTTTTGGACAGAAATGCTCAAAATATAGATGGTTGTTGCATTTTGAAAAATTGGTTCAACGGAAAGAGGGGCAGATCTCACTTTCATTATTATTTTTCTTTAAAAATTGCAAATAACATTAACAGTGATACTTGTAGCAGACATTATCATTTTCCAATCTGTCATAGCTATTTGCAGGTCTTCTTTCAAGACACTTCTAATGCCAATACCAGCCATATTTCTTCACTCCAAATATTTGCCACTCAGTGGATGCTCTAGCCTTTCGATGAGGAATACATTGCTGCATGAGGACACGCAGATTATTCAGTTTGGGGGAGAAGAAGCAATTTCCTCAATTCGAGAGAAATGACTGTTGTATACTCCATATTTACTTGAGCAAGTTGAAGATCAACACGTGATGGAATTGATTCAAGTCTGTATTAGTCTCTTATGGTTGCTACTTATTATCATTTCTCCTTCACTAAAACGTTGTCCTTGAAATGAATCCTAAGAGCACACTACGAATTGGAGGAGAGTATGGGTGGTACAAGATAAATGAATAATGTGCAAACCCAGGGGAAACCAACCCAAATAAACTATATTCTATTTCAAGAATTTAAAAAGCCTTGGAGATGGTATTAAATAACTGCCAGGAATTAATTGGGCATGATATGGTCATAATGAAGCAGATTATTAGCCTATGAGACTCTAGATTGGATGTTTTTTCCACCACTTCTTCAATTATATTGTTTCCATGTACAGAAATGGAATCAAGCGCCAAGGATGAAAAAAATTCATGATGGCTAAGCCATGCTTTTACTCATCCATGTTTTTGAAAATTGCAGAAATTGAAATAGAGATATCTCTCAAACGGTGAAGTGGATTTTCATGAAATTTGGAGGAGATAAACATTATGGTAAGAAGAATAATTACACCAAGTTTCAGCTCAATTCAATGCACGGTTATTGAGAAATCCCGCATAGTCACCTACAGCCATTTTTCTCATTTTCTTGAAAACTATGATGTGGGTTTCTCCAATTTTTGGCTGGGAGAAGTATAATGGCATTCCTAACACCCCTGCAAAGTTTGGTAAAAACCCAGTTTATATTTTTGGAAAAATCACTTTTTTTTGAAAGCTGCAAATTGCCAGTCCAATGGCTACAAAATCTATTTTTTCTTTCATTTTTGCATTGGAAATGTATGTTGGCATGGAGAATTGGTCAGGATGAAATTTCATATCTCTTGATGATCAGATACATTGGTGGTGGCTTGTTGACAATTAATTTTGAGGCTCGCATTAAAAATGAACATCATTTAACTTGGTTAACACAGGGTTGCATGAGGACATGCAACATTTTCAGTTTGGGGGAGATGACGGGCCTTGTATTTAGCATATTTTTACCACCATTTCACTTTATCTATAATTCCTTTTGCCTATCCATATTCATGCATTAATCCCTTCTTACGCTAATATCCAGGTTTGTATGGTCAAGTAATTTTTCCATTACATGTCTTAGTATTTCATTTGATTTTTGACTAACATTGAGAGAATTAGTGTACTATGTATTTGTTTTGAATATTGAATCAATTATTGGAAGCAGCTACAAAAAAATTGAGGGAGTTCTGTAGCAGCGGCGGAATCTTATTATGGAAACTCTACATTAAGCTGCGGAACCTCTCCTACATAAGCTACAAAAGCTACAGAAAGTCAATAATTCAAATCTACCTTCAACCACCAACTTTGGATAAAAATATTCATTAGGAGTAATGGATTTTTATAAATCCATTATTTCTATTATTCTTATATGTCTCAATCATGATGTCAAATTATTTGAAAATTAAAAGTGACAAATGGAGGTGTATATGAGTGGATATTTAGCTTATCCACAAATATTTTAAGAGCTCTATCAAATATATGATGGTCCTAAGTAGTCAAAAGTTGTTAGGAAACATTTGTGATGAGTTTTGACTATTTTATTATAGCCTCTATCCTTAAATTCGAATTTGACTTCAAAGGTATTCTAAATAGCATGTAGTTAGTAAGGATCTTGGATTAGTTTTGAATTAGTTTTGAGATCCAAACTCTTAGGAATTTGTTGAAGATATTTTGGATCCTCATTTATTAATTGTTATGGAGAAATCATGTATAAATAAGAGTTCATTCTCCATTCTAAGGGGGGACTCTTAGAGCGATAGTCTAAATGATGATGCAATAAAGCTATACTTTCATCTTGATTCAATTAGATCTTAGTTTTATAATTTCTTTTGCAATATGATTTTATTCATTTTATGTTGATGTAGTTGTACTTCATTGCTTAGTTGTGATTTCTTATGAAGTGTGAATTTTATTTCTGCAATTTGATTTCGAAGCATAGATAGAGATTTAAATGTTTATTTTACCATCATTGAGCTTAATGCAATAATATTATTTACTCCCTTGGATCATAAACAGTAACTTGTATTTGGCAAGGATAGATTTTAGATTTTATTTCTGCAATTTATCTTTCTATCAAGTGTTTGGTGAACTTAGATATAGAATTTACTTTTCCCGCAAAGTGTGACGTAGTTCTAGAATTTACTTTTTTTGCATAGTGTGAATTAGCTTTAACATTTGCTTTCCAATAGATATGAATTTGGTTTAGAATTTTCTTTCTAGTAGAGTGTGATTTAGTTTAGCATTCACTTTCAAGTAAAGTGTGAATCTAGTTTTAGCATTTAGTTTCATGTCGTGTAATTTACTTTCTCTGCAATTTAATTTCAATAGTTAATTAGATGGCTAGTTCCTTGCCAAGATAATGTAATTGTTCATACCATTGCTTGTAAGTAAGGTTATTGAACTACAACTTCACAGTAGATAAACCAATGTAAGAGGAGATTGTGGTTTGCATATACAATGCACGGTAACTCGCAAGTTCTCAACAAACCCCAGGTTGACAATTAATGTACACTTCTTAGTTGTTTTTTAAGTAATTAGAAGGCAATCAAAAACCCCGTGAGAAGTGTTGTTTTTTTACTCTTCTGTAGGTTGGGAAAGTATTGGTATATCGAGTTTTATTGGTGGTTATCATCAATTGTTCATTCCAATATTGATATAATTATGGTTTGACTGGAATATAGGAATATGTACACCTATACCACTGCATTTTGATTAGCCTTTGTCATTTTTTCCTTTGCATCCACCCCATCATATTGCGACACTTAGCCATGTTTTTAGTTTAGTTGTCATAATAATGGTGGTAGAAACCTATTGATCATGTGTGACCTAGTTAGTACCTTTGTTATCTGTTGGTTCCCTTGCTGATTTTTCTCATACTAGGTTTGAGAACCAGAATAGTTTGTCATGACAATGAGTTTGAGATGCATGATTTTGTCTCCTTAGTTTCTGACCATCCATTGAAAAGATCCAATTATATTTTGTATGCATTTGCTTTAGACTTGTGCACTAATATCTAATGCACCACCAAAGTTTTCATACTATCATTTACATTCATATGTGTATCCAAGTCATTTTCATTTTCAAACCCTTATCCCTTATCCATAGAAGAGACAACTAATTATTGTCCACCTCCTACCCAACATCTACTTTGCATTTTTTTTGCATAGGTTTGTTCCATGTCCTTGGAACCTAGTGCCATGCCTTATTATGCTCATTTCGTGCACTATATCATTGCATTATCTGATTCTCTTTCAATGCATACTAATATCAAAATAACACCCAAAAAAAAATTATAAAAAAAGAGAGAGGGGAGAAATAAGTTAGATGTTCAATGTTTGTTATTGTGGCAACAAATATGTGTCGTGTCTTTGTTCATAAGTTGGGTTCTAGTATTGAACTTAGAATTTGAGCCATGATATTCATTTTTTAACTCCTTCGATTGGTTACTCTTCCAATCACTATGGATTAACCTCTATTACCTCATGCATTTTGGATTTATATCATTGTTTTTTGGAGGAAATTTTGGTGAAAAATGGGCCTCCCAAGGAAAACGATAAAAAATATCCATGTATGCAATTTTTAATTCAATTTCACTTTTATTAAAGTTCCCTAGGGTTATTTCACTTTTATCAAAGCTACCTTAGATATATATTTTATATTCAAATCATTTTATAAGGATGAAGTTCGATGTAGTGTTTTCACCCAAAATAAGGAAAGAAAATTAAATACACAATTCCATCTTACAAGTTGTTAGACCCAACTTTTCATTATTATATATTAGTTTTAATATTAATTACTATTACTATTATATATTAGTTATTAGTTATAATATTTTTTTTTGTAAGTTCAGAATCTATTCTATTTAAAGAAAATAGTGTTACATATAAAAGTACAAAACAACGTATCCAACTTGCAGATAGGCAAAAACAGAGAAAAATGACCAATCTGCCCATAAGAGATCCTCCCTTTTAAAGGGAAAACATATCCATACAGTAAGGAGTTTAATATTCTTACAAAAAAAATTCAATCTGAGCTTGAGAAACCTAACCATGGGAGACCACTGTCTCAGGAGAGTTGTCAAAAAGAATAGAAGTTGAAACATAAAACATGGTCTAGAATTTGGTGAAGGGTTCATTGATTATGGGACTACCAAAACCGAAACCCAGCTGCTCATCCTTTCCATTGGTGTCATCTACATCATCGTTGGATTTTTCCTCATTGTTGGAGTTTGTGTTGTTGCTCGAGCCATCCTTGGTGCTAGAACTGGCGCACTTGACTGACAGGGGCTTGGTCTTCCTTGGGATAGCGACACTAGGGGGAGTTTTTCCTGCAAAAGTGGTGAAACACCTCTAAGGTGGGGGAGGCAGGGGGTAACGTCCATAGGATCCGGTGCAGAAGAAGAGACGGGAATGGCAGGGGCAGAGGAGGGGGTGGGGATAGAAGGAGTAGGGGGGACAGAAGGATCAAGGACACCAGAATCGATGGGGTTAGGCTCTGAAGCGGGAGAAACAGCGTGGAGGTTGACATAGCGGAAGATGAGGCGAGTTAGAAGGTTCTTGATCACCCAATAATTCCCGCGTCATTCAATGGTGTGATTAGTCGCTGAGAGAGAGCTGGTGAGCTCGTCTTCCCGATCATCAATCATGGTGCACAAGGGAGTCAGAACTTCGATGTCGAAGCCATCAGAACTAGCCTGAGCGTTGAAGGGAGTGGCTCTTGGACTGTTAGTTCCCCTGTGGGCATGTGCCTGCCTGGGTGTACCTCATTACCGGGGTGGCATGATGCAAACAGAGTGCCAGAAAGCTGGAGGTGGTGAAGTTGTAGAAGATGGGATCTGGAGGTATCTTGCGGGAGGTTGACGGAGAATAACAGAAGTGAAGAGTGGAGGAGAAGGTCGACAATTGGTGAAATTAACCCCCCAGCACGAAAACACATACCAATTATGGCTGACCATTATTGCACTGACCTCATTATACCCGGCCTTGATTGCAGAGACGAAACACCCAATGGGGGAATTTAGAAGCGCCGCTAATTTAGAAGGAGGAGGAGGCATGTGCACGTGTTGCATCAGCATGACGCTAGAGTGGTGTCCCATCATGATGCTGGGGGGGTGTCTACTGGATGTCATGGAGAGCCCTGTCAGCAATACCATGTGGGCTAGGTTTCCCCGTGGCGTGTGGTGACCCATCATCTTTGACGTGTGTACCATGGTGTTTCGTGTCACCCATATCCAGGGAACAATTATTAGTTATAATATGAATTACTATTACTATCATATGTTATATATTGGTCACGTATTACAGAAAAGATGGATGGGTATATTAGTTATGATATTAGTTAGAAGTTATTGGACCCAACTTTTGACAATTATTATAAAATATTAATTATAATGTAATAATAACATATATTAGTTATAATATTAATTACTATTACTATTATGTATTACCTAAAAGTTGGATGGGTATATTAGTTATAATATTAGTCAAAAGTTATTGGACTCAACTTTTGAAAAATATTATAAAATAGTAATTATAGTATAATATTATTATATAATAGTTATAACATTTTTTTTTTTGACTAGGGGAATCGACAATTGGGGTCGGGTTGGTACTCGTGTGACACGGGATCCAGGAATCCATTCCTACTACCACTATATTCCTAGGTACCCCACACCCACCTGTAAGATATGGAACACGGGTAAACCTAAGTGGGATTTGATCTCATGACCTCCTTTACAACAAGTGACTTCATATCAAGCGACGCCAATGAGCCACACTTGTTTGGGCTATATTAGTTATAATATTAATTACTATTACTATTATATATTATATTTTCATCATGTATTACCTAAAAAAGGATGGGTATATTAGTTATGATATTAGTTACTAATATATATTATTGATTAATTATGATATTAGTAAAAGTTATTGGACCCAATAATATTTTTTTTGTTCGATTTCCCGTCACTTGGGGTCGGTAACAATGAACCATTGGTTAAGAATCACAAACTAGGGCATCTAAGCTATCAAATTAACCTGGGGATCGCACCTGATCTAGGCCACACTGACCCTTAACATGGATGGTTTTTTGGTGTCTCCTCCCAACTAGCTCACCCTTAAGGGGAATTGAACTCAAGTCACCTTATTGATGAGGCCCACAGAATGAGATAGCGAGAATTGATATTGGACCCAATAATATTATTATATTATAACATTAATTATTATTATTATTATTACATATTTTATATGGGTCATGTATTACCTAAAATCGATTAGCATATTAATTTCATTTTCAATATCCAAGATAATTTTGGGAAGCTTGGGAAACAGGCAGACAAATTATATTATTAAAAATTTCAAGTTATCCCCAAATGATATAATAAAAATTGTTTAATAGGTTCTCCCTTTTTCAATTTTAAAACATTTTGATTGGATAATAAACGGTGACATGAAATTTGTATTAAGATTGGAAGGCCCATTCTAAGTTGAAAATGTAGGTCTTAATTGCTACTCTAGTCATAACATGTGGCATGCGCATCTTCAAATGAAGTTAAAACTTGCGTAAATCATTCCTCATATTCCCTAACTTTGCATGACAACGTTTCCTATTGCCAAAATGTTCTCAATGAAATCATGTCCAATGTCTTCACAACCTTCTTGTTGGCGGGTTTCCTCTATTGAATTTAAATCAATTTCTAGAAAATAGACTAACAGTTAATAACACCTAGGGGCTCACTTTCATTATTGGTGAGTTACCCTGAACTCAACAGATGGTACCTCATAATTTTTATCTTAGTGTCTGGTTTCCCTATGTTTTCGATAGAAATGCATATCTTCACATTATGGGATTTGTGATGTAACTTGGGTTCCATTTTTATCATTTGTGGAATTCTTTGCCATTATTGATGGTTTTCATTATCAATCATTTCTTAGATGATATTTTTGTGTGTTATTTGCATTGGATGCATTCGAAATATGTACTTGGTGTTGTGTCCGTGCAACATTTTAGCCAAACATTTCAACATAATTTACATTCCTAATTTCTAATCATGTTGGTTAATGGGGGATTCCATAATTCCCTAATTCCAACGAATCTCATCCTATCAATAATCCTATTTTCTCTAGGATTGAGGTTTAAAGTCCCATTTGGTACCTAGGGGATTCCAATCATCAATGGCATGTTCCCTCACTATTGATAGTGGGAATTCATAAATGTCCCCTATTTGATAGATTCTAATAAGTGTTCGACATGAAATCACTTATCAACATTAGTTACCTTGATACCCATTATCATTATTAATGGACAGTCCCATTTTTTTAATGATATTCATTCATGATCGATAATAAACAATTTCTCCCATGTTTGACTTTAGATTATTTATTCACATGGTGTATATTTTTACATGGTGGAATTTGATTGAAAACCTTGGGCTTGTAGTAGCATTTCTCTTTTCTTGCTACCCAAGTTGCACAAGCTATACCAAACAATTATATACCATTGGTACTTGATGGGAGGATTAACTTATGATTGCATTCATCATCAACCATTCTCATGATGTATATTAATACATGGAGCCACTTTTTATATGTTTGTCGGTATGATCTATATTTGACATGGATCAATAATGTTTTTTTTCATGGTCCTAAATTTGCATTCTACATGGATCCAAAATGTACTTGATTTGGTGGCCATGCTTTATTTCCACCTACGCATGTGTATTCTTACCTCGAGGAAGAGAGTAATCTAATACCTTATTTTTTCATCTACAATAACTTTTTTTTACCAAATTTTTGGAGCATTCTACCTGGATCCACTCATCAAAATTTCATTCCTTATTTTATAGTATATGTCAGCCATCAGTTACTCTTATGGCCCCATACATTAGGGTGCATTTGTTAATCGTTATCCCTCTATGACATCAAAAGCTTTAAATATTATTTTAAAAATGAATATTTTCTTGGCCCTTACAAGTTTCCATTTTACAACTCGTAAGACCCCACATGTTTCCTTAAAAAAAGATACGGAGGCATTCCTAAAAATGAAAAAATATATATATTAATTGTGTGCTCCTTAGTTTTTCTTTTGTTTTTTTTCTTCTATGATATGTAGACCTAGACATAGTTATAGCCCTTACCAACTACCTATACCATTTTATACAAGTATATAAGAAGGCATTGAGTTGGGGAAGGGGAATCAATTTTATTATATACCCTAATGTTGGAGGAATCAAGAAGTTAATATTTATGAATTTTACATTCTCATTCCCATAAAAAAACCCACGTTGTTGATCATTTTATTTTTCAAGTGTGAGTTGGGATCTCAATTTCCCACAATCGTCCCTTCCCTTCAAGAAAGAGAAGTTGTAGTGGATTGGTGGTATGTTAGTGGTGTGGGAAGGAGGGATTTAGAATCTCATGAAGGGGTGTTGCAACAAAAATTTAGATAAATAACTTCTTTTGTTGTAAGTTCTTGTAATAAAATGAAGATTTCCCTTCTGTCCTCCTCCTAAATTTGTGTTTAATGTTTTGTGCATCAATTAGTAGATTTTATGGAGGAACTATTTTACCTAAACAATTAATTAATTTAGTTAGTTACATATTTTCCATTATTATTTATTATTTCAATTAGCATTTAAATGGATTTGAGAAGGGTTTCTTGTTGTTATGTGTGTAGGTTTCATGTGGATTTGAATTTCATAAATGATTAAATCTTGGATTAGATGATTGCAATAAGAATTATAGATGATTAGCCTAAGGTACTTTTCATTTGCCTTCTTTGCAGTATTTCGCAATAACTACTTGAATTAAAAATTAAGTATTGTTATTATTCACCCTTGATTTGTTGTTTATTTGACCCTAGTCACTATGAACTTTTTTCTCAAACAAATGTAACTAGGGTGTTGTTTAGGACATTTCACCCTTATAACCTAGGGTATGGGGTTACCAACTTACTACTAACTTGCAGACAGTCAGCTTTTACAGAGAATGGGAAGAGAATAGGAAGAAATTCTTGACTTACCCGATTAAAGACGGTTGATCCAAGCTTGATCTTCTCCTGCTCCAATCTTCTCCAAAGCTTCTAGGGATGCTTATCTTCACCTGCAAAGAGCCAATTCTTCAAGCAATATCTCATATATATATAAATCAAAGGTTAGATGAAAAACATAATAATAACATCATTGAACATATTCATTAAACCAATATACATGAGATAAACAATACAAGATTGGAAGAAGAATTCTCTTTATTAACAAAAGGTGAATAGGTAAGAATACAACCTAGCTTTTGACACAAGGACTCCTCTGCAACCAAGGACTCTGAGCTCTGTTGCTCCAAGACTCTGAAGATATACCACCAACATAACTTTTCTCTCAAAAAATTGATTGATTAGCCCCACCCCAAGGCCTCTATTTATACTTTATAAATAGAGTGGTTTCGAAGGTTGGGATGGTTGATATAGTTGGGATAGTTATGGATTAGGACCCAACTAATCTCGATTTATATTTTTTAATGTCAAATTAAGGTATATGCGGGTATTAATATAGGAAACTCACGTATGACACGCGTGTTTCTCGAAGGGAACTCGCGTATGCAAGTATACGCGGGTTGCAATACACATAGTCGTGTATGACATGCGAGTTTTAATGCACATAGTCGTGTATGCATACCAAAACTAAGAATAAAAATATATAAGGCTGGTCTGAAGATAATGCATCGAAGGTCATGCACATTTATAGTGTTTTGGCCACTTCAATCCAAATTTTCCTTTTGTATACCAAAATAAATGAATGTCAGCACTCATACGGAGAAGTGCCATTTTGGCTGATAACAGGTGCCCCCTAATGTGTGAGCTCAGAGGCAAGTGATGGCCGAAATACATTACAACATTAGTCTTGAAGAACTCAGAAGTCCAAGGAAGCAGAGGAAGTACCTGAAACAAATACATAACAATGTCATATACAAAATCATATCTGAGGATGCCATGTTCAATATACTGGAACACTAGATCCTTTACAATATTTGATTACATCATATAATATGGTATAAGACCACGTATATTACAAAGGTGGATCGAAGACACAATATACAAATGATGAGTCTTCAAAATATGGAAGCTATGTAAGATGAACATAATAGAATCTTGCGCAACTTAGGTTATAAATGTGAACCCTAGGTCTTCGTCAAAATCCAAAGGAACCAGTACAATCTAGGCCATGTGAATATATGTGTTGAAGTTGGACATGGAAAGGATTCAACAGATTGTCAATCAATAGGTGAAAACTGACAACTGAAGCAAAGGAGTTCACCAATTATGAAAGTGAATCCTAAGGTACCATCGTCAAAACTCTAGGTCTTCATCTTTGGGAAGTACTGATGAGAAACCATGTTGTGATGAGGAAGGCAATAGATCCTCCAATGGATCACAAGAGTGACTAGGAACTGGATAAGGGAAGGAAGACACAAGTAATAGTTAGATAGGATAATGATGGAATCAGGATAATAAGCAGAAATAAGGATAAATCCTTGAACATTGAGCATGACACAGAGATGACCCAAGCTAGATTTTAACTTTGCATATAGGACAACTATACATATCTGTCATGTAGGAGACATGATCAGATTCCCCATGTATAAAGGACAAGTGGAGGAGTAAGACAACTCGAAGTGATAGCTGAAACCGAAAATGTACACTGAGACATGAGTATTGAAAAGTTCAAAGAGTGCTATGTTCAAGGAGGACATGCTGCCACCATTTGTAACCCAAAAATAAAACTTATTCCTTATCTTTCCTGTTAAATTTTAACGAGTCCAAGAAAGTCAACTTAGGTGTCTCTTCATTTTTGACAAGATTGAAGAGGAGAGAGAATAACGTCTGATGATGTCACTGATTCTTGGATTTTATGAGCCCGAACTAGTACACGCTCATTGGTGTTTTCATGTTTAGAGAGTCTGAAAACTCCAAAGAAGACTCCAGGGGGTTCCTTTTTCGTCCAATTTAGTCTCTCGAGGCCAAAAAAGTATAAAACATGCCACATAAGAACTCTCTTAACTTCCAAAGAAGAAAAGGAGAACCTTTTTTGTACTTAGTCAGGGAGGTCTGAAAAAGGTTAAATTACCACCTACCCAATGCTCCTTCAAGAGCAGCATATAGTTTGAGTTTTACAAGTGTGAAGGAGCAAGATCACTCAGAAATATCCATTTGATTACGAGGAATGGGGCTTACAACAGTAAAATCGATGCTTTTTTCTTAGTGTTTAAAGAGCATGAAAAATACATAAAGTACACTCAAAATCTTTTTCATGTTTAGGTCCAGAGCACGAAAAAGAGAAAACTAAGCTCATACCAGGTGCTCCTTTTCTGTAAGTTTAGTCCCTCAGGTCCGAAAAAGTGATAAATCTATTCCTTAGAATACTCTTCTCAATTACATAGAAAAGAGAGCGATCCTTTCTCGTATTTGTAACGTCCCAGACCCTCCGAGCGGCGAAGAGGACGCTAACATACCATTATCTATCTGGGAAACTAGCCCCATGAACATATACATAAAACTGAAATTCTTTGAATCTAAAACATGGATACATCATTACCATACAGCGGAAGCAAAACCATACATTCAAGCATTTATCATGTTCATTGTAATTCATTATCAAATATAATTGCAGGGATTTAAACACAAGAATACTTATCTTATGAAGAGGAACGCCCCGTAATTAGCTATGTTGTTGCAACGTTCCACCCAACCATAGGCCATTGTGATCCTTAATCTCTCAGCAACACTGTCACCCCTGAGCTGGGCATGATTCCCCAAGGAATAAAGAAACTAAGCAGGCTCACACATAGCCAAAGATACACAACTCAGCCAAGCCAACAAAGTTGGGTTTATTAGGCCATCAGGGAGCTGGGAAAAGCCGACTGCTAAGCTAGTGGGCTCACTGAAGAGCTAAGGACACCTGCACCAGAACTAGCCTGAATTCTAGCACACCCACACACACCCAACACAAGGAATCAGTCCCTTCTTTGCTACACAGTCCCTCAAGCCCTGACTTCCCTTCTAGTGCTATTCAGCGGATGTGGAGAAGAAATCAAACCCTCTATCTCTGTCTATTAGGATCCTTAACACACCAAGTTTATCAAGCATATCAATCCTTCATTCCCACTCCAATATAGTCCAAATACCAACCACTGCATACGCACAACAAAATCGAGCAATTAACAGCTCTGGGGAAGAAAAGAAAACACCACAGAACAAAACCGAGGTGACAATTTGGGTAATACATAGCTCTGACTGGGAAATTTGATTCCTGAGTCGTTATTGGCCCTATCGTGGCCAAAATGACTCAACAGGAACCCACAACAACCCAAATTTTGTGGGGAAACCAGCAACAGTTTCTCAGCTGTGTGAGGAAAGAAAAACAACCCGTGTGGAGTTGAATTCACATACCCAGACCCACAACATGAAGAGAAATACCCACACAACAAAATCGTGAGGGTAAGGCCACTCTCCCAGTTCTCTGCGTGAGGAAAAATTGCCAAAACCCATGCGTGAGGAGAAGAACAGCCGTCTTTACGTGAGAATGGGAAAAATGGAAGAATTCCCACGTGAAGAGGAACGGATCCCTGGTGGAGTGTGCATTAGGGAAAGGACTGACAATCCTGCCACATACCACTGCCCATGCAAAACATTTTCCCAGGCCATAACTGCCCCCAACTAACTCTAGAGAATTTAATTTGGTAGTTGACTAGTTGATGTGTTCTCCTATTGACATGTGGCTTTTTCCTATTGGCCCTAAAGGTTAAATACATCCCCCTCCTTATCCTTAGAAAAATCATGCCCTTTTCATTATGGTTGCATTGAGTGGGTATTTTTAATTAAAATGCACTTTTACATGATGACAAAATTAATACGTGTAGGATAGCACGATATACTATCAGCAATGATTTCAATCACTAAAACATAAAACAACCAAATCGATGGTGGTGCTTTTGCCTTTAGCTCCATACCATGATTAATTACAATGTATACATCATATACATTTTAATGCAAATGGGGTCAAAACCGGGGTGTTACAGTATTATTCCACATGGTCCGAAAAAGTGATAACCAACCACCAATGTGGATGCGCATTCACATATTCTTAACAAGCCTGAATGGACAAGTTTACTCGGTAATCAAGTCTATTTTGAGGAGTTATACCTGGTCCTAAAGAAACTCCATAAGGACAGGGAGCCTTATAAAGGGGACAACTTGTAAAAGGAGACCAAAATGAGGCCCAATTTGGCGTGAAAAGTAGCTAAGAAGGCTCCCCTAACCTACGACAAATGCGGCATGAGTACCAAACTACGTAAATGTGTTCTAAATTAGGGTACTCATGGAAGGAAAGCCCTATCCACGGAAGAACAATGGTATAGACAAGGTAATAATGGTTAAATACCATAGTCCGTGGTCAAAGTAGTGATCCTAGGGTTAAGGCGGAGTAGGTATAAATGAAAAAATGCATATAAATGACCAATATCCTATCCTATATGAGTGGAAAACAACTTTGAGTAATCTCGTACCTGTTGCGTTAGGTAAACATGACATGGCATTAGTTTGATTTTTAATAAAAAATAAAACTATAGGCTAAAAAACCCACATTTTGATATTATTTCTATAAATAGTTCAAAAATAGAAATCAAAATCACCATTTCATATTTTTACCCAATATAGGCCATTTTTACCTTTGACTTCATTCGCTCGGTGTGGACAAACCAGTGGACAAATTTCAAATCCGCAAGTGTCAGGTAAATTAGCTCTTCATGCTCTTTCATTTCATCCAATCAAATTTTTAATGTTTTAAGCTAGTTTTAGGAAGGTTGCGCTGTATATGTGGGTATGAAACCTACACAATCATGCACATGCATTTTATATGCGGGTTTCCCGAAAGCAACCCGCGTATGATACGCGACATAGGAAAAGTATAATTAGGGCCAAAATCAAAGTTTTTGAATGATTTTTAATGTTTGAAAATAGCTTTATGGATAGGATAAAACATAGTGTTGGAGTGGAGGGAGAGAGAACATGAAACCATGGACCAAGATGCACTTCGTAGTGCCCCCAAGGTGCATGCATTATGGAAAAGTGGGCTGCTAAAGTTATTTTGTACTTCACCTATGCGATCTAATGTCCATTTGTTGGAGTTTTTGATCAACTACTCGGATCATGATCTAGGTGCATTTGACCTACAAGGTGAAATTCTAGAAATTGCAGTGGAAGACATCTATTTTATTGCGGGTTTGTCACGACAGGAAGCTCTTGTCAACTTGGAAGGTATCGGCAGGGGCGGTGACCTTCTAAGTGTTCATAACTATATTTACACTTACTGCGCGCGTGGCACTCAGAAAAGGGAAACTTGCATCCCTATTGCACATATCCGTAGCTTTCCATTACAGGTGTTGGTAAGCACAATATTAAGGGTTACAAGATCATCATCACTTCATCTTGCGACTCGAAACCAAATGAGAATTGCAATGGAATGCCTACAGGGAGCTTTATTTGACTAGTGCTCGAGAGTAGTCCCGATAATGAAGAAGCAGCTCTCTGACTGCACGAGAGATTTCCCACCCTTAGCCCTGCAATACCTCTACCGGCTTTCTCTCCCCATCAGCCTAGACTGAGTAGGTGGGGAGAAATCTTTCTCCGCCAAGGTGGCGATGGCTCGGTTCAGAGTGTTTACGATGATGACTTCTACTTATGGTGGGGACAGCAGCTGCCAGCATTGGAGTAGTTTTCATATGCTGGGATGGATTTCTAGGGTGACAATGACCTTGTCCTCCCTTCTGGAGGAGCATGGGGAGCATCAGGTATTTTGGTTTTTCAAGTTTTTAAAATTTTATGAATTTTTAATCATAAAAGATATATACATATGTATAAAGTTTTTAATCCTTTGATGTTTAAAATGCAGATATTGGACCAGTCTGCCCTAATGGGCATCCTCATATGTATGTGCGACCAGTGACGGGGGAGGATCAGGGTTTGATCAAGGTTCTTGAGGGGAAGCTGGCGAGGCTTACCCAAATATTCCCTACTTTATGCATTGAGCACATCCCTGCTATTATGCAGGAGCTAGTGGTTGGTATCCTGCCTACCTGGATATGCCTTATGAGAAGGGTAGCCAGGGAAGTGCTTGTTTACATAGAGGTCGTGGAGGCTTCCGCAACTGAAGAAGCTAAAGATTCTCAGGAACAGGATGACCAGGATGACCAGGGTGACCAGGGTGGTCAAGATGACCAGGGTGGTCAGGATTACCAAGGTGGTCAAGATTAGGTCTTAGGAGCATTTTATGGATTACGATCCACTTTTTGTACATTTTTGTATATCTATACAACTATGACTGGATCCGAGGATCGTGAACTTGACCTATCTATATGGACAGATATTTACATATATATATATATATATATATTTCCAGTCTATTTACATGTGTTTTTGTGATGTATCTGTTGTATATTTTATGGAATGTGTGTCAAATTTTAATCTAAGATATAATTTGCATATGCATTAGTTAATGAATTTTGATTTATTGGAATGTTATTGAATGTAATAAACTCAAATTTTCTTTCCAATAACCTAACTTGCAAGAAATGAAGTAATAAAATAGGGTTTCGCACCTGATAAGCTCGATTGAGCTGGGAAACCACCAGTTGAGAGTCAAGTCTGAATTCCAACTGGGTGATACCACATGACAAGGCATCCCATAAAAGCTCAATGATGGCCCTGTATTTAGCCACATTATTGGTAGCGGGACCTAGGAAAGTGCCTCCATAGGCAACTAGTTGTCCTGAGGGTGAGTAAATAACCCATGTGGCTGAAGCCAGGTTGCAAGTGTGACAACTAGTTCCATCTACAAAACCTACAAACCACTCGGAAAACATCTATAACAACCAACATATGGTATAAGAACACAAACTAGCTAGCTATTGTACATAAAGTTACATACAATAAAAATACAAGAAAAAGTGTTAAGCCTAGGCATAGTACTTCTTCAGGTAGAGCCCATTTCTCGGCTCACGCAGCTTATTCCCTTCGAAATCAGTTAATTCATATGCCCCTTTCTTCAGTAGTTTTGACATTACATAGGGTCCTAACCACATAGACCTAAATTTTCCTTCCCCCAAGGGTTCTTTGTTCTGGTCCTAGAGCAAGACAAGCTCCCCTTCAGGGGAAAAAAAAAAAAAAATCCTAGGTTTGACTGAATTTTCACCCTATGTTTGTGAGATTCGCTTACAGTCAGCGCATCTCTATGCAACTCATCTAAATATTCTAAGTGTAGTAAACGTTCTTCCATCTCAGTCATATTAGGTAACACATGAATGGAAATTTTTAAAGATGGGATTTCGCATTCAACTGGGGTTACTGCTTCCACTCCATGAACGAGTTGGAAAGGTGAGAACCCCATGGTAGTTTTCACATTGGTTCGAGAAGCCCAAAGTGCAGGATACAGCATGATGTGCCGATTTGACCGAGCTACGTTAATAGTACACTTGAGAATAGCCTTCAAGATCTTATTGACTACCTCGACTTGACCATTCGCCTGTGGATAAAAAGAAGATGAATGTTATTGTTTAAACCCTAGCATAGTAGCCAACTCAGTCATCATGCTTTTTTGGAAGTGACTACCATGGTCAGTGACAATCTCTTTAGGAATACCGAAACGTGTGATAATCTAGTTAAAAATGAAAAAAATTGCAGTTTCCCCATCAACCTTATAAGTGGGCATTGCCTCTGCCCACTTGATGAAGTAATCTACAGTGACAATGATATGTTTGTGCCCCCCAACAGAAACTGGGTTTCACGTCACGTAATCTATCCCCCATTTAGTGAAAGGGCCCACTGTGATGATAGGAAATAACGGAGCAGGATGTGACCGTGTCTTTCTGGTGTAAAGCTGACACAGATGACAACGCTTCATGGCTTCCACACAATCTTTGAAGATCGTGGGGCAGAAATAACCGACACGTAAAATAATTTGGGTTGTTACTAACCCAAATAAATGACCCCCATACACTTCGCTATGGGCATCATTTAGGACAATCTCAGCCTCTTCTTGGGTGAAGCACTAACACAAAACAGAGTCTACCCCTCTTCTATACAAAGTATCTCTGATGATGAGGTAGTTTTTCACATGTGCACGTAACTTGCGTCGCTCTTCCCACGAAAAGTTTGCAAGACACTTCAGAGTCTGGAGATAGATAAGTATATCCCCATACCACGAGCCAGAGGTGGAAATCAAGAAAATGTGCTCATTTGGGAATGAGTCTTCTTCAATTCCTATATCTTCTTCAACTGGAAATTCTGCAATGAGCTCTACAAAAACTAAGGATATTTTGGATTTGGCGGATTGAAAATCCAAGTCAAACTCCTAGAGAATGACTATCCATTTGTTAAATTTGCCTCCAACTATGCGTCGAGACAAGACATATTGGAAAGGATTAAATTATGCCACTACTACTGTAGTCCTCAATAAGATATAGTGACATAACCGCTAGACAACATACACAACTGTTAAGGCCAAATTTTCGACATGGGAGTACCTAAGTTCAGGGCTAGCTAAAGCACAACTAATATAGTAGATGACATGCTCTTGGAGCTTATCATCCTCTTGGAATAGCACTACCCCAATGGTCAACTCTGATGTGGCCAGATACAATATAAAATCTCGAGAGTAATTTGGCGGACGCAATAAAGGTGTTGACAACAAAGCTTTCTTTAATGCCTCGAACGCAAGTTGTGCAGTCTCATCCCATAAAAATGGGGTGTCCTGTTTCAACAGGCGCATGAAAACTTTGGTGATCTTGGCATAATTCACGATAAAAAGTCGAAGAAAGTTAGACATCCCTTGCAGGCTCTGAAGTTTCCTGATGGAACGAGGAGGAGGTGGATTTACAATGGCCTCAACTTTCAAAGGATCCACTTGAATACCTTTGTTAGAAACAATGAACCCGAGCAACCTACCTGAATCGACATAGAAAACACATTTGTGGGGATTCAAGCGAATTTTATAATGTTTGCATCGTTCAAATATTAAACGCAAGTGATCTGGGCGATCGATCCTCTTACGAGAATGTGGTGGCAGATCATCAAGGTAGGGTTCAACAATAGACTTAATGTCATCAAAATCAAAATTCATTTCCCATTGAAAGGTAGCCCCTACATTTTTCAATCCAAAAGGAATTTTCTTGTATGTAAATGTGCCCCAAGGACAAATGAAAGCCATTTTATGTTGGTCTTCTAGCTTGATTTGAATCTGATTATACCCGGAGAAACCATCCATAAATGAAAAGAATTAACTCCCCGCACAAGCATCAATGATTTGATCTATGAATGGTGTGGGGTAGTTATCCTTTGGACAATCTTTGTTTAAATCACAAAAGTCAGTACAGACACATATTGTCACTTTCTTTTTATCAACAGAAACAGGGTTGGATACCCATTCCGTCAAAGCTATCAGGTAAATAAAACCAGCTTTCAACAGTTTTTCAACTTTAGCCTTAATAGCTACCGCTTTACGCGGATTGATAGGTCTAAGTTTTTGTCGAACTGGTTTGGCATCAAGATAGGTTCGGATTTCATGTTTGACTATTGATGGATCTCTGCCTGGCATCTCCTCATATGACCAGGAAAACACATCGTAGAATTCCTTAAACAAGGCCCTATATATAGCAATCTCCTTTGGAGAGCAGTTTGCACCAATATATACATTTTCCACAACGTTTGGGTTCGCAAAGATGTTGATAGGAATAGTAATGGAAATGTTTGCCATATTCCCCTTGGCAAATATTCCCTCCCTTTGTAAGGGATTGATTGGTATATCAATATCACCTGCCGGTCTCATATGGAAATCTTGATTTTCAATCCTGCTTAACTCTGGAAGAAAGTAGGATCTATGATGAATATCTTCGCAGATCTTATCATATCCGCACATAGCTTCCAGAATGGCTTCGTTAGATGGAAAAAACATATCTAAGGAATCATCAGCACGCAAAGAGTTCTCTACCCAAGTAGGCAGATAGGTTTCTTCCAGCTCCTCTGAGACTGTAGGAGGAACCGAAACAGAATCAACAGTGGTGTTAATGATAGCTTGATAAGCTACTTCCACTACTGATAAGGGCACTTCAGGCTCAATACGAGAAGGAAGGACCTAAGGATCTGTTCTATCGCCAACCATTGCAATAGACTTCCCTACACTAGTAGAACCTAAATAGTTAAGCAGGGCTAGGATATCAAATGTGCCCATTAATGATGGATACATTCCAGCCCTTAAGCTCTCTAAAGCAGGTTTGACCTGATCAAACAATGGCACGATGGACTCATTAGTTTCCATGCGGCCCTTGCGAGTGAAACTGAGTTGGTCTACTGAAACCAACTTCCCTTCATGTGGAAACACTACCACTTGAAGAACGACCAATGCAATAGCAGACATGGCATAATTCCAACTTCTCCCCAAGAGCAAGTTATAATCCAATGGTGCATCTATTACCTCTACTTCAACAGACGCTGCCTTCCCTTCCAACTTTATTTCGAAAGATGTTAGAATACCATGTGGACGGAATGACCTTCCGTCGAAAGCAGTAAGTAGGGTGTTCGATGGAACTAGCTTTGGAGATCCAAGATCCTTCTAGAAAGGAACGGACATGACACATGTGGAAGCACCCTTGTCAACAACTGCCCTTCCAATGGTTTTCCTGCCATGGATGGCATCTATCGATAAGGCCACATGATATGGCAAGCGAATTTTGACATCATACAAGTTAAATTTGCCATGAGGCTTGATGAATCCATACTACCTAAGGCTACTAAGAGAGCATCTCGCTGGGTGGGACAACTCTGTAACACCTCCAAAGACGACATCGCACAAGTGGTTTGGGATAAATCTTCAACTACAGAATAATTGGATGCACCCTAGCGTTAGGATTGTGCAAGGATTTCTTGAAGACACATTTTGGTATCTTAGGCATGGTTTCAACAGGTTTTTCAATTATGAGAGGGTTAGAAGTTTCACCTATATACTTACCCTTCTCAGGAGCCTCTGTCTTATAGTTCTTGTTTCTAGTCTGGAGTAAGGTCTGGGATCGAACCATGTTGATATATTTTGGTTCAGGGGCATTAGTAGTGCCCCCTGCAACATTAGAAGCTAAAGCTGCATTCTATCCTTGGGGAAAAGGATCCTTTAGAACAACCGGTTGTTGATTTTTCAGTAGCTTCTGAGCTTGATCTATAAGAGGGCATTAATGGGTCAGGTGATCTTCCTAGCACAACCTACATGGAAATTTCACCTTCTTATTCTCTTTTTCCCCCCCATCAGCATTGTTTGTGGGTTTGGGCTTGTTTTGGTTTCCCTCACCTTTCTTCCCCTTTTTCTTTTTCCCACCGGGCTGTCGATTTCCCTTCTGGGAGGATTGAGAAAAAACGTTTGCATTTTGGGGTGAGGGGGCAGCCTTTGCTGCCTCTGTTGTAGATTGTTTAATGGACAACTCATGTAGTTATTTCTCCAAATATTCCACAGTGGGATATTTAACTGAACCAACCACACCATTGGCATGGGGTCCAGGCTTAGGTTTCTCAACACTATGTGTTGGCCTCGATGCATCAAGGATGATTTCATATAAAATCCTAGACTGAGAATATATCAAATCTAACTGCTAGGCCCCGAGGATAGCCTCTTCCTCATTAGTTACTCCCAGAGTGGATACATCCTTAGATATATACCACAATAAGGACTTAAGGAACCATTCTAACAAAAACTCGGGAGGGACAGTGGCCTTAATGAGACTTTTCTATCTTCGCCACTCTTGGATATGATCCAAAATATGAGTGGCTTTGTCCTGCCGAAAGGTGGACAATAAGTATGTACCATCATCATACCAAACGGGAAGATGGAAATGGTTAAGGAACACATTTGCTAAGTCCCAAAAACTATCAAACGTAGCAGAGGGCAGTTCAATGTGCCACTTTGCTGCAGCACTAGTCAGAGTTCTTTGGAACAATCTCAACCGAACGGTGTCATCATTCAGTGAGTTGGAAGAGCACCACAAGTGAAAGGTGGTGATATGAGCCCCTAGGTCTTTACCAACTTTGCCTTTGAATTTTGGAATATCCAAGGGTAATTTGGTAGGGACAGGTGGCCAGGTGGTATCATGTTTCACTCGATCATTCATTAACTTGGACAAGTCTGGAAAGTTCAAAGTTTCCAGGAAAGGAATTTTGGGTTTGACCGGAGCCTGAAAATTATGAGCTTGGGAAGTAGAAGGACTTGCCCCCTGATTCCCAAAAGTAAAGGCAGGGTTTCCCCTAGCTACCGGTTGGAAGGTAGTCGAACCACTTTGGAAAGGATTCCACCCATAAGCTGGTGGATTGTTCATATGTGGTGCAATGTATGTGGTTTGAGCTGCTCCAGTTGAAACTGGAGTTTGGAAAATAGGAGCTGGTATCCCTCCACTAAAAATCGAGAAAGGAGAGCTCGTGAAAGGAGCCAAAACCGGCGTTTGAAAACCTTGACCATAAGGATTAGTGTTTCCAAACTGCACCCCTACATATGCAGGTCTGGGGCCTACATATGGAGTGGATGGGGGAATGTACCCCCCATTCCAAGGAAAACCCTGGACAAATGAAGAGGATCCAACAAGACCACTCGGAGTAGTGTGTGCAAAAGAAGGTGAAGCAGAAGGTACACTAGGGATCCTAGTGACCACCCCACCAGAAGTGCCTGCCACATTTGTGGAATCTGGTGGTTGAACCACCCGACTATCTGGACTTAAGGGAGTAGCAGGTATACTTGTTCTAGGGGTACCAATCAGGGGAGGTGGCACTACTTCAATCAGAATAGCTGAAATGGGGGTAGAAGGACTTTCTCTTGCACTAGATGTTAGTCTTCTCACAGGAACACCAATCATCGGTGAATTGAAAGGACAAACCTAGACAATCAATGGATCGTTTAGGTCAGTAAGAGGTGAATTAAAATTTATTGCAAACTCATCAGCTTACAAGTGTTCTATCTCTACTATGGTTGTATCAACCTGGTTTGCCCTAAGTTCTGGTTCACCCGGAACTTCACTAATTCCTACCAGTTCGAAAGAACCATCTGTGTCTAATCTTCACCTTCCAGGGGGTAGTGGAGGCTCCATTGTAGTAAGTGGAGTAAGGTTTTGCAACCTTCTTTACCTTCTGAGAGGTTGGTCCTCCACGATTGAAAATTTGACTCTTCGCACCCTAAGGTCGGCTAAAACACAAACAAACCACAGATAAATCACTACAAAATTTTCTAAAGCCACAACAAACACAAGGGGTATAAGATATGCTTTCCAGAAGAAAGCTGAGAGACAGTTACTTGGCATCCTTGAAGATGTTCTTAGGCACAAGCGGAGGAATCACCCACCGCCCTCCCACACTTTCTACAAGGGTCACCTTCCAAGCTCATCCAAGGTCAACCAGAAATAGCCTTTCGGTGTACCTATGTATAAACCCTAGATGTCAAAAGAGACTAAAGGCTACCGAAACTATACTGACAGTCTGGGGGGACACTCGTAAGCCTAGTTCGTACGCATGGGCAGGGTAGCAAATCTCGAAACCATGTCTAAGACAGAATCCCCAGATGCGCAAAAACCTTGGTCTATGCTTTGACAAGGAATCAGAGGGTTATCTCCTCAGTCCAATCCTCTACGCGGCCTTGTGCTTAACTCCTGTTTGAGAGGAGCTTCCCAGATACAATCAACATAGAAGAGGATTTACTTAACGTTTGGCCAACTACGTCTGAATTTAAACACTTGTGGAGATTTAAACCCCTATTCCACAATTCTAGCCTAAGCTAGGTGGTGTATGATCCTATAAAATAAAACTTACTAATAATTTTTAAATTATATCATTCATTTTAAGGGTTGTTCATAGTCAGAAGGTAAATGGCGTGAAATACTTTTATGTTATAGACTCGATAAGAAAAAGTAAAATGATGTATAAAGAAAATTCCAAAGCAAATTGCAACTACTTAAACCAAATTTCTTTTCTTTTTGTAAATGTAAGCTAATGAAATTGAAACTAATTGCTAGAAAACTAAGACTTCTTTTTATAATTTTTGAAATTTTATTTGAAAAAATACTGAAGGGAAATCGAGTAAGTGAAACTAAATGCCAAAGTATATGATGTTTTTCTTCACTTTTTCAAAATTCTTCAAAAACTACAATGCAACTAAATGCAAATGTTTTCAGCAAGTTTGAATAATCAAAGCATATAATAAGTAAAATGAAGTATAAAGGACCCAAAATAACCCGCTTCAACCAAACAAGAAGAAGACTCAGATAAAACCAACTTGGAGAGACTATTAAACTACAAAAATCCACTAGACTCACAAAAGAACAAATGCTACCCTAACACTACAAAATGTAGTACATAATATAAAGTATCCAAAGCCCTGATCACTGACCTAGACACAAAGCACTGAACTCATCAGCTAAGCAGGAGGACCAACTTCAAATTATGAGATGAAAGAAAATTCAAACCAAGAAAGCTCAAAGGCTTGAAAACAAGCACAAGGTGTGACACAAGACTTTTAGACTCACAGAGTCATGCTAGAATCAGAAGACTCCTAAGCAAGCAAAAATCAAACAGAACAGGGACAAGCAAACCCTACTAAAAAATTATGCTGCTACAGGATATATGCGACTGTGCATAAAGGAAACCCACGTACCATACACGACTGTCTTATAGAGCAACTCGCGTATACAAGTTGTTATACGCGACTGTGTATAACAGCAACCCGCGTATACAAAAAAAAAATTCTTCAAAAAGAATAAAAAGTAAAGGCTTCTAGGCACACTACACTATGAATTAAAAGCAAGATAAAAATACCACACTTAGAATCAGAAACAGAGCAAAGACTGGTAAAGATCATACAGAATAAACCCATAGTAGGCTGGGCTCCCCAGTTGAGTCGCCAGTTCTGTTGTTCAGGACATTTCACCCTTATAACCTAGGGTCTGGGGTTACCAACTTACTACTAGCTTGAAAACAATCAACTTTTACAGAGAATGGAAAGAGAATAGGAATAAAGTCTTGACTTACCCGATTAATGATGGTTGATCAAAGCTTGATCTTCTCCCGCTCCAATCTTCTCCAAAGCTTCTAGGGATGCTTCTCTTCACCTGCAAAGAGCCAATTCTTCAAGCAATATCTCATATATATATAAATAAAAGGTTAGATGAAAAGCATAATAATAACATCATTGAACATATTCATTAAACCAATATGCATGAGATAAAGAATACAGGATTGGAAGAAGAATTCTCTTTATTAACAAAAGGTGAATAAGTAAGAATACAATCCATCTTCTAACACAAGGACTCCTATGCAACCAAGGACTCTGAGTTATGCTGCTCCAAGACTCTGAAGATATACATACCACCAGCATAACTTTGCTCTCCAAAAATTGATTGATTAGCCCCACCCCAAGGCCTCTATTTATACTTTGGAAAATAGAGTGGTTTCGAAGGTTGGGATGGTTGAGATAGTTAGGATAGTTATGGATTAGGATCCAACTAATCTCATCTAATCTCGATTTATATTTTTTAATGTCAAATTAAGGTATACGCAGGTATTAATATAGGCAACTCGCGTATGACATGCGTGTTGCTCGAAGGGAACTCGCATATGCAAGTATACGCGGGTTGCAATGCACATAGTCATGTATGACACGCGAGTTGCAATGTACATAGTCGCATATGTATACTGAAACTCAGAATAAAAATATATAAGGCTGGTATGAAGATAATGCATCAAAGGTCATGCACATTTATAGTGTTTTGACCACTTCAATCCAAATTGTCCTTTTGTGTACCGACATGATGAATGTCAGCACTCAGATGAAGAAGTGCCATTTTGGATGATAACACAGGGTCTGATTATATACCAAGTTTGGAATTAATCAAGTTATAGTATGTGATGATATATTCAATTTTCTCCTTGAAGTAATCTCTCACAATGCTCCCTCCTCCTTTTTCTTTATTGAATAAAACCTAGTTTTAGTTTCCTTCCACAATGCAATTCTTGGCCAAATTGGAGTCCTCTAGATCATGAAGAGAGTTCTAGTTATATTTTTTTCTCTATATGCTAAAGGAATGCATACATTAAGTATCTTAAGTTGTATACTTGAATAAATTTAGTGCAATCTTATACAACTCCAATGTTAATTTTGTTGAAGAGATTCAAGGTTAATTTGATGATCCAAATCTCGGGGGCTTATAATCTACGTTAGGATGCCCTAAAGTCATAAAGCCATAATTTTATTAAATGTAAATGGGACATGCTGGAAATGTAATTTAGGGAGTCAATTAATCATAGTTTATATGGTCAACAAGACATCTTATAAAAAGGAAATAAGGAGAGGATTAAGATCAGGAAAAATAGGTCATAGACTTGGCCTCATTGCATGCAATGGTTCATATGAATAAAATACTTCTTCTCCAAATCTCTCTTATATTTTCATGGTGTATTTAATTTATCTTTTTTTTCAATTTTCTTTCTATGAATTTAATAGAAAATTTGCAGGTTTTCTCTCCTCTTCTCTTGGCAGTCAAGCCTATCCAAACTTTTCAGGATATCCAAACTTCCCATGGAGGTTCCATGATCTCTATAACAACCCATGCTACTCTACAAACCCTTGGAATCCTTTCTGACACTCTACACTCCATGATCTAACATTAAAAAATTGTGCAGCTTCATGCATTCATGGCATGGATTAAAAATTTGCATGTCATTTTGAATCTTGGGAAACCCCTTTCCAACTATTCCTCAAACTACCCGTAGATGTATTTCCACCATAGAATCACAATAATCAATGGAATTAAATACTTCCCTCTTTTTCAAATCTTATATCTATGTTTTGAACTCTATAAAGTATTTTAGAGGGTGTATCTTAGCTCGTCAAAAATCAAATTCTATCATATAAAATGGGTTATTCATGAAATTTGATTTCACTTCTTGATTTGGAAGATATAACCAATTGAATATCTTTTTGTATTTGAAACCAAAAAGGTCACACATACCTTGATTGTCAACAACAATTATCTCACTTGACAGGCTATCACAAAACAAGTTCCATATACCAATGGAAATGTCTTTTCAGAATTTCAAATGGGTCACCAATGAAATTTGATTTCATCTCATATAGGAAAAGTTATGAACAAATTTGCAACACAACATCAACTACCCCAAAAATCACGAATTTATAGTTTGAATTTTAAATTCTTGAATTTGTTAAATCCTATAGTAATTTCACTTTGTTTTAATTTGCACGTAATAATTTAGTGGCTAAGAAAAGTACCCCACATGTTATAATTTGGGAGTGATTTTCAACTCAGTTATGGGTCATCCATAAACTCAAGTGTAATACCTTTATCTTGACCATTTCAAATCGATCTTTCTTATATTCTAATTATGTTTTAATTTTCTATGTGTTGCTTAGCACCATCAGGTAGCTTCCATGACGATTATGCACAATAAAAAACATGATCATCGTAATATTGGTGAAATGTTCCAAGGCTGACTGGTGGGGGGTCACTGATGGGATTTAATTCTACTATAGGGAAATGTAAGGGGGTCCAATGGAGTAATAACTTATGATTTATGGTGATACATTTCCCTATCCATACCTCCTTTATTTAATTATTTTATGGTCATTTAATGACTTGAGATTCTAGTTAAGTTAAAGGGGAAATCTAAATATCATAACTCAGTAGTTCTATGCCCAATTTCCTAACTCCTATTTTGTTATGACTGCCTCCTATCTTTGAGGAACCAAGAAATAAGTGAAGTAAAGACTCTTTCCTTCCATTCATTCATGCAAATTCGAATGGGGAGAGTGGATCTTGGAGAAAAGAGGGTTCTTGGAGAGAAAACAAAGGTTTGGAGGAAGAAAACTAAACCCAGCTCGCATATGAACCATGGAAACATGAAACAAAGTTTGTTGGGGTGATACTGGACACTGTTAGAGAGCATATTGATACCATTTCAAATATATGAAGGTTTCTATCATGTTAAGTTATCCAAATAACAATAAAATATTTTTCCAAGATTTTCACAATGATAGAAATGAAATTTGAAAGTAGGCAGTGTCTTGGGATCACATTTTCCACCCTAAATAGCGAGTAAGGGCATGTATGAGAGACTGAACAACAAAGAAATAATGACTTGTTGTGTTCCATGGATAAAGTGGGGAGTGCTAAGAACTATGCTAGCTGACAAACTGGATAAACAACCAATAGTGACTTGCTTGGTTGGTGTCTTAGAAGTTTCTAATGCGAGAAAATAGGGGTTTGGAAAATATTAACAATATTGTTCTCCCTAATGGAATCGTAGCCTAACTCAAGGGTGGAATTCTATAGTAGAATAACTAATAGTTGGGAGAAAATCAGTCCCCCATAACCATTTTCCTTGGAGATTTATCTTTGAAAAGATAAGTGTGCTTGACTCTAACTTTTATTTATGAAATTGATATAATAGAGTAATGAGTGAAATGATGTCCTTATTTATTATATTATTTTAAAAAAATTGTAAATTATGATAAGAAAATGGTTGTTTTATTTTAACAAATATACTTAAGAAGGATTGTATTAAATGGTTGAGCACAACTATTTTTTACAGAGCATTACATTCATAAAAAATCTTATAGTTTCTTGAAGATTCCTTTCCATATAAGTCTTTGTTGAGTACAAAACACTTCCTACTATTTCCTTGTATTTTTCTATAACATGAGTGTTGTAAATTTTAACAAACTGTTTACATAGAAGAACACAAGAAACCATAACAACTATGTGATTTAAACAAAACCATCATATATTCAAATAAATTTAAGGCATTTCAGTAATGTCCTCGAAGCGACTGGATAATTGAGACTTTGTCCATGGGTCTAGTCCCTTTTGATGGAGAAGGTTAAAAATGGATACAATGATTTATGTTCACTAGCTGCTCTAAATATTTTTTGATTTCATTCATTAAGGAAATTCTCTCATGCATGTTGTTGTATAAATCATGAATTCTTGATTATACGAAGGAAATTGTGTTTTTGTTGCAACACACTTTATCATGAAGGGTGGATATTTTATGGTGCGCTCCCCCAACTCCTTCTTGGACAACCCACAACATCCTTTTGAAATATTCCAGATACCCTTTGAAGATCACGTAGATTTATCTCCAAGAGGCATGGTTTGTCCTGTTACAACATGAGAGGAAATGTTTCATATAATATTTAGGCTTCCACGATCCTAAACACCATACTAGACTGATTGATAGGGGTAAGGTAACTGGTAGAAGATCACAAGAGCTTCAGAATGAAAAAATTCAAACGTATAACCTCGACCTACAGACTATAGGAAGCGAGGGGAATTGTTCCACTTTGGAACAACACTATTGAGAGAATATGGGTCTTGACAGAGACGTTCTTCCTCTAAGCGAATGTTTTGCTGGGGATTTCCTTTATTCTCGTCTTCCTCCGTTGCGTTTATTCAAAAGTATCCCTTCTCAAAAACCAAGTCTTTACTTGTGGGAGTCCAAACCAAGAACATGAAGGAGGATATCAACCAAGTCTTTACTTGTGTGAGTCTGAACCAAGAACATGAAGGAGGATATCATAGCTATGGTGGCATTAATTACACAGTCACCTCAAGCACTAATCTCATTTACTCCACCTCAACCATCGCCTGCAGCCTGCCACTTCCCCTGATCACATGCAGCCTGCCACTTCCCCTAATCACATGCTTGGTTTCAGGGAAGGATCCTAGAGGGGAGTGAAGTTAATTCCTCATGAAGGCATGAAATAGAGTGGAAGGACTAACCCACAATTTCTATATTTATTCCTTGGGTTCTCCCTTGGTCCTTGACAATCATTATAAAGCCTTGGGTTCTCCCTAAGCCAATATGTTTCTTGATGATGCTTATCATGGGATCCACTTTCTTATTGGAGGAATGCCATCAAAGGCTATAATTCCTTAATTTATCCATGTTCCTTGATCTACCATATTGTCTGCCAGACCATTTTTTTCTCGTTTAATATGAAAGAAAACTGAATTTTGAGGGAGGGGGTTATGGGCTCGCTTTTGAATTTTTCCATAGAAGGAGGGATTTTCCTTGAAGGAACTTCTCATTTGTTGTATAAAAATATTGATTCACCAAAAATAAGGAGGTTCATAATGTTTAGATTTTATAGGATTTCCAATCATTGCAAGAGTGACAATCATTATGCTTGACTATTTGTTCTTCTTCCTAATCTCCATTCACAATATTTCACAATTTTCCCTTCCAGGTCCATGATGACCCCTCCTGCTCCTAACACCCTTAAATGATTGTTATTTATAGTCAAATAGTTTACAAATTACTACGTGGAAGAGAATTAATAGGCTCATACATGCTATCTATTTGAAATAAAAGAATTATGTGAAATTGATACACCCCATTTTTTGCCCCATGATGTAATTATTTATGTAACGATGAAATGACTAGAATCCAAATATAAATGATCTAGGATGACCATATGAATTGTAATGATGTACAATGATATTTAATATAAATCCATAACAATTGTAAATGAAGAAAGAAAAAGAAGACATGGGAGGCTATGATTCCACAAGTGGAGAAGTGAAAGGGGGTATAAGGGGGATATGACCCTAGTGGCATATTATTCTAAGTCATTATCCCTTTTTGAAAACCTTAGAAGCTGATTTATCCTAAGATCCCTAAACCCATGTTTATGAGAGTGGCTTGATTATCCTTAAATTTATTATTACCCTAAGATAGGACTAAGAGGGGGAAAGTGGGATCCTCTTCAATGACACATGGAAATTTAAACCCATGCTTATATAATGTGAGAAATGAGTTAGAGGCTCATTCATTCAAAAATTTCTAACATTATAGCATTCAGTTTGTGATAATGGTTATCATTCTAACCATCTTGGAGGGTGCACGAGAGAGAAAAAATAGTCTATACCTAAGGTCCTTGGAGTCTTAGCACAGATAATACTTAATCATCCTATGAGGAAACACTATAACGGAATAGGACATCTCGGGGGATTTCATGCAAAGAATGGGTTCACATTCATTGTGTTTTTGCAATTTGATGGGAGACGAGTGTTAGTCAATTGGGACAACTTTAGAATGGGTTTGGTTCTAGATATTTCCCATCATAGAGATTCCATGGTTGGACTATGCTAGAGTACTAGAAGGGAATTGGTTATATTGAGGAACTGGTTACAAAGAAGGGGATCCCATTCCTTATGTTGTGGAAGTTAATGGGGAAGGAGTAAGTGGATTTGGAACTGGATATGTGTATGGGTTTTGGTCATTCCTTGTATTGTGCAGGATGAATTTTGAGCTAATTAGAATACTTGGGAAAATTCACCCCTTTGTACTAATATCCCTAGCTCAGGGGTTCCCTCTATAATATAAAGAAAAGGTGTGATGGAGTTCTTACGACTAAGAGGAACATCCTTTGTTTGTAGCCAGTTGGAGAAATTTAAATGATAATTTTGTAATTGTGTCACAAAATCCATGTTTATATTCTATGTTATGTAATTGTTTAATAATTCATAGTTTATAGAAATGTAATAGAGAATAAAATCAAGTTTATATGTGGAAATCAGAGTACCCCATCACCTCAATAGTGTTTTAGGGGTGGTTGGATACATTACAAAGTGGAATCATAGCACAAGGTTGCAACAATGGGACTACATGGGATGAAATTTGTATGCACAATAAAAAGTTCTAGGGTGAATGCCAAATTATTTAACAAAATGACTCAATAATGACAAAATTGGGGAAACCATAGTTGTGGGTAATTGTTTGATTAAATGTTTATGTAGAAAATTTGGGTAAAGGAATTCATGTTTTTAAATTGATAGATGGTGGTTTCAATAGAGCCACCATTTGTTAGAAATCATATTAGAAAAATTGGGCAACATAATTCATGGTTTTAAATTGCTAGATGGTGGTTTTGGTAGAGCCACCATTTGTTAGAAATAATATTAATGCACAAAAACAAGTACATAAGAGGAACAAGTATTTTAACCTTCAACATCCAATATAGGGAAAACCAACAACCAATTATATATCGATTAGTATTGGCCACTTTAGACATTTTACAATGGAGTTACTCAAGTCTTTGAATGGGCTTCATCACATGCTAAAACCATGGGTTACCCAAAACTATGGGCCCATAAATCATTAATGGTAAAAATATTATCGACCAAATCAAATTTATCTTTAATCATTTTCTAAACAAATCAATTGTGAAGTGGATAACTTTTGAATTGATTCATTTTCTTGCAAAAACATTCATTTATACATGTTATTTTGGTTGTTGGGATTCATATACGAACCTACCTCTTGGATTCCTACGTGACTATTCATATTCCTAATTTTATTTACTTTATTTACAAATTGTGTGGAACCATAATCCCAAGGATTAGTTTTCCAACATCCCCCCTCGGCCCCCTTTATCCAAAGGGGTGTTAGTAAGTAGAGCATGTTTATAAACCTTTCAAACTTCTCTCATTCAAGTGCTTTGGTGAAGGTGTATGCAATTTGGTCTTTCATTGAACAATGTCATAGATGAACTATCTTGGACTCTACATGATGTCTAATCAAATGTTACTTTGTGTTGATGTGCTTGGTTTGATCATGGAATCTGGTATTCTTAGACAATTTGATTATAGAAGTGTTATTGATAAGTAATGGAGTATAATTATCCTGCTTCTCCTACAAATATTCAGGTATATTCCTAAGCCACTCAATCTCTTTTGTTGCTTCTACAATATCCACATATTATGCCCTTGTTGTCGAATCTGTTGGAGCTTATTGTTTGTATGATATCCAAGAGACAACTATTGATCCAAGACTCATTGTGTATCCAAAAGTAGATACTCTTGTCTCTTTGTCACCATCAAAGTTTGAATCAGAATATCTAATGAGTTTGAAGTCGTATACCTTAGAGTACTTGAGTCCAATGTATTGTCTCCCCTTCAAATACCTTAGAACTATTTTAGCCCCATACCAATATCCTTCACATGGTTTGTGCATGAATATTGAAAGGATGCTAACAACATATGAAATATCTAGTCTAGTGCCATGTGAGGTACATAAGGATTCCTACTAGTTGTCGCTACTTGATCGCGTACTCAATTGTTTTTCCTTCAATTGATGCCAAGCTTCAACTTTTGTTCCATTGGAAAAGAGAGGGTTGCATTCTGTCATGCAAAATCTATTTATCAATTCTCCAACATACTTCTTTTTTTATATGAATATATATTTAGGATATTGAGTGACTTCAATTCCCAAGTAGTAATGAAGGTTCCCAAATCAGTCATTTCGAATTGCTTCAAATATTGCTTTGTGGATGCAATATAACTTTCATTGTTCCCTATCATTAGTAGGTCATCTACATACAACACACGAAACACAACATCTCTTCCTACTTTCTTTATGAGCAATGTTGCATCATCAAGATTATAATGTTTGAAATTTAGCTTCAAAAAATGCTTGGTTATATTTTCATACCAGATGTGAGGTGCTTGCTTCAATCCATACAAGGACTTGAAGAGCTTACATACCTTGTTTACTTGTCCCTTCACAATAAATCCTTTTGGTTGAGACATGAAGACATTTTCTTTCATGTATGTATTCAAGAAAATTGTTTTTACATCCATTTGGTGGACTTTCCACCCATTTTGCACAGCCAAGGAGAGAAAAATACGGATGGTAGCCCATTTTGATGTGGGGGAGAAGGTCTCTTCTTAGTCAATTACTTCTTTCTGTGCATAACTTTTGCAACAAGCCTCGCTTTGTGCTTTTCAAGTGAGCCATTTGATTTGTATTTTTTATTTTATACCCACTTGCATCCAATTGGTTTGGTTTCGAATGAAGGGTCAACCAGCGTCTAGATTCCATTTTTCATGGGTGCATCATACTCATTCTACATGGCTTAATTCCACTCATCACATGTAGAAACTTCTATAAAGAAATTTGGTTCAAAATTAGCATATAAATTCAATTCACAATCAAATGAGACATCCATGTCATCACCTGAGTTATATGATTTTCCTCCATCTTCTTGTTTGGTTGAACTTCTTTTTATTGTATTTCCAACTTCATCTAGATGGAAAATTTCAAGTGTATCCATTTTGGGATCTTCCTTGATGGTCCAAGTTGATCAGTTGGAGGTGCTTCATTCTCTTCAATATTCAATATTCCAATCCTCTCAATCATATCATCCAATTGAATTGCATGTTCAGGTAAAGTGATAGAAACTTCTTCTTCGTGACTTTTTTCGTGAGGGGGTGTTGGTGATTTAGAAGGAAATTCCAAAGATTGATCATGATCCAAGATTGGGACCCCCCCTTCAATACGTGGAATTTCATTATCAACTTCATAATATGAATTTAGATGGGAAAATTTCTCCAAATGATCAATTTGTCTTTTAATAGACTTGCCATTTTTATTAGTTTCAAGAAAAATGACATATATGGAAACAACAAATTTCTTGTTTACCACATCATAAAGATGACATGCCTTGTAGGTGTCGGAATACCCGACGAAAATGCATCTTTGACTTCTAGCACCAAGTTTGTTTCTTTTCTCTTTTGGTATTAAGACATAGCATGTGGAACCAAAAACCTTGAGATGCCTAACCGAAGGAAGGTGGCCAAACCACATTTCATTTGAAGTCTTGTTTTCAAGAGCATGATATGGAATTATATTTCTCAAATATGTTGTGCATACTAATGAATCACCCCAAAACATCAATTTCACATTCTTGAAAAACATCTTTGATCATGCCATATTCATTAATGTTCTATTCATCCTTTCTGCCATGCCATTTTGTTGATGATTGTAGGGAATTGACGTTTGATGTGTAATCCCATGTTTACAAAGATAGTATTCAAAATAATTAGAGGTGTATTATTTACCATTATCAGAATGAAACTTACCAATATGAGCTTGTGATTGGTTTTCTATCCATGCATGAAAATTCTTGAATGTTTGAAATGCTTCATACTTTGTCTTCAATAAATATACCCAAAAAATTCTAGAATAAGCATCAACAAAGGTAATGGGGCACTTATTACAATTTGTAGAAGGAATTGGCATGGGGACACATAATTCAAAGTGAACCAACTATAAATTTCTACATGCTCTGAATTTAGAGTCTTGGAATGGTTGCTTACTATGTTTCTTGAGTATGCATGCATCGCATTTGTTGTTTTTCTTAGGAATGGTGGGAAAACCATATAAACCATTCTTTCTTAACAAACAAAGACGGTTATAATTCAAATGACCAAATGTAACATGCCACAACAAATTGGATGGCATATTACCTTGTTCATACTGAGATGTGTAGGCAAGTTATGAACTCTTGTAGAAGATCCTCTCAACTTCAACAACTTTCCATATTCATATCCAGTCATGGTGACCTTGTTGTAAGAGGACTTCCTTACCTCTATAATTCCATCAAACATGTTGATGGAATGGCCTTGCTTTCGAATATTCACTAAGGACAACAAGCTTCTCTGTAGCTATGGAATATAGAGAACATTATTTAACACAAAATCAAGGAACCCAGACAGCTTGAGCATGATTGAACCAATTCCCTTTGGTTTGAGACTATATTTATATGCAAAATACACTATGCCATCTACAATGCCATTCAGTTATTCAAAGAAATGTTTCCTAAAATTCATGTGAGAAGTTGCACTGGTATCAATAAACCAACAATGTTTGTAATATGAAAGAGAAGTTATTTCAATAAAGCCAAAATTAGAATGTGCAACAATACAATGACCAGAATCAGGGGCTTTATCATCCTCTTGATTTTTATTTTTGTATTATTTTTTCTGATTGTGTCTTCCTTTGATGGAACCCCAAGGATCCCAACACTGATTTGCTTCATGTACATTCTTCCCACCTTGCTTGTACTTCATATATGATCTTTTGCTCGCATTGTTTATGCCCCATCTACCTCCAAAATTTCTTCTTCCTCATCCTCTTTTGTGGATATCTCCCTTGGAAGGGTCTTTGGACTGTTTATTTTCTTTATAAACAAAGCAAAGAGATTCTCCACCAGGCGTGCTTGTCTTATTTCCAAAGCTTCCTCTTTGTCTGTAATATTCTTTACCAGGGTGTCAAAAGTGAGGTCTTTGAACTTGTCACTTTCTTGCAGGGACTCAAGATAGTTGGAATGAGTTGGATAGAGGGATTTTACAAATGATGCAAGTGGAAGGTCAATCTTCTTATCAGATTCTTGGATATTATCCATGATTTCTATGATCTCATATGAAACCAACATAGGATCATTATATTTTACTTCCAAACTAAACAATTTTAACATTAAATAATCACCTCCATTTCAGAATACGAGTCATACAAATATTTTAATGTCTTTAATGCTTCAAAATAGGATTTTGTAGGAAGAATGTGTTGGCTCACCTCTTCAATGACTATGGTAGTGATCATTGCTAAATCTTTCTTGTCTCTGGACTACCAAACAACAAGTTATTTCTCTAATGTTGGAGTTTTTGGATCAATGATTAGGACTACGTCTGTATTTGTATGAATGTTTTTTCCTTCACATATGTCGTCCCATAGGTATTTGTATATGAACATTGATTTAATATTCCTTGACCATTTTTATGTGTCCTTTCCAGTAAGGACAATATCAACTATTTATACCAATGAGGGCATCTTCTTCAATTTGGAACTTGTAACTTAAACAATACTTTGAAGAACATATGAGATGCAGGTTTGAATTCATGTTCCCTTATTTACAAATTACAATATTTGATTCTACAACTATTAAATTAATTATGTAGCATCTTAAATTTGATTATACACTTGATTCTGTTACATAAAAATTAAATTTATGTTGTTATTTAGCTCAAATATCCATTGAAGATGAAACACAATAATACATTGACAAATTTTATCAATAAAAAAAAGATATTGATTGCAGCAAAACAACTCTATAGTAGCGCACACAAAGTTAATTCTTCAATGGTTGGTTGTAGTCATTCAATGCAGGACCTTGTATGGCAGGTAACAACTCCAATGTTTGGAGTGGGTGAACAAACATGCAACAGTATTTATGGTGGAAAAAAAATACTCAACATACACAATCCCACAACTCCAGTATCTCAATGTACAACTCAACAAAGAAGAGCAATCTCAAACTATGAAACTTGGAGTTTTATGATAGAAAAACATACAGATAGATCAAACCATAACATTTTTTACTGAGCAACAAACTTCACAAGAAACTTGAAGTAGTAAATTATTAAACAACAACAATATACAAGTAATCATGCAGCATAACCGTACTCAATGGAACATGCATACACTGCTTAGTTCAGAAATTAGGGTTTCACCCTATGTATACTCCAAAAATGACTGGTCATACCAAATTGAATCTTATATCACTACAACATCCATCTCACAACAACTTCATGATCAATTCAAAATTGTTGTCTTTAGATGTGGTATTCACAACTCACAAACCACTTTCTCAAAAAAAATTGGTCCAGATGGATGAACATGCAACAAAATGAGAGGAATAATGTTCATAATGTGCAACAACAAAGAGCATGCTATATTATATAGAATTAATGTCAAAATCATAATGTTCACCTCCAAGCAAAGTGGAATTGGGAATGGGCAGATGATTGAGCAATTCGGAAACAAGAAGGAAGACGCAGAATGGCAAAATGTCAGGGATGAGATGCAACAACCAAGGGTTATGGAAGGCAGCTTTGATACCACTGTGAAGTGGATAAGTCCCAAATTAACTCAATTTATTGAAAAAAAATTTATCAATACATATTATTTTTGTTGTTGGGATTCATCTACCAGCCTTCCTCTTGGATTCCTACATGACTATTCATCTTCCTAATTTTATTTACTTTATTTACAAATTGTGTGGAACCATAATCCTGATGATTAGGTTTCCAACATCAATATTAACCTAACATTTCCCCTTTTAAGCTTGACTTGGGTTAAGAACTAACCTCCCTGAAATTTTGTAACAAGGTCTCAGTAATAACAACATGCCACCCTCTTTAGTCTGCCTAAATCTACATTAGAGTTTACATAGGTGACCCACGAAGCCATGGGTATGATTTCCTAAATAGATCTTATAGTTGTATGCCTATTTACATTGTGATTAATTCCAACTCAATAAAAAATTATTACAAGAGTATGTTATGAAAGAAACATCCATGTTCTTCTTCACTTGCTTCCATATCTATTATATTGAACCAAATCAAGCACTCCCTAACTATGTACTTATTCATCCACTTTACTCCACATGCTTCTTCAGTCAATGTTGAATTTACTCCACATTATTATCTATATCCATTCTCATGATTATTCCACACTAAACTTGCTCTAATACCACATGTTATAAATAATAATAAAGATAAAAAAACATGCACATAAGAGGAACACGTGCTTTCACTGTGGAATCCCTATATAGGGAAAACCACCACCAATTATATCTCTATTACTCTTAGCCACTCCAACCAACATCAACCACCTTTTGGCATGTTACAATGGAGTTACTGAAGCCTTTAAATAGGCTTCATCATGTTCTAAAACCGAGGGATAATACCACGGGTTACCCAAAAGCACAAGCCCGTAAAACACTAACGGTAAACCCATTATTCATCAAGTCAAGTGTAATACCCCCATTTTGACTCTTAGAATGTATTGGATTTATTGTTAATATTGTAATTATGTGATGTATTATTCCTAGCATGTATCTCAAGGCCAAGGCCCCGCTAGTGAATGCTCAGGTTTTAAAAGCAAGTATTTTATATTTTGCTATCCATGTGCTAGTAAGCCATGGGCAATTGTATACACATGTAAATATTTAAATGCAGTAAAAATTACATGAGATGGCTATGGAAGCAATTAAAATAAGGGGGCCACATGTATCCACTAAGGAGAGGTGAGTGGGTTGTGGAATTGAACCCTATGTTTCCGAATGTCACCTTGAGAACCCAGCTTGACTAGCCATGTTGTCATTTTTGTTGTTGTAAGAAAGAAGCTAAGAAATTAGCTCGTGAATTTAATGAGCATGGGCAGAGTTCAATATTTATTATGGTTGAGTATGGGCATGGTTTACTTGACCCATAATTCATTCTTCCTCGTGGAAATTCGTTTTTCATCCTCCCCATTCCATTGTTGAACAACCAGAGATAATTTTTCAGCTTGTTATGCATTCCCAATAGTGAAATTTTCATAAATTGCAACTTGCAAAGAACCCACGTTTTGAACTGCAAAAAATGCCCGAAAATTTACATGAGGAGTAAAATCCAATGGGGGATCCATATATATAGACCTCAGGGTGAAATTTAGAGTTCCAGAAGCCCAAAAATACATGGGAAACTCCATATTTTAAAGCCTAAAAGTGGAATTCTGTGATTGATAGTCATGTGCCCAGAAAATGGAAAAATTCAAGAGTGGACGAAAACGGGAGTAATGTTAGAGGTTGGAGTTGCTTGATAAACCTAGTGAAGGAAAGAATATATGAGGATTTAGAAGCTTGGACATTTCTATCCCCACCCTGGAGAGAACTAGAGGGAAGGGACGCCTAAGGGACTATGTAGCAAAGAAGGGGACCTTCCTTGTGTTGGGTGTGGTAGGTATCATGGGTGTCAAGGATGTGTGAAGCAAACTTGATATGCCTGCAACTCTATGGATGATCTCACTAGCTTAGATATCCTCTTCCTTGCCTCTCCACATGCTTGACAAACCCAATTGTGTGTTGTCTTAGAATGAGTATTTATCCTAAGTAGTTCCTTCTTAGTGGATACATAGCCCATATTGGGGGTGGTCTCTCAGTTGAAAGAATATAGGATGGAAAGAGACTTACGGTTGGGTGGAACGTTGCTATTCCATATCCAGTTTCTTGGTCAATTGAAATTAAAATATAAGTGCTTCTACTACCTTTGATTATGATCAATTTATGTGTTATGAATGACTGTTAATTGTGTTAAATTGGATGAAAAGACCCTGCATGAATTTCTCAAGTAGATGCATGTAAATAGCATGAAATGATTGTACTGTCATGCATGGTTTTATTGTTATTCTTGTGATAAATATTCTAGTAATCACATGTTGTGTGTGCATCAATAAGGTTTAATTATGTTGTGTATGCTCAATATGAATTTCCATATGCATTTAAATGTTCTGAATTTTGTAATATGGCCTTGGGTGTGAAATTTAACACCCCCTGTATTGTTCATGTCTCCCCCCATGGGTCAGATTGGTGGGAGGGGATGTGAAATCAAGGTTATATTTAATCACTTCCTAACCAAATCAATATTAACCTAACACAATATCCACACAAATATTTCGAGTCTGGACACAAAGTGTTTGATGGAATGTGCATGAATATTATTTTTTGGGAAAAAAAGTGTTGAATCCTTCAATAGTTAAAATTCATGGCTCTAATTAAAAGATTGGATTATTACTTGAATCGTTTGGCAATATATGGAAGGTAGTTGTAGTAATTTTTTTTAATCTATGTGTTTAGCTTTGTGGAAATTGGAGAAGAAATTGTTTGCAAGCTAAATTTTTGACAAAATTCCTGGAAAAAATCCATGGCTTCAAATGCCCAGAGGATATTTTTAGAAGTAGCGGAGGATTTGGCATGAGATATGGCAATAAAAAAATTGTGAATGGAAAATTCAGATTTGACTTAATGGGAAAGATTTAAACCAATGCCAAAAAAAAATCACTAGTTCCGTCAATCAACGAAAAAATTACCAACTAGGAGAAATACTCGATGTAACTTCATGTTAGCCACCTATTCATAAATTTAAATTATATGTATTTTTGAAAAAATTCATGTGGGTTCCAACACATGGACAAGGAGTATGACATCGAGGAGAATGTGTATTGGTTGTAGAGGTGGAAGTACATGAAGGGGTCAATTTCTTGGTTGGAAACCATGTAGCATAGGTCAAAATATATTTTATGATGTGGATGGACTAGTTTAAATTGGACCATCCCAATTTTCATATCGTGACCATTTGTGCAGGAAAAAGTGATCGTACCTTACCCCGAGGGGTCCTATTGAGAAAAGTCCATATTTAATTGTGCAATTTAGATCATGATATCGAAGCAATTCATGTAAATCAACATGATTAGATATTAATATGGGGATGTCCTTCATGAATGGCCCAAATTAAATCATGAAATTTAGATCTTCAAATATGAGCCATTCATACAAATCAACATGATCGAAGATTAATAGGGGGTGTCCTCTGTGAATGGCCTAGATTAAATTGGGCAACTTGGATCATCAGATATGGTCAATTGTGAAAATATACATGATCAAATATTAACAAGGGGTTTCCCTCCATGAATAGTTGATATTAAAGCATCCATGTCAGATCGACAGATTATGGCGATTTGCACATGGAAAGGTGATTGAGATTTAACACCATGGGTATTTCCGCAGATGGCTAGGATTAGGTTGGGTCCACAAGATCATCAAATCACGGTCATTCAAACAAAGAAAGATGATCATGTTTTAAGAAAGTGGGTTTGTGCATGAATGAATCATATTTAATCATGTAAACGATCTAAATTATCCACAAAATTTGGTAAAGTAAAAAGGAAACATATAAGACCCTTGTTATGAATGGTGGAGATTCAACCTAAGGATTATATCAATGGGGCAGATGGATATACCATGTTTAAAGAGTCACAATTACATGGGGGGTCAAGGATGAAAGGGATGACATGGAATACCTTATAGGCGACACATGGGATCCAGATGGACACTAATGCCACCACATGCCATGCCACGTTAGTAGATGACTAAGTATAAACAAAAAAAATTGGAGAAAAAAATTTGTTTGGTCATAATGGGAGTAGATGAAGTTGAAATTCAATGAAATTTTTGAAGTTTGTCTATAGTGAGGACTACAAAAATTCCAGAGATAGGTATGGACCTCTTTAGCTATAGTTTTCTTGAAATGTGGAATAAATGACTTTTGAAGACATATACCTAGTTGCTTGACAAGGTCCCTATTAGGGATGATATTTTGATGATGTGGTATTTAACTAGGCATGAAAAAAACAAGGGATATTCTAGCCAAATTCCAAAGGGATTGGATCAGAAATGTAGAAAAAAGTTAAAAAGAACTATTTGGGATAAGATTTTGGTTATTTTGGAAAACTTGGAGGAGGTAAAAGAGACCCAAGATGTCAAAACCAAACAAATTTATTTACTTTCCATTTTAATTTCTCAATGAGATGAACAACTTTGCTTCGAGGAGGTTTTTATTGTTTTTCTTTGTTTATGAGATTGAAATTTTTGCTACAAATTCTAAGCTAGAAGAAGTGCAAAAATTAAAAATTGATAATTACGTAATTGTAGAAAATTCTTGGGGCATCATATATGGGATCTAGAAGTGGAAGAGTACTCATAATTATATGGGTTATCATCATATAATATAAAATATTTCCTAAATATTACTATTTTTTATCCTACATGTCTCTAAAGTTGGCGTGTGAGATTTAGAGTAGCTACATGAACAATACAAAAATGGGAAAAAGTGATAACTTTGGGGAACTATAACTGTTAGCTCAAAACCTAGAATTAAGCCCGCGTAAAGTTGTTGGAAGGTAAATATATCAGACCATAGGATCTAAGGTTCTAAATTTTGATATAGGGTCTAGTTGTTTCATAAAGTGAGAAGAATAGAGCCTTGTTGCTTGATTGGAAAAGACAACTTTCAATCTAGATAACTTCCAAAGTATCCTAAATTTTGGGGAAATGTTATGGGATGATATATGAGCATTCAAGATGTGAAATTCAGCATGTATGAATGCATCTACTTTATAATTATGCTTGTGCAATGGTTTAGATGCATATTCTACTATGCAGAAGCATACTAAAGTTGCTTTTTAATTAGAAAGGTGCAAAATTAAACCAAGGATGGTTGAGTGCTTAGTAATATGAGCAGTGAAAATCAAATTTGGAAAAAAGAAACTACACCAATAATGGATTTTTTTTTTGGACTAAGAAACCATCTCAGGTAATTATTTTGATTCATATGTGTAATTTTAATTACAACGAAGGACTATGTGAGCTCTTGATTATTGGAACAAATATTTTATGCCATAAGAGAATATTAGGCAAGGGTATGAAAGGTACGATCATATGGAGAAAATAAGTGGGATTCAGGATCATTGTATTTGGTTGTTGTATACAATAAAGTATCAAAGACATATAATGGAAAACATGGAATAAATAAGCATGAAATGGGCCAGCAAGTAAAGAACATGCAACTCATACATAAGATCGAGAAATTACCTTTGTGGGAAAGTGTATGCATGATCAAAAGTTGTAGGATATAGACTAATAACTTATGTGTAAATAATGGAAACAAGTGAGGAATTTTCACTCATACAAAAGTTGTTGGTTAGGGGATGAGGCATTTTAATGAATGTGGATCTATTTTATAGTTAAGAATTGCAATAAAGAGGTATAAGGACAATAAATAAATAAACAAATAATAAAACAAGTTCCATAGTTAAATGACGTCATACAAGCGAAAAGTATATTTGACCTTGGTATGTCTTGCAAAAGGAAATGGAATTGAAAAAATTCCAAATGGGGCTGGAACAGAACTCATTAGAGCACTATGAAGTGTTAGGAAGATCAGTTAAAGCTAACATTGGGGAAATATGAAACTACGAAAGGAAATAGTAAGGGAATTCGGTAATGTTGTTGTGTATTGGAAAGTAGGAAGGCCAAGCCAAGATTAACTAGGATTTCTTAAGGTAAGTGGGTAGCAAGGAAATTTGAGAAAAATACATAGGAAATTCAAAATTTAGGAAAATATTATTACATATTCAAATGGGGCTAAGGACAAATTGAAACAACATTGGAAGTTGCTACGATGATAAAGCAAGATACATAAGGCTAGGAATATTGTGGTAGCAACAATTACAGAGAGGCCATCAATTGGATCCATTATGACGAGGAAGAGGAATTCCATGCTATGAAGAGGATTTGAAAAGAAGAATTCCTCAATTCATCTCCTGCCACAACATTTATAATTTTTAAATTTTATATGTAGGAATTAAGACATAAGAATAATAGAAATGCAAGAGAATGCAATAGCTATAATGCATATGCACTAGTGGGAATACTAATAAATAATGCATGGTGCATATACATATGCTCGTGCATATACATGATAATGTATATTGGTAAAAGTGGCACAATATTACATATGAAAAGAGTGTGAAGTATTATCATTATTGTGGTTGATTATGGTTATAGGATTAGAAATTGATCTAGATTTATGTGTGAACAAAATGAAAAAAGGGATATAGAATTATAAACACAGACATATTGCAATGAGAATAGAGATACAGTAAACACATATTCTACCAAATGACGAAAATAGAACAGACTGTAAATACAACAGCTAAAATGGTGGTAGCTATCTCTGAGAAGAGATGTGGCTACTACGCTCATCCGTGCCAAGATGAATACAAAATGAGGCCAAAAGAGCCTATTTACAATAAGCATGACGGCGATGTTGATCCTAGATTTGTTATCATTTTTTACAATTAAATTACTTATTTAAACATATGTTTTATTATCTTTTTGCATATTTTATGTCATGCAGAACACTATTCAGCCCAGGTATGAATGAATTTAAGGTTTATATAAAATCCGTTTATTATTATCATTTTATGATTTTTGTAATTAAAATTGACATTATTGAAGTGCATTTGATATATTAATTGATTTGTATATTTGTTTACAGGTTATATAATCTTTTTAGGACAAATTAACAACAAGCACGCATCCAGCTTGCCATGCGCACAGCACGTCCAGCTCGTCATTCAACTCGCTGCGCAATATTCATTGGTAGTTTGTCAGGTGTTAAAACGTGTTACTATAGACCATAGTTTTTAAGCGCACCAGTAAACAGACATTGCATTCACCCTAGATCTGCGCTCGCATATCCAGCTCATGGTCCAAGTTATTGTTCAACTTTTCATCTAGATCGCTAACCAGACTGTGTGCTATTGAGAATTGATTTCAGGCATTAAAATGTTGAAACAATTATGCAAACGACCTATTGTCCACGCATCTGGGTAATGAAGCTTGCTTCTAGATGATCCACCAGCCTGTAGCCTCCTTCGTCGACACCCCACCAACAAATCACACGTTGAGTTGATGTATTAGCCTATGTTCTAGAAGACTCCCTCATGCACTCTCCTCTGCTCGCCACCACTTCACCAACTGTGCTAAGGAAGGCGCCGTGCGCCACATATGAGAACCGTTTGCAATGGGGAAGGAGCCTGTGCGTTACACTGTCCAATGAAGAGAACCAGACTCGCACAGAAGAAGGGAGGATGACTGTGCATTGGCCTGCGATTTGTTAGATTTCATAATGATCGACTAAATTTAGAGAGCAGTGGACCACTAAAGGGTCGACTCGCTCATCTCTGTAAACAACTATATATACCAGCCTCTACGTGAGAGCTCAGTTAGCTTGCAGTTTTATCAGTTCATGCTTTGATTTGTTGTTCTTGAGCACATTGTATTTCTGTTCCATCGTTTGAATAAAGAGTTGTATGCTTTGATGTTGATGATTGCGTTTAAGTAGAAGTTAGCCAGGCACCACCCCTGATTGCTGAGAGGGCCCCTTATCAACCAGAGGTTTCTTCCCTTCTCTTCTTTATTTCTTTCATCTTTTCTGTTGTAGTTAAGTTTTGTTTCCAGTTAGTTGTATTATTTCGTTTGCTTCCTATAATGCATTTTATTTCCAGAATTAAATAACTAGATTGCGCACATAGTTTGCTTTCAAATTTACTTTCAGTCCTTTCATTTCCAGTTTATGGTTCAATATTTGCAATTAGATAGAATAGAATTTCAGTTATGTTTATTTCTCTTATGTTCCAAGTTTATGCTATTTGATTTCAGTTTGTTTATTAACATGCAATGATTTATTTATGTTCATGAATTTGTTTAAGTTCATTTCACTATCAAATTTGCCTAGTAAGTAGGTTTACTTATTGTCTTTATGCATTAGATTTACATTTGCACAAATTCAGCTGAAGATTAGATCATTTAGGTTAATTTGCATCATTTTAACTGTGCAGACTGTCATTCGGATAGCCTGTTTAAACTGTCATTCAGCCACCCCTTCGAGACCTACAGTTCAATTTGTCATTCAGCCCATATTTCGTTTTTTATGTTTTTAATGTGTTTTGAGATTGTTTTTAGTTCTCTTTCTTTAATGTTTGAAATATGCTTTGAGTGTAAGAGTTAGATGATAGTTTTATTCAACATTGAAGTTAAAGTTAGAGTGTTTTAGGTTATTTATTAAAGTCTTATCATTTTCTTTACTTCTTTTCACCTTGAACATGTTTTGTTTCTTGAGTTTGTTTCTGATTTCTTTTTACCGATGTATTGTTTTTTGTTTATGCTTTTGTATTGATTTATCCATTTTCATGTAAAATTTAGTGTTATATGTGTTATTCTTAGCATGTTTTTAGGTTGTTCCTTTTTTACATTGTGTGATTACTGAAAGAGACTCGTAGGACATAATTCAAAGATATTCCTATTAAGTTTTCTACTTGTTTCTTTTTACTAAGTTTTCTACTTGTTTCTTTTTATTTAATTTTCTTTATTAAGTTTTCTACTTACTTATTTTATTAAGTTTTCTACTTGCTTATAAGTTAGGTCTTCCTTGCATCTTAGTTTTCCATTTAAAAAATTAGTTGTTGATAATATCTTTTCCAGTTTAAGGATTATTTATTTATAAGGATTAATCAATTACTTAGTTTATTATTCTGTCTCGGTTTAATTACTGTAATAGTTGAATTATTAGGAGTTTGACTCGGTTTTTCATTTTGAAAGATATTTCGATCTTTTGTTTGTTAAAATATTTCCATGACACCATAACCCCTCTACCTTCGCATATATTTTGTGTCAACTCTAAGCCTACCAACCCCGATCGATAATTAAATATTAGGTGAATTAATCTAGACATTATAACACCCAACAGGTGAGAACCCCAAAAGTCCAAAACATAACCCTAGAAGATGAATGGTCATAAATGTTGTGGCCACAAGGTGGTTAGTTGAACAGTCAACTTCTTGGGGTCAACTTTTGCATACTATCTCTACTTTGGGCGCTCGATAGCCTATTGGAAGGTCTACCTGAGTTTTACATATTTTGACTAAGGTCATATGAATCCCTATGGTAATCATTTGTCCCCATGAATCACCAAAAAATCTCGTTTAGGGCCTCAAAATGGCCCCAGAAGTTTGGGATGCGAAAAATTGTAGAAAAATAACTGGGAAATTTCTAACATGGACAATTGTATTGAGCTAGTGGAATAGGTGGTTGACCACCGATCTCCATCTGGATCAATCCTCCCCCCTTAGGAAGCAATGGTCTCTAGTGCGTCAAATCTTGTATCATATCTCGAAATGTGTGTTGAGATTATCTCATGGTGTGACATTTGTTGAAGTGAACAGGCTTTCTTTCTTTGACATCCCAAGAGGGTTGTAATTTTTGTTGATTGATGTGTTGGAGTTGTTCAACAATTATGCTTGTTGTGTTATCCTTTGTATGAACTGGTATAGATGATTTTTTTATGGGAGAGCGCCTTAGATGCATGGCCTTGCACTGTAGAGGTACTGGAATGGATGAGGGAACACTGACTTTGTGTTCTTCCTATTTTTGTTGAGCAAAAGGACCCTGTGCAGAGGGAGATCTCCGTGATCTGATGTTCTCCTTCAGAGGAAATTGTGAAGAGGGATAATTTCCAGGTGAGGGATCATATCTTCCTACCCTACAAGATTGTGGCAGGTGCAACTATCTCTAGTATCCGATAGTTTTTTCCTCCCAAAGTGACAATGACACTACAAGGTCATGACTCATATACAACATGTCACTTCCACATATACGGTTGTCCTAAGAGAACATCATAGGCTTCAAGTGGGGCCACATCACACAATACCTCATCTTTGAAAGGATTCATGCCATATGGTAGGAGACATTGTTGATTAATGTGGATACATCATCCTTGGATTAGCCAACTGATGTTGTAGGGTTCTGGGTGTGGTGTTGTCAGAAGCTCCAATCTCTTGATCATTCTGTTGAGATTAGGTTCTTTTGGTTGTCATTGTAAACAACAAAATGTAGTGGCATTCCCTTCATCCACATATACAAGTGCAAGAGGAACTCCTCTGCCTCTGACTCTTCAGGATCTGTTGGTTGAATGTGTGGTAGCAACAATGACACTGGGTTTTGAATCAATGATCCACTTACCCTTGTCCGTTTCCATGACATTGGGTTTTAAATCGGAATCAGGATATGATTCTGAAGATTTTATCTTGGCCACCAATGGCTGCTTTGAGCAGCATCCATCAGTGTTGTTCCATTGTATTTTGTGGAACTCACACCACTTCTCAGTGTCCTTCTTTGTCTTTGCATTCCCCTTATTTTCTTGTGGCATGGACTAGTTGTCCTTTCCTTTTCTTGTCCTCTACAGGCCAGGGTTTCCCTTGCCTTGCATCTGTGGTGGATTCACAGGTTCAAATTCTTGCTTATTCTTTTGTCTAAATTTCTCTTCAATTTTGACAGCATGCCGATAGGTAGATCCAAGTGATGATATGTCTAGGAAGTCCATCTCGATTTAGATTTATCGATATACGCCATTGCGATATTTGAGTATCAGGTGCCTCTCAAAGTCCTTGATACCCAGATTTGTACGCAAGGTATGAAAGTTTTTGGTGTAATTTGAACCGTCTGGTCCTTCTCTTGACACAGAATGGTCCATTTGGCGTACTAGTCATCATTGTTTCCCAATAGGGTAATATTGTTCCTTGACGTAATCTATGAAAGAGGCCCATGTGGAATTTGTCTCGAACATTCTAGACTCGTCTGATGATTTTTGCTCTGAATAAGTATCCCACCAATTTTTAACATGGGGGATTGCCTTAAGGAGCGCAAAGGTGATATTTTCCCTATCGAAAACATTGTGGACAGAGAAATACCCTTCTAGAACATTCAACCACTATTATATGGAATCAACAATGATTTGGCATTCAAATACAGGAATATCAAAGTTAACTTATACCTTGAATGGAGTTCCATCTCTTAAATGCTTACATACGATCTTCAATGTGGGTGTTCGATAGCCCGTTGAAAAGGTCTATCTGAGCTTTACATCTTCTAGGGAAAAATGGATGTTATTGGAAACCATTTGTCCCCCTGAATTGCCAAAAAAAAAATTAGGGCCTCAAACCTACCCTAAAAGTTTGGGACCCAAAAAACCTAAGAAAATAACTAGAAAATTGCCACAATGGACAATTGTTTTGAGCCAGTGGAATAGGTGGGTGGCCACTGATCTCCATCTAGATCAATCCTCCCAACTTAGGAAACCATGGTCTCCATTGCATCAAATCCTGTATCATATATCAAACTGTGTGTTGAGATGATCTCCTAGTGCAACATTTGATGAAGTGAAGAGGTTTCCTTTCTCTGACATCCCAAGAGGGCTATAATTGTTGTTGATTGATGCGTTGGAGTTGTTCTACAATTATGTTGTTGTGTTATCCTCTGTATGAACTAGTATGTATGATTTGTTTCTGGCTGATCACCTTAAATGGGTGTCCTTGCACTATAGAGGTACTCAAATGGATGAGGGAACACTGACTTTGTGTTCTTCCTATTTTTGTTGAGCAAAGGGACCCTGTGCAGATGATGTGGAGGTCTCTGTGATCTGATGTTCTCCTTCAAAGGAAATTGTGAAGAGGGATAATTTCCTGGTGTGGGAACTTATATTCCTATCCTGCGATATTGTGCCAGGTGCAATTGTCTCTGGTATTCAATAGATTTGTCCTTCCAAAGTGACAATTACAATGTGAGGTCGCAACTCATATATAGCATGATGCTTCCACATATATGGTTGTCCTAAAAGAACATCACATAATTCAAGCGGGGACACATCACACAATACCTCATCTTTGAAAGGATTGATGCCATATGGTAGGAGGAATTGTTGAGTAATGCGGACACCTCGTCCTTGGCTTAGCCAACCGATGGTGTAGGTTTACGGGTGTGGTGTTATCAAAAGATCCAATTTCATGATGACTTCTGCTAAGATCATGTTTTTTGGTTGTCGTTGTCAACAACAAAATGTAGTGGGATTCCCTTTAGCCACATCTACAAGTGGAATAGGTGCTCCTCTCCCTATGACTCTTCAGGATCCTCTGGTTGAACCTATGTGGTAGAAACAATGACAGTGGGTTCTGCATCGATTATTTGCTTCCCCTGGTCTGCGACTGTGACATTGGGTTCTGAATCAAAATCAGGATCCGATTTTGAATATTTGATGTCGACCACCAATGACTGCTTTGAGTAGCATTCATCAGTTTTGTGGAACTTGCACCACTTCCTAGTTTCCTTCTTTGTCTTTCCATTCCCCTTCTTTGCTTGTGGCAGGGATTGGTTGTCCTTTCCTTGTCTTGTGTTCTACGGACCAGGGTTTCCCTTGCCTTGCTTCTGTGATGGATTCACAGGTCCAATTTCTCATTGTTATTTTTTCAAAATTTCTCCTCAATTTTGATAGCATACTGATAGGAAGATCCAAGTGATGAGATGTCTAGGAAGTTCATCTCAATCTAGATGTATCGATATAGGCCACTGCGATATTTTAGTATCAGGTGTCACTCATATTCCTTCGTACCCAGCTTGGTATGAAGGTATGAAAGTTGTTGGTGTACTCTGACACCGTCTAACCCCTCTCTTGACACAGAATGGTACATTTTATGTACTAGTCAACATAGTTTCCCACGGGGTAATACTATTTCTTGAAGGCATCTATGAAAGACGCCCAAGTGAGATTTGTCTCAAACATTCCAGACTTGTCTAATGGTTTTTTCTCCTAATAATTTTCCCAGCAATTTTTGACATGGGGGACAGCCTTGAGGAGTGCAAAGGTGATATTTTCCTTGTCGAAAAATTTGTGGAAGAAAAAATACCCTTCTAGAACATGCAACCACTTATCTAGGGCATCAGAATCGATTTGTCCTTCAAATAAAGGAATATAAAATTTAACTTGTACCTTGAATGGGGTTTCATCTTCGAAACGCTTTCTCATTGAAGTTTCATTCTCCACTATCGGCATTCGTAGAAGGATCTGTGTGAAACTATCCACCATCTCGTTCCTCTATCACGCAATGGATTCCTCGAGCAATGACTTGACAGGATATCCTACTCCGCCATCTCTCTTTTCTTTCTCCATGGGAGGTTGTTTGGGGCAGCAAGAGTGATCTTCCTATTAGGATTATTATAATCCTCCCTTGTCTAGATATAGTCTATTAGATCATTTTCCTAACTTATGAGCCATTTTCTATAGTTTGGTGCCACCATGATCTTGGTGCCATTGGTGCAACTAGTGTGCCATTTGGTGCCACTAGAGTGCCATTTTCAGCCTCCATCAGTTGTGTTAGAACATTAATCCAACTCATTATTACCTTAGTTACACTACTTGGTCAATTTTATTGCATTTTTGCAATAATACACTATGTGGTGGACTAGGGGTGCTTAGTTGGACAAATGCCAAGTCAAATTGGGGCATTCACACCCACATGAAAACTCTATCTTAGTCAACCAGACACATGTGTTCCATCATCATTTCTGGTGCACTCCCATTCATTGAATTTGAACAACTTGGTTGACTAGGAGCGCCAAAGGTGGATTTTGTCCATTTTTGGCTTGATTTGGTGCATTTAATGCCACCTTAAGACTCTGAACCACCCATATTTCCACACCCACACATGCCAAGGTGTAATCATTGACCCACATCATCTCATCCATTTCCAAACAGAAATTCATGGTTGTTTGGGCTGATTTGGGGCGTGATTGGCCCACCTAGGGGGGATTGATGCCAATTTGGAAATTTTGACTTGTACACTCGCATTGGGATTCCAAAGCCTCACAAAACTTTCCAAATGTATTATAAACCTGATAATAACATGTTTTAATTTTAGACAGTTAAAATTATCATGGTTCTATTCACATATTTGTGTGTAAATTACTTCTCAATTCATGGTGTTTGTTGGTTTTTGCACCAAATTTGATTTGTGAGCTTCACTAATGCTCCTAGATTCTCCTGTGGTTTGAATTTACCACATGGTATAGATCCTATTGGAGATTATTGAGTTTTAGATCAATTCAGAGTGTCTTGAGCTGCGGTTGTTAGTGAAATTCTAGATAAAATCGAGTTGTTTTGCAATACATCCAACAAAAATTCATCACCAATTGTGCAAGAATAAATGGAAGCTACCCACATATTTCTAACACCTTTCAAATTCTTTGATTGGAAGGCAGAGATGGTGATTCAGTTGAGATCCAAAGGGCTTTACAGAGTTACCATGGGCATTGAGGTGGAGCCAAACGTTGTTGTTGAGAAAGCCAAGTACTTAAATAGATTGGATGAGGGATATGGATTGTTGTGTCTGAGCATCTCAAGAGAGCTCTTGTTCCTCATTGACAGTTTGACAACACCCAATGAGGTCTGGGTAAAACTAGAGACATTGTTTGGGAAAATTGATGAGCTACGTGGACACCATCTTGAGAATGACCTTATTAGCTTGAGCCTAATGCACTTTGACACAATCCAGGACTTCTTCACCAAGTTTAAGTCACTTGTGTTGCATCTGAAGCAATGTGGCATTGAGAATAAATACTACCAATTGATTTTGTCAATTCTTTCGAAGTTGGGGCCAGAGTTCTCAGTTTTTGTGATCACATTTCACTCCGGCAAATTAACACTTCGAAACTGGAAAATGCCAAGTCTGGCTAGCTTCATGGAGTCACTCACTCTGGAGCAAGAAAAACTAGTCCAAATGGGAACCATCAATACCAAATATAAATCCTTATCCATGGGAGTTTTGAATTCCTCAAAGGGGAATCCCAAACCGAAGAATTTGAAGCTGCCAGAGAAGAAGAAACTAGAAAAACTGAAATCCAGTGATGGAAGTTCAAATCCTTCCAAGGAGAAGGACAAGAGGGAAAAAGAGAAGACCAAATGCACCTATTGCCACAAGGGATGGAATCCAGAGATCTCATGCATGAAAAATACCATTGACCAGATGGCACAGCTGCTGGAGAAGAACAACATTCCAATCCCTGACTACGCAAGGAAGAAGGACGGCATCTCCAGTTCGAATGACGACAAGGAGAAATGCCATGCTTTGGTAGAAGGTTCCTATAACTATTCATATTTTATCATTGATTCAGGGGCTTCTAGGAACATGGTATCCAAGAGAGAGCTCTTCTCCTCCATGGATTCGAATACTGGCCCAGCAGTTCGAATGAGGGATGGTTCAGAAATCCATACCAAGGGGATTGGGAGGATTGACTTAGAGAATGGCTACTTCAGTGATGTATTGTATGTACCATACCTTGCATCAAATTTGTTTTCAGTCTATTGTATGACCCATACAGGAGAGGAAAAGAGAGTGACCTTCACTCCAGACATGGTAGAGATTTCAGAAATCTCAACAGACCAAGTCATTGCAATTGGGTATGCAGACCACCATGAGAGGACGTACAAGTTTTCTAACTTCCTCCCCATTTCCAATGAACAAGCACTTCTCTCACATGCCAATGAGGTTTTGAAGCTATGGAATGAAAGGTTTGGTCACATGAACTACAAGTACCTCCAGGAACTACACAGAGATGAGATGGTGGAAGGACTTCCACAAATCAGATCATCAAATGGAGCATGCATTGGGAAGCATCCAGAGCAAAGCTATGAGAAAGGGAAGGCAAGGAGAGCCACACAACCACTTGGGTTGGTACACTCATAATTTATTGTTCCATTTCCCACTCCATCATATGGTGAATCAATGTATGTACTTACATTCATATATGATTACTCTCGATTTTGTTGGGTGTACTTTCTCAAATTTAAGTCTGAGGTGTTTGACCACTTGAATATTTGGAAGGAATTGGTAGAAAATCTGAGTGGGAATAAGATTAAAGTCCTTAGGACTTATAATGGGAAGGATTATTTAAACAATAACCTACAGCACCTTTGTGAGGAGTGTGGCATCCAAATGCAACACTCAACTCCCTACACACCACAGCAAAATGGTGTGGCCAAGAGGAAGAATAGATCTCTCAAGGATATGGCCACTTACATGATAGAAGCAAGGTATATAAGTCCCAAGATATGGGCTGAGGCCATTAGTTGTGCTGCACACATACAAAATAGAGCCTTCCATAAATCAGTAAAAGGAAAGACACCTTACAAGGCATGGTGTTGATTACAGCCACAAAGAAACGAGTGAATTATGGTTGGGTATGGTGAGGATAATAAAGGATACAAACTCTTTGACACTTACACTTTCAATGCATTTTTTAAAAGAAGTGTGAAATTTGAATAAGAGCCAATTATGGATTTCGAGCTTGCACCAGGGGAATGCTCCTCTCCTCAACCATTCGAAGATGTAAGTGATGATACATGCTTTGTTTTTTCTGATATGTATGATATAAATATGGCTGAAGATGATATTGTTGTATATGACACACCATAAATTCCCAAGTGGGCTGAAAACCCCATTCAAGCTGCAAGGGAATTGGCAGGCAATCCCCATGAGCCTAGGAAGACTAGATCACAAACTAGTAGTGCTTCCTTTGCAAGTTATAGTGCTCTTTCTGAGCACTGTTATATGCTGATTGGGTCTGATACTCAGACATATCAGAAATATTGTAATGACCCAATATGGAAATCAGCAATGGAATAAGAATTCCAGTCCCTCCAAGAGAACACAACATGGGAATTGGTTCCCCTTCCTCCCAAGAGGAAGCTTGTCCAATGCAAGTGGATATTCCGAACAAAAATTTCTGCTAGTGGTTCAGATCTGAAACATAAGGCAATATTATTTTCTAAGGGCTATTTTTAGGTTCATGGTGTTGATTACACAGAGACCTTTGCACTAGTTGCAAAGATGGACTCCATAAGACTAGTTCTTGCAGTGGCAACTAGTAAGGGTTGGAAAGTTCACCACATGGATGTTAAAAGTGTCTTCTTGCATGGTGAGCTATAGGAAGATATCTATATGAAGAAACATAAAGGTTTCCAAGAGGATCCTTCATTGGTATGTAGTTTTAAGAAATCATTGTATGGACTCAAGCAAGCCCCGAGGGATTGGGATGCAAAAATGGATGCTTTTTTGCTCTCTATTGGTTTCACTAGATGGAAATCAGACCCTAATGTGTATTTGTAAAAACATGATGGTATTTTTCAGCTTATTTTTCTTTATGTTGATGGTGTTCTCATTACAGGTAGCTGCACCAATTCAATTGGTTCAATTAAGTCATCTTTCCATAGTGAATTTGCCATGACCGACCTAGGATTGCTAAGGTAATTTTTGGGCTTGGAAATTGAGAAAAGTCAAAGGGGCATCAAGATGAGTCAACCACAGTATGCTTCATACTTGCTGAATAATTTTAACATGGCTGAGTGTAAGGCATCCAAGTCTCCCTTTCTTTTTGGCATCAAAATGCATGAATTTGGCAATTCTCCATTGGTAGATATTACACTCTACGGGAAACTAGTGGGAAGCTTGCTCTATCTCACTCACACAAGACCTGATTTTTATTATGCTATAAGTGCTATAGAAATACATATGTACTAGAAACATGACCTCCATTGGAGGGCAGAAAAAATAATTCTTCAGTATGTCTAGGGTACAAAGAATTTCGGGGTGCACTACACAGCTAGTTCCTCACTTCAACAAGATGGATTTTTTTATTCAGATTGGGTTGGATATCCCACTAACGGGAAGTCAAATTCAGGTTTTGTATTTATGATTGCTGAAGGTCCCATTTTCTGTTCAAGTGAGAAATAACACACCATTTAACTTTCATCATTAAAGGCCAAGTACAGGGCAGCATTCAATGCTGCTACACAATTTGTTTGGTTGCAGGGAATTCTTCGAGAATTTGGTGTCACAATTGATTCTCCAACCAAAATTTGGGTGTACAATAAAAGTTTCATAAAAATATCTATTGATATAGTTCAGAGGAAGAGGACAAATCACATAGAGATCCATATGCACTGCATCCAAGGCTTAGTGCTTGACAGGGTGATTTCACTGCAGTATTGCCCATCCACCGAGCAAACTGCTGATATTTTCACCAAGGTTTTCACAGAGAAGACATTCACTTACCTGAGATATTTTATTGGGGTGATTGAAGGACAGTGATTTTCTGCTATTTTATGCATATTTCAGCCCCATGTCCATTCTTGAGGAAAGGTTCTGTCCCATGAGGTTTTCCTTCTCTTCCTCGGTTTATATGGGCAAATAAAATTTTCTGAATTGTAATTGAGGTGACTTGAGCCATTGTTTCCAAGGCCTCCATAATTTTGTGAGATGTACTTAGTTTTTGGATTAAGGGAGGTTTTAGAACAGTAATACAACTCATTAGTACCTTAGTTACACTACTTAGTCAATTTTATTGCATTTTTGCATTAATACACTATGTGGTGGACTAGGGGTGCTTAGTTGGACAAATGCCAAGTCAAATTGGGGAATTCACACCCACATGAGAACTCAAGTTAAGTCAACCACACAAATTTGCACTATCATCATTTCTGGTGTGCTCCCATTCATTGAATGTGGCCAACTTGGTTGATTAGGAGCGCTAGAGGTGGATTTTGTCCATTTTTTGCTTGATTTGGTGCATTTAATGCCACCTTGAGACTCTAAACCACCCATATTTCCACACCCACGCATGAAAATGTGTAATCATTGACCCACACCATCTCATCCACATCTAGTCAGGAATTTGTGGTTGTTTGGGCTGATTTGGGGCATGATTGGCCCACCTAGGGGGGACTGATGCCAATTTGGAAATTTTGATTTGTACACTCACATTGGGCTTCCAAAGCCTCACAAAACTTTCCAAATGTATTATAAACCTGACAATAACATGTTTTAATGTTATATAGTTAAAATTATCCTGGTTCTTTTCACATTTATGTGTGTAAATTACTTCTTAATTTATGGTTTTTGCTGGTTTTTGCACCAAATTTGATTTGTGAGCTTCACTAACGCTCCTAGATTATCCTGTGGTTTGAATTTCTCACAATTTGGTTTTAGTTGGTTGGTATTTATGCTAATTTAATCTTTAGTTACATTCCGTTAGATCGCATTCAGTCATTCTAGCACTAGTTACGCATGGTTGCATGGGGAAGTGGTGCCTTTGTTCACCTACCTTGTCAGTTTAACTGATTATCGGACTAAATTAGACATGTTGAGTTATACTAATGGTCTCCGATAGTGATTTAGACACTCCTAGTTAGCCAGTCAATCAGGATTGAGTTGGTAGATTCAAATATTATTCACATGATTTGAATTCTCCTTTATGTAACATCAGTGTATACTGTTGGAATTAGTGAAGATTAATGTTGTAATTTATTGAGCAATACTTATCTATTTTCTGTGAAAATTTTCTTGTTCAATGTACATTTTTCATTCCATTCAACTACACAATTATACCTTTCAATTGCACTTATTTCCTGTAGATCAATATTTCAATAATTCAAACATGGTATCAAAGACTTGTTTAGGCTAGAAGCAAGTTTGTACAACCTCCATAATACACCAGAAGTAGCTGTGTTTCCACATAAATCCTGTAATGATAGACTTTCTCCCTTTGAATAATGTTCAGAGAATTCTATCTAGGTGTGACAGACCCTAAGAAAGTGTACTTGTCGAGGTGGAAGGATTTATTCTGACATAGTTGCGAATTGATTATGTTTTTACAGTGTTACTCATAGGTACCTACGTATCCAGTTGAAGAATTGATTATTCAGGAGGAAAATTGATGGAATCTACAGCTCTTATACCCTAGATCTGTACGCCCTTCAACTATGTTGATTTGAGGGAAGATATGTAGGTCTCCTTGCGCAATCTTGTCCTACTTAGGATGACTATGGGAAGAGAGACAAAGCATCATCACCTTACTGAGAAAAATAAGTTCTTGAATCAATTGGATGAATCCTTTGGCTTTCTATGCATTCACATATACTAGGATCTACTCTTCCACCTTAAGGTATTAAAGACTCCAAAAGAATATTGGGAGAATGTTGAATTCTTGTTTGGAAAGCAAGATGAGCTTCGATGGCACATATTGGAGAATGATCTAATTACATTGCATCCCATCAGTTTGAAAACTATCCTGTAGTTTTTCACAAATTTCAAGTCCCTAGCACTACAGTGTAGACAATGCGGAAGAGTGATGAAGGATGAGAATCTTGTGCTCTCTGTGCTCAACAAAATTGGTTCTGACTACTCTATCTTCATCTCTACCTTTCACTCTAGAATAGATTCCATCCCCAATTGTAAGATGCCTTCCCTAGAAATGTTTTTTGAGTCCTTAATACAGGAGCAGGATAAGTTGGTCCCAATGGGAGCCTTGAAAACCTCCAAGAACCAAGCTCTTCTTATGTCAGACGTTACCAATGTGCAAGCTAAAGGGAAGCATAAGAGGAAGGATCCCAAAGCCTCTGATTTGAAGCCAAAAGAGAATCATAAGTCTTATGAAGGAGCCTCGGGCTGGAAGAAAAAGAAAAAGTTTGAAAATACTAGATTTCCTTATTGTATGAGAGGATTTCATCCTGAAAGTTGGTGCATGAAGAATAATATCGACCAACTATTATCCCTCCTTAAATAGAACAATATTTCCCTTCCATAAGGAGCAAAGAATTCTTATTTTGGACCACCAACAGAAGATCATGAGATATGCCATGCCTTGAATGCAGGCCTTACTCAGTCAAAAGCTTTCTTGATAGATTCTGGAGCATCCAACCACATGGTTTCCTACAGGGAATCCTTCTCCACTCTCACTCTATCAGGAGGACCTAGCATTCACATGGGATATTACTCCCAAATTCCAGCAACAAGAATAGGTTCAGTTAAAATCTAGCATGGTGAGTTCAAGAATGTTCTCTATGTTCCCTCTCTTGCAACTAATTTGATGTATGTTTATCAAATGACCCACACAAGAACTCCCAAGAGATCTACCTTCGAATCAGACTCATTTGAAATCACAAAAAAAGCTACTAGATATCTCATAGCGAAAGGGTTTTCTAACCATTCCTCAAAGGCTTATGAGTTCTCTCATTTTTTTCTTGTTTCACATCCTACATCTCTATTGACTCATGCTAACAGCAACAACAAGAAGAAATGGCATGAGATATTTGGGCATCTCAATTTCAAATATCTCCATCAATTCTATGATGAAAAAATGGTTGAAGGCTGGGCTCTCATCCAAAATTCAGATGGAGTATGTCTTGGTTCTTGGTATGTAAGCATCCATAGAAGAGTTATGAATTTGGGAAGGAAACTAGGGATGCCTCTACACTTTATTTGAGACATAGTGATGTGTTAGGACCGATGCCTACAACATCAATTAATGGTTCCAGGTATTTCCTTACTTTTATTGATGATTGTTCTAGCTTATGCTGGGTATATTTCATGAAACAAAAATCATAATTATTTGTAATTTTTAAAAATTTTAAAGCTATGATTGAGAATAGTTGCAGGAAAAAGATCAAGTCCATAAGATCAAATAATGGAGGTGAATACATTAAGAGATATTTTCAGCATTATTGTGAATCTGAGGGGATTCGAATGGAACACTCAATTCCATACACACCATAGCAGAATGGTGTGGTTGAGAGGAAAAATAGATCATTAAAGGAGATGGAATCCTGTCTTCTCCAAGCCAAGAATATTCCTCCTTCTCTTTGAGCAGAAGCTATAAACTATGCTTCATACATACAGAATAGAGTGCCTCATAAATCAGTGGTTGGGGCCACTCCATTCGAATCCTACATGGTCATAAGCCCAATGTCTCTCACTTGAGAGTTTTTGGTTCCAAAGCTTGGGCCAGAATACCCATTGATAAGAGAAAGGCCTTCCAATACCAGAGTAGCGAATGCATACTATTGGGATATGCAGAGGATACAAAAGCGTATAAGTTGATGGAACTTGCAACTAGAAAATGCTTCTTTGAGTGCAGTGTTCAGTTTGAAGAAGATCACTTGTTTGATCTACCACCATCTGAAGCACAAGAAGGTATAACCACTCTTCCACTACCTTTTGATGATGATATTTTGTCACATGTTTCAGATTCAGATGAAGAGGAACAAGATCAACATGATCTTGATATTGAGGTTGTACCTCATGAATATCTAGATCCAGATCCATCTTCCATTCCAAACCAAAATCCTAAGCCTAGATGGGCCCAAAATCTCATTGAAGTAGCTGGAAATGGAGCTGGGAATCCAGAAGACAAAAGGAGAACCAGGTCCCAATATCAGAATGAGCCTTGTTGCTCTCTCTCACACAGATTCAATCTCTATAGAGTGGTGCAACAAGGTTCCAGGAAAGTGCTACTTGATGATAGAGAATGATCAACCATTTATCCCATATAAGAACAAAATTGATCATCCTTTCCTCCTCCATAAAGAAGAAACACATACTAGATTCATCAGATCAAAAGAACATTGAGAGGTTCACATGCACATCTTCAGGATTTTGTTGCATAGAAGAACCGTACTGCTGCAAATTACACCATAGTTTTTAAAGTTATTTCCTAAAGAGGAGGTTTTTTTCCCCTAAGAATAGATTGAATTTCATGTTCCTTTTTTTTTCGAGGGGGGGGGTTCCATCATATTTTCCCCTATTTCCTCAGTTTATTAAGCAGTTTTTGTTCTTTTAGATTGTAATGGGTGGCTTTTGGCCTTGTTTCCAGGGCCCAAGTTTTCAAAGTTGGGATTATGGGGGGGTGTTATGATTATTATAATCCTCCCTTGTCCAGATATAGTGTGGATATAGTCTATTAGATCATTTTCCTAACTTAGGAGTCATTTGCTAGAGTTTGGTGCCACCATGATCTTGGTGCCACTGGTGACATTGGTGCTACCAATGTGCCACTTGGTGCCACTGGTTCCAATCCCTACACTTTAGGATCCACTCCAAGTGCCATTGTCATCCTCCATCAATTGGTTATAGTTGGTAGGTAGTTATGCTAAGTTTATCTTTAGTTACATCACATTCAGTCTGTCTAGCACTAGTTATGCGTGGTTGCATGGGGAAGTGGCGCCTTTGTTCACCTACCTTGTTAGTTTAACTGGTTTAACTAGTTTAACTTATTGTCAGAATAAATTAGACATGTCGAGTTATACTAGTGGTCTCTGATGGTGATTTAGACACTTCTAGTTAGCCAGCCAGTCAGGATTGAGTTGGTAGATTCGAATCTTATCCACATGATTCAAATTCTCCTTTATGTAACATCATTGTATACTGCTAGAATTAATGAAGATTAATGTTGTGATTTATTGAGCAATACTTATCATTTTTATGTGAATTTTTTCTTGTTCAATGTACATTTTTAATTCCATTCAAGTACATACTTTTACCTTTCAATTGCACTCATTTCTTGTAGATCAATGATTCAATAATTCAAACACTTCCCCAAGTGAAACTAGTTTGAGACCTAACTCTCTATAACCTGACCTCGTTGAGGACATGCACCGAGAAACAATCAAAGAGAATATTGATATGATATTAAAGAGAAGTGGTATTTGTTCTTTCCACAATTGGATTTATAGCATGGCTAAATATAGAGATGATCTTGTTGCATAGNAACATTGGTCTTGAGGTGGTGAAAAGGGATATATATATATATATATATATATATATATATATATATATATATAAGCCTTAATAAAACCCTATTTGATCAAGTAACATCAAAGATGTTGATGGAAACCATTTATGTATGAATTTATTTATGTTGATTGCATAAGTGTTGGAAAAGGGATTGGGTAAGAATCCCTTCAAACTTATTTAAATACCCTAAATTGGAATTCTTGTGATGTTTGAATGGATTTATGTGGAGAATTTTCCACCTAGTATGGTATGGTATATGATAAATACGGAAAGCCTTAGACATGTATGATTGTCCAAATTTAGAGTGCATTCATATGAGTAAATAACCAAATAAAATCAAGACTTTTGATCCCAATGTGTAAGTGAGTGCCATGTGATTCTTTGTCATGGGTGAGGCTATAATGTAGTTGGATATGGATAGTGGTTCACAAGTTTCCAATGGTCTCCATATTTTTATTGGTGTCCTCTATTGTAACCTTCTTTCCAACATTGGAGCGCCATTGGATGTGGGGTATTTCTTGAGGGACTGCTTGTAGAGAAAGGAAATGCCTTATGGTACACATGAGGGACTATTTAGTAGAGAAAGGGTATATTCTTGATGTGTGTTGAGCTGAGAAGGAATATGTCTAGATGTTCATGCAAGTAATAGGGATATGGTCATATGATGTGTGAAGTCGTTGGTTATACCTTCCAATCATCATGATGGAATGGATGACATGAGAATATGGTATTCATGAATTAATGCATGGGTGCATTGATTGAATGTCCATAATAGCTTGTGTAAATATTATGGCTATGCATATATATTCATATGGGCAGATATGTTTGAATACATTGTGTGAATGCATGTTTGTGCCATGTTTCATTGCACTTAATATGTTACTATCTAAAATGATTGAGTTATTGGTAAATCATAATTCTGAGATCATTTTGATGAGTTGTTGTGAACATAGTGAAATAATAACATGAAAAAGTACTTATGTTATATTGGTCTACAAGAATGCTCTATTGAGAGAACAGAGATGAATAAAAAGGTTGCCTTGGATATGGAAGTTAAAACAAACCATAACAAAGAGAGGTACTATTGCTCACACATTGAAAGCTAAGTATTGAGTGGAACTTGTTGTATTATTTAGAAATTAGTCATTGTAATAATTATTTCCAATATTGGTTGATAGTTAGAAATATGACTCATGATATTGTATGTTTATGCTACTGAAACAAGTGAATGGTGAATATACCAAGTAAGGAAATGGATGGATATTATAAGCTAGGAATTATGGGAAGAAGGACACTACGATACAATTGGAACCCCATCATTGCCACATATTACTAGTTGAGTAGAGGGTAACAATAGGATGTATGGAATTAAGAATATGTAGGTTGTGTTAAGAAGAGAAATGATTTGAATTCTTTTCCATGGAAACCATCCGAAGGAAAAAATATTCATACATAAAATAATGGGAATAAAATATCATAATTATTTCTTATATGAATATTCATCCTAGCCCAGGGATATTGAAAATTCCTATGAACATGATAATTGTTACATGAGAATGGATAATATACATATTTACCTTGATGATTGATATGGGTGCATGATGATCTGCCAGTCCTGTGAAGGAATCTAGGGCAGGGACCAATCAATTCCAGTGCATTATTACAAGATAACCAATAACTATGTCAAATTGCAAGGAACAAGGATGTTTTGGAAAATGCAATTGAAGAAGCAACGTGGGAGCTAAAGGAGGTCATATAAAGGCATATTATACATGTTCAAACATTGATAAATCTCATCATTGTAAGCATATATATTATTGATGATAATTGAGGATCATGCATAAATTGAGGGAGAGAGGAATGTAACACCATGTTTTTAACCCAATGATGCAATTATTTATATAACGATGAAATGACTAGAAGTCAAATATAAATGGTTTATGATTACTAGAACCATTTTAATGATGTATAATGATATTTAATAAAAATACCTAATGGTTGCAGGTGAAGAATGAAGAAGAGGTGGGGAGATATGATTCTATTAGTGGGGGAAGTGGAAGGGGAGTATATAGGAGAGATGACCCCAGTAATTTATTAATCCAAGTCATTATCCATTTTTGAAACATTAGAATTTGGTTTTATCCTAAGGTCCCTAAATCTATGTTTATGAGAGTGCCTTTATTAGCCTTAACTTTATTATTATGCTAATATAGGATTAAGAGGGGTAAAGTGGGTTCTTCATGAGTTCCACATGGAAAGTTAAAGTCACGCCTATATAATGTGAGAATTGTGTTAGCATATCATTCATTCTAACATTTCTAATGTCCTACAATTTCGTGAACTACGATGTTGATTATCATTCTAACCATCTTAGATGTTGCATGCAAGAGAAAACATGGCCTATAGTTGATATCCTTGGATCCCTAGAATGAAGACTCCCTAGTTGGCCTATTCTAGAGTAATAGAAGGGAATGGGGACAACCTAAGGGGCTAAATGTAGAGAAGTGGGTCCCATTCCTTATGTTGTGCAGGTTGATAGGGGGTGAGTGATAGTGGATTGGGATGGTTATAGAGGGGGGTTAGATTTATATATTTCTTATCATATATACTCCTTGGCCAACATGTTCCGGAGAACTAGAATGGAATTGGGATATCCCAAGGGACTGGTTACAAAGAAGGGAATCTCATTCCTTGTGTTGCGCAAGTTTATGGCTGAGAAGTGATAGGAATTGGGATAGTTGTATATTGGCTTCAGAACTAGATATTTGTCTGATTTTTCGTCATTCCTTGTGTTTTGTGTGATGAATTTTGGGTTCAGTAGAAGAGTTGGGAAAATTCACCCCTTGTGGATTGATAGCTCCAGCTTAGGGGTGACCTATTTCATAGAAATAAAGAGTGGTAGAATGTCTATGGCTAGGAGGAACGTCCTTCATCTATAGTCAATTGGAAAACTTCAAAAGTTAAGTTTCTAGTTGTGTAATCAAAGCCATGCATAGATTTGCAATTATGTAATTGTTTAATTCATTATTTATGGAAATGTGTGTATGCATGGATTCTATTGATAGACCATTGTTCATTATTTGAAATCAATAGAACCCATTTCAATTAGTTAGCATAGCATTGTTTTGAATCTGTATTGTGTGGTATAGTGGAACTTTATAAATGGGTTGTATTGATTGGAAATGGTCTTTAATTCTGTAATTTTAATGTACATACCACTACAATTAAAGAAATGTTAGACCAAGAAACCCCTACTTTTCTTGTTGGTATAAGGGTACATTAGAAATTGGCATCAAAGCTATTAGTTATAGCATGAGGGGTTCTATGGATTTAATGAAAATGAATGATAGTGTTTTTGGTACTATGCTAAGGTGATATACATGTTTCCTTTGTACAAAGGGACTAGTTATTTTATCCATGCTCAGAATTGTGTGGGATTGTTGTGTTAAGTTGTTTGATGAATTAGATAATGATTGGTGATCATTGTGAAAATGTATAAATGTTGATACAAGTGTTTACATTAGATATTGTATTGATATTACCATCAATAATTAACGATGTACACCCTTTATAATCTCTAACATGTTTAAATATATTGCATTATTGAATGATGGGCTTGGTGGCCTATTGAGTGACGATTGTTCACCTAGAAGGATAAGAATTTTAATTATTGATTATACTTATCATTATCCAATGTGTATGTTTTATAATGCATGGTTTTAAGTGCATTGACATTGTCCTTGGTATGGTCATCCTTAAGATTTAAGATTCCTTTCACCTATGGTTTTGTAGATGACTATTGAAATGAAATGCTCTTGGTAGCTATCTTTATTGTTTCAATTTATTGATTGCATCAAGGAAGGAAACAAGGCGATAAAAGTTGGAGATTATGATGCCATGCAAATTAAAAAAGGGGTCATGAAGGGCCTAATCAAATGATGTTTGAATCTAAACTCCTTGATAATTAAGGTAACAAACTATATAACATGCTGAGAACATTATACTCAAAATGAGAACTCTTGCCATAAAAACTCATACTTTTACATCAAAAACATAAAAACCAACCCTTGAATTGAAAAGTGGTGCTACCAATAGAACCCTGTTTTTTGGTGGGGGGGGGGGGGGGGGGGGGGGGGGGGGGGAGATAAGATTATAACTGTTTGGAAACCCTGGTAGGTGTCCTTGCAATCAAAACCCTAAATGAAGCCCTAAATAAAAAAAATTAGTGCTACTAATAGCATCATTTTTTTCAGATCTAAAATTATGACTTCTTGAAAAACTCAACTGATGTCAGCGCAATCAAAACTCAAATTCAACCCATGAATCAAAAAGTGGTGCTACTGATGGCACCCCTTGCTTCAATTGGGTTACACTTGCATTCATTTCATAATTATGCATGGGCAAAAAAAAATTATTTTATTTTTTATTTTAAATAACTTTAAAAAAATATCCCTATTTCAATTATAAAAAAAAAAGCTTAAAAAAACTCAAGGGGTGTAATTTAAAAAAAAATACATTTAAAAATATTTAAATTTAAATTTTTTTAAATAAATTTGAAATTAAAAAAATACAAATATTAAAAAATAAAATAAAACTAAAATAAGCCCACAGGGCATAGAATAATTGTTTGGTGAATGGGTGTATTGTTAAGTAACTACTTATGTAAGGTCATTGGGTCGAAATTCTATGGGTGGGAGCCTTACAATATATTTTTTCAATGTGGTTCACAAACCCCCCAGTGGGTTGTTACGTCCATGGGAAGAGATCACATGAGTCCCACCCAAAGGGGCCTCACCCCTCGCTCTGATTACAGAGCTAACCTGATGGGGACATCGAGTTAGGCCCTTATATATCAATGTATAGCCACCCGGGGATTTGACCACGTGACCTTCTACTCACAACTTACAACACTCAACCACTTGAGCTAGCTCATTGGACTTAGCCTTACAATATATATATATATATATATATATATATATATATAGAGAGAGAGAGAGAGAGAGAGAGTCAATTAGAAAATAAAATAAACAAAAAAAACTTTAAAAATTTTGAATTAAAAATTGAAAACATTTCAAAAGAATTAACAAAAATGTTTTAAAAATAACTAAAACATTTAAAAAACCTAAATTTAAAATCAAAACAAATAAAAATAAGAATATAATAATCCCTAAGGGGTAGATCACATGGTTGGAGATCTGAATCCAAAGACCATGGATATTGAGATTGAAGGTTCATTTCTCACGAATCCAACTCTCTGGGTCCTTCGGGGTTAATCTCCAAAAACTGGAGCCAATAGGGTGATGCCCCTCCAGGTGGAACCCCTAGATTTATTATTGTGGATGTAGCGAACCCCTACCACAATTGTCAATGTTGTGAACCACGTGAAAAAAAAAAAATATAATAAAAAATATTTTTTAAATTAAAAATTAAAATAAAATAAAGACAATTAAAAGTAAAATAAAATAAAAGCAATTTTAAAAAATACATAGACCATGTACCCCCTCTCATATCCTTCCCCACGCCCATGTACGCCTCCCCTAATGTCCCTTCCTAGCCTGCACCCCCTCCCCTCCCCCCGCACTCCCTCGCCCTCCCTGGCCCCTCTCCTCTCCCCTCCCCCTCATTCCCCCACCCATTCCTTCCCCCTCTGACTCCTTGCACCCCTTCTGCCACCTCCACTTCACCCCCTTCACCCTCATGTCGCCCTCTAACACCTAATTCTTTATTCTGGAATCGATCCCCAATTATTGTGGGGCATGTTGCAGCAGCAACCGTTCTCCCCAAATTTCTTAAATTTTGGGCCCCTCCTCATGATTAGCGTTGTTTTTAATCGTTGGATCCTTTGAACCTTTTGGTCATGCTTTAATGTTGGATGATTTTAAAGGATTGACTCTCATCCTGTTTTCGGAGGTTGTGTGTGTTTGAAATTGTTTGGGTCACTGATTGTGAGTTTGGTTTTGCTGATGGATCTTTGAAAGGCCGCTATTTCAGAGGTGAAATGTATTTTGACCGCTGTTGATTTTTAAAACTGTCCGAACAATCAATTTTCTGTTAATTGGGTGTCATACTATGTTAAATAGGCGACTGCTGTCCATTTCCCTTCCGTCGTTGCGGCTCCCAAAGCATTTAAGCACCCGATGTGTAAAGCACTCCGCTCGTCGATGTGTGTCGGCCCTCTAGTCGCATGTTTATAGCCTTTTCGCTTCCGTCGTTGCGGCTCCCAAATCAATTAGACACCCAAAGTGAAAAGTGCTTCGCCGCCAATGCAGGTCGCTTGTCCGTAGTCTTTTCCTTTCCCACCGTTGCGGCTGTGTGGAGCAATTGGCTTCCGATGTCAATATCTTCTGACTTCCGATTAATAATTTTCCCGCCCACGGGTCGCGTGTCCTTAATCTCTTCTTTTTCGTCGTTGCGGTTGTGAATAGGTCTACCCTGCCGAGGTTAGCGCTCTGAGCCTTCGATGAAGTTCATGTTTCCTGTCGTGGGTGTCTTCCTTCGAACCCATAGTTAGACGAAGTAGGGGTGCCAGCGTTTGTTAAGCCTTGTGGTAATAACGCAGTACATGGCCTTCTTAATGCTTAGCTATTTTAGTTGATATGGTTTGAATGCGATTCCAATGAATGATGCACGTCGTTTGATGGCAGGTGGTTTCCGGAGATTGGTCAAACTACTGCAGCGCTAAGGGAGACGGACCATTTGGTAGAGGTATAGCTGAAACTAGCAGGATCGCAAGGAGGACAAGTGGAATAGAAGACAAAGCAGTAGCTACCAAGGCACAGACCTGAAAGGTCCGTCAGTGACTCACCTGATCATGGGTTTGCGCAGAAAAGAAGGATCTGAAACGTTCGAGGGACTGGAGAGTCACACGTTTGGGGGCAGCCCAAACGATCTGTTGTTGTAGTTTAAATATTGGAAAGTTAGAACTTAAAAAGGGGGCTTTTTCCATGGAAAAACTTGTAACTTAATGCTTGTAAGAGGAACTATTTCGTTTTACAACCAGAGACTGCAAATTTTGCCTGTTGGAGGAAGTGCGGTGTGGAATATGTCAATGTGATTAACTGAGCAATGTTGAATGTGAACTATTTCGTTTTCAGCTGTGTCTCATTAGCTGTAAGAGCGTTCTAATTTCTTGAACCTATGTTCTTGTCTGAATGTTTTCAGTACTTTTATGATGTTTTTCCACTATGAGTAATGAGAGTTTAAACTGTTGATGAGCTATCTTATCATACATATTTTTATTCATGTTTATATGTTTGGTTCTAAGAACAGCTATCTGTGATTTACCATAACACATGAATAGAAGTGCATTACTCATGAATGAATACCCAGCTCTCTAGAGATAGTTTAGTTAGTATTTGTTTTCTCTTGCATGATTTGGATGCTTGTGAGTTCTAAGACGAGAGGTAAGAACCTACGCATCACATTGTGACTACTCTTTGCATATGTATCACCTTGCATTGTTAATTAGGCACGTGCATATCACACCTTAAATCAAAAATACAAAAATACACGGTGGATCGGTCCGCAACCGATAAAACCTTTTGTTACTTGAATTACGGTAGCCGGACCACAAACCAGATGGATTCCCTATACCAAACAGTCACGAGCTAGTTGGGAACGTTGACTGGGGAGAATCCCTTGCTGTTGTTGCCTACGATTTTCTAGGCCTCAACAGTTTCTAGTGCTAGAAGGAGGGCCACCAGTGCATGGCTGGCCAAGGAAACCCGTTTTCCCGAGATTATTCCACCGGTAACAGTTCTGAAAGCAGTGGGTTTCATAATCCAATTCCAAAAGAAAGGAGTACAGAACATCTATATTCTATTGGCAACGAAGTTGTTAATGATCTAAGAAGACACACCAGGGCATATGTAAAAAATATTGGAGGATTGCCAATCATCCCTGAATTGCCCAGAAGAGAATATAAAAAGAAAGATTGTCCTATAGTAGAAGACTCGGTGCTGGTTGGGGACTGGGAAGAACTTGTAGAAACAGCCTTACAAGAAGTTGTGCTACCTTTGAATCAAGAAGGTCCAGATACTCCTCACAGTTATTCTGCTCACACTCCTACTTCCTCACCTCCTCACTCTCCACCCAGACTCATGGCAGGTGTAAATTCTAATCCACCACCTAACCCACCAAATCCACCACCTGCTTGGAGAGCCAGATCACCATTAAACCTGACACCTCCATTACATGATCTACCTCAAGCCTTTGACAATATGTTGCCCAAGTTCGACCCAAGTGAGAGGATATTAGTAGATGACCACCTACAAAGTTTTTACTTGGCAATAGAAGGATTAAGGGCCAGGGAGTATGAAGATGTAGTCTGCAAACTGTTCCCGCATACCCTTAAGGGAGCTGTAGCATCATGGTACTTTGGGTTGCCTGCAAACTCTATCCCTGATTGGGATACCTTTGAAAGGATCTTTAGGAGTAAATATGTGACTCAGAAGACTCATGCAACCCTCATGAAAGAGCTATGTGCCTTAAAGAAAGAGAGAAAGGAAAAGGTGCACAGTTTCACACAAAGATTTGCAGCCTATCTCAAGAATTTTTCTGAAACGGACAAACCTTCAGACAAGGTCCTGATTGAATATTATACTTCAGCTTTAGGCCCTGAGTTGGCCATGTTTGCCAAAATAAGGGCCAAGCCTACTTTGGCGGAAACCTATGCAGAGGCAGAAGTAGTGGAGGCTGAAAGAGAAAGTATTGAAGATTATCCCGAACAGTCAAGAGAGAAAGGTACGAGAAGGAAAGCCTTATTGTTTACTAAGCCTAAGGAAGAGAAATCGCCAGATTTTGAAAATATGTCAAAAATGATGCAGAAGCTTTCCAACAAAATCATAGATTTGGAGAAAGAGAAGGAAACACAAAAGTTCTATAAGCCCTATTATAAGAAAAGAGAGGATAACAATCATTCTCAACCTCCTCCTCACAATGCTGCACCTATGAATTTAGCAGAGGTAGGCATGGACAATTTTTGCAATTTCCACCAACAACCACACTCTGAAAAGAATTGTCCCCAATGGATAAACTCGGTGACGTTGGTCATGAATCGGTTGTTGGATTCTAGATTAACAGAAGATGGAGATGGAGAAAGAAAAGAGAGTACCACTTCAACCAAAGAACAAGAAGAGGAAACCATGGTTCTGTGGAATTATGTTTCGTTATTTGATGCTGAAGAGGAAAAGAATTGGGGTTACAAGGACATCATGGAAACCAACGTAACAACAAGGAGCCAGGGGTCGATTAAAGAAGACAGTCTCATACTCCCAAAGATAAAAAAGGCTGCAGAAAAATGTCAAGAAATTTCAAAATAAGTCCGCAGCTGATAAAATTCCCGAATTCACCATTACCAGCCAGGATCCTCTGCAGACTGATACGTTATCCAAGCCCACTGAAGAAAAAATGAATATTGATAAGCCACATCCTACTAAACTGCAGATGGATTATGACATCGTAGAAGATATCAAGAAGGAAAAGGAAAACGTTTCACTATTTGAAATGTGTAAAGTGCCGTAGCAAAAAGAAAGACTATTGAAAGCACTTGAAGCATCAGGTGAGAAGCTGCCCACCGACAATCAACCTTAGGAAGAAGAAGAAATCGGAGAAACCAGCATTGGAGGTAAGTCTAAACATCCACCTTTCCTACTCACGTTTGAAATTTTAAATCACAATGTACATAATTTCCTAGTAGACTCAGGGGCGTCGGTTAACGTCATGCCAATATCAGTCTGTAAAAAGATCAATGGGCATCCTAAGCCATCCACGTGGAGGGTAGTTCAGTTGGACAGGACGGATGTAAAGGTGATTGGTGAGATAGAAGATGTCCTAGTCCGTCTGGCATCAAATGATAAAGTATGCCAAGTCATTAATATCGTGGTGGCTGATATCCCAGACGCTTACGGTCTTGTCCTAAGCAGAGATTGGTCGGCAAAATTAAATGGATATTTTTCCTCGGATTGGTCGCATCTGTGGCTGCCATATAAAGGAAGCCCGAACCAAATTAAAGTTTTGAGGGAGCCTCACATGAAGTACAACGTTACTCAACTGGATGAGAAGAATGAACCAGTGGATTTTGTATTGGGAAACTATTTTATTGAGTTGGAACCAGGAAATTACCAAGCAGAAGAAGCCAGCAACACATCAGACACTCAGCCTGATCTCCTTCGATTCTCACAGGCTGATGAGATTGGCTGTAACATAGTAAACTTAGCAGTAGGAGTAGATTCGCATTCAGTAGTTAGTGATTTTTGGACTTTGTTTTTTGATGGCTCTAAGATGTTAGAAGGGTCAGGGGTCGACTGTTGCCTGATTGACCCCCAGAAGAATAAACATTTTCTCTCATGTAGATTAGAGTTTGAATGTACGAATAATACAGCTAAGTACGAAGCGTTGGTGCAAGGTTTAAGGAAAGCGATTGAATTAAAGGTAAGTAATTTAAAAGTTTTTGGAGATTCTGAAATTATTGTGAAACAAATCCGGAATCAAATACATTGTGTTTCCCCTCACTTAAAGGCTTACCAAAATGAGGTATGGGACCTGCTTAAATGTTTTAATGCATTCAATATTATTTCAATTCCAAGACTTAAAAATGCAGCAGCTGACCTGTTGGCCACATCAACCGCTTGGTTGGTACCTACTAATAATCTATGCTCTGTTGAATTGCTTTTCAGGCCCTCGGTACCTGACATGATCACCAACTTACAAGTATTCGATGACGATCAGCAAATTATAGAATGCTTAATGAATGACGAGGTATTTAAAGGAGCAATTATAGATGATGAAGAACATCAGGCCGAGCTGAAGTATGATAATTTCATCCCTAAAGGAGTCAGAACGTTAGAAACAATGTTTGATTTAAATGAGAAGTTCAGAAGACCAGCCAACGTGAAGACTCACAGCTCATCTCTACAGTTCGAGCTGATAAATTTAGGGACTGAGACGAATCCTAAATTTGTGAATCTTGGCAAATGTTGTTCACCAGCAGAAAGAGATAAGTTCGTCAGTCTGTTTAAACAATATAAAGATGTTTTTTCCTGGACATACGAAGATTTGAAAACATGCGACACTAGCATCATCAAGCATGTTGTCCCCATCAAAGCTAGTGTCAAGTCGTATCAGCAACCTTTAAGAAAAATGCATCCAAAATTGGAACCGCTAATTCAGAGTGAAGTGAAGAAATTATTGGATGCTAGAATCATTTTTAAGGTCAGACACTCTGAGTGGGTATCAAATCTGGTACCAGTGAGAAAAAAAATCTGGAGAAATCAGACTATGCGTGGATTTCAGAAATTTAAACCGTGCTTCAGATAAAGATAACTATCCTGTGCCACCCATGGAGCAATTGCTACAAATGGTCTCAGGTTCTGAACTGTTTTCATTATTAGACGGTTTCTCTGGCTACAATCAAGTGTTAGTAGCTGAAGAAGACAGGTTGAAGACAACATTTAGGACCAAATGGGGAACTTTTGCGTACAGAAGAATCCCCTTCGGGCTTATAAATGCTGGAGCCACATTCCAGAGGGTTATGGACATAGCTTTCCACGGTTTGATTGGACGTAGTGCGGTGATATACCTCGATGATATTAAAATATTCTCAAAAAGGAGAGGAGAACACGCGTTCCATCTAAGGCATATTTTTGAACGCTGTCGGAAATATGGCATCTCACTCAATCCCAAGAAGTGTGTGTTCGTCGTCACGGAGGGCAAATTGCTGGGTCACATAGTTTCAAAGAAAGGAATCTCTACAAATCCAAAAAGAATTAAGGCCATCGAACAAATCCCCTTGCCCCATAATAAAAAAAGGGATGCAATCATTTATGGGAACTATAAACTTCGTACGAAGATTTGTGCCTGATTTCGCTCAGATTGTCAAGTCACTGCAGCAGATGGTGAAGCAAAATGCACAATTCAAGTGGACTGAGATTGAGAAGAACGCTTTCAGCAAAATTAAAACTGTTGTTGCACACGCACCCTCCCTGAAAAGCTCGGATTTCGATAAAGACTTCATTCTATATACCTTTGCATGCGATGATTCGCTAGCAGCTGTGCTTACGCAAAAGGAGGATGGAGGGGATGAATTCCCAATATCTTTCATGAGCACTGGTCTACAAGGGGCCGAATTAAATTACCCAGCCATTGATAAACAAGCTTACGCAGTATTTAAAGCAGTAAAGCAATTCAGACCTTATATTTTAAAAAATCGAACCAAGGTGATCGTCCCCTACCCAGCTGTAAGGTCCCTTCTTGTGCAGAAGGAGTTAGGAGAAAAAAGGGGAAACTGGGTAACAGCTCTTCAAGAGTACGACCTTGAATTCAAGCCAGCCTCTATAGTGAAAGGACAAGGGTTGTGCAAACTGATGACTGAAAATGGAAAAAATGAAGAACACACCTGGGAGGATGAAGCCGAATTACACGTAATGGAGATATGTCCTTTGTTTACAGCTCCCGAGTCTTGGTATAGAGACCTTGTGAATTACCTACAGGCAGGGCTGTTGCCAGAATATTGGAATTCTAATCAAAGAAGAGCAATGCGTCTTAAATCAGCTTCCTATCAAAATGTTGAAGGAGTATTATTCAAAAACAAATATGACGGAGTTCTTCTGAGATGCTTGGAGAAAGAAGATGCAGAAAAAGTAATGACAGATTTGCATGACGGGCCTGCTGGGGGACATTATTCAAGGGATACTACAGCCCAGAAAATCCTCAGAGCCAATTACTATTGGCCTACGCTCTTCAAATATGTGCACGCACATGTCAGGAAGTGTGATATTTGCCAAAGGTGTAGTGGGAGACAACCTAAAGCAGCAGCACCCCTAAAGCCTGTGATGATCACGGAGCCATTCGAGCAATGGGGGTTGGATATCATTGGAGAAATAAAACCAAATTCCTCCCTACAACACAAGTACATTCTGACCGCGACCGATTATTTCACTCGCTAGGTTGAAGCTATCCCGCTGCGCAAGATAAATGAAGATGTGGTCATCAGCTTCCTACAAGATCATATCATGACCAAGTTTGGAGTTCCAATTTTGGTAGTCTTTGATAATGCTAAGTACTTTTCATCAATTAAATTAACTGCTTTTGCTCATGATAAAGGGATAAAATTGCATTATTCTGCTAATTACTATCCACAAGGAAATGGCCTGGCTGAATCCTCTAACAAAAATCTGATTAGAATTTTAAAGAAGACCGTAATAGAAAACCAGAGGAGTTAGCACTCAGCGCTACCAAATTCCCTTTGGGCTGATAGAGTCACCCCCAAGTCTGCTATAGGAGTGTCACCATATACCCTTGTGTATGGTAAAGAAGCCATTCTTCCTCCCAATATCATGCTACCTTCTTCCATAACAGCTCAAGAATCTAGAGGGTCGGATGATGAAGTTTTGCAAATAAGGATATATAATCTCCTGAAAGCAGAAGAGGCTAGATCTAAAGCCAGAGAGCGCTTTAAGCAACATCAGGAGGTAATAAAGAGATGGTTCGACAAACATAAGGCAGGAACAAAAGAGTTTGAAGTGGGAGATCTGGTTCTCAAGTGGGATCACCTCCATGACGAGAAAGGAAAGCATACTAAATTCCAGCAATTGTGGGTAGGCCCTTTTCAGATTGCGGCAAAGCTTGGCCTTTCTACTTATAAATTGCAAGATCTACAGGGGTGGGAAGAGAACTTACCAGTAAATGGTTTGGTTCTCAAGCCTTATTTTTCTTGAGTTTCTTTGAGTTCTTCTGTCTTGTATATAAATAATCTGTTTGGATGTCTTTTAGTTTAAGTTTATTGATTTCAATAAAGGGAACGAACCTGCGGTTGCATGGGGAACATCAAAAGTTTTGGGAATGATAAACATTTTTGGGTATCAGACTATGTGTTGTTGTTTGTCTAAAAGAACTTCTTCCATTTTAGCAGTTTTCTCAAATAGCTCTGTGTGCATCGAAGTCTTGCTTAACCCCTGTGAAATAAACCGGATTCAAAGAGTTAGGAATACTGTGTTGAGGCTCCATCCACGTCACACTTAAAATGTTCTAGGGGGCGACAGCAGAGGACCCATGGAAAGGAGCAAGGTGAACAGTATATTAAATATAAATGATCCCATGCCAAGAAACGAATGCCAAAAGGCAAATAAGAGTCAAAAACTCCTATGAAAGCATCATACATCAAAGCAAATGCTGAATCATAAGTACTAAATTGCCGAAAGTTCCTCTCCATCCGTGAGCTGAAACATGAATTACACCGCTCACACAAAAGGACACTATGGGATAGAGGATCCTGAATTAAAATTCAGAAAGAAAGGCATGCAGGAGGACTCATATGAAAAAGGACAAAAGTCCAAAAGCACAAAAAGTGCTAAAATGACATGGGAATGAGGAACAAATGAATATTTGTGTTTACCATATGCTACAATCATGTGGTGTCCAAGCTATCAGCTACCTAAAGACAAAAGTAATAATGAAACTCATCCTCTGGCCTCGACAGAGTTATCTGGACTTGAAAATCTTGTTTTGCACTCTCCCAAATTGGACTATCATCAATGATTAAAGGTACACACTTTTGTCATTTGAGAAATCCAGATAGCTGGAAGAATTCAATATATGCATTCGTTGTTAATCAGTCTGTCACTCAAAGAATAATCGCCCAGAGATCCAGGTTCACCAGGTAATCGCCAATTGTTGCAGCTACAACCGTTCTCCCCAAATTTCTTAAATTTTGGGCCCCTCCTCATGATTTAGCATTGTTTTTAATCGTTGGATCCTTTGAACCTTTTGGTCATGCTTTAATGTTGGATGATTTTAAAGGATTGACTCTCGGCCTGTTTTCGGAGGTTGCGTGTGTTTGAAATTGTTTGGGTCGCCGATTGTGAGTTTGGTTTTGCTGATGGATCTTTGAAAGGCCACTATTTCAGAGGTGAAATGTATTTTGACCGCTGTTGACTTTTAAAACTGTCCGAACAATCAATTTTCTGTTAATCGGGCGTCATACTATGTTAAATCGGCGGCTGCTGTCCATTTCCCTTCCGTCGTTGCGGCTCCCAAAGCATTTAAGCTCCCGATGTGTAAAGCACTCCGCTCGCCGATGTGTGTCGGCCCTCTAGTCGCATGTTTATAGCCTTTTCGCTTTCGCCGTTGCGGCTCCCAAATCAATTAGACACCCGAAGTGAAAAGCGCTCTGCCGCCGATGCAGGTCGCTTGTCCGTAGTCTTTTCCTTTCCTGCCGTTGCAGCTGTATGGAGCAATTGGCTTCCGATGTCAATATCTTCCGACTTACGATTAAGAATTTTCCCGCCCGCGGGTCGCGTGTCCTTAACCTCTTCTTTTCCGCCGTTGCGGCTGTGAATGGGTCTACCCTACCGAGGTTAGCGCTCTGAGCCTTCGATGAAGTTCATGTTTCCTGTCGTGGGTGTTTTCCTTCGAACCCATAGTTAGACGAAGTAGGGGTGCCAGCATTTGTTAATCCTTGTGGTAGTAACGTAGTACATGGCCTTCTTAATGCTCATCCATTTTATTTGATATGGTTTGAATGTGATTCCAATGAATGATGCACGTCGTTTGATGGCAGGTGGTTTCCGAAGATTGGTCAAACTACTATGGCGCTAAGGGAGACGGACCATTTGGTAGAGGTATAGGTGAAACAAGAAAGATCGCAAGGAGGACAAGTGGAATAGAAGACAAAGCAGTAGCTACCAAGGCACAGACCTGAAAGGTACGTCAGTGACTCACCCGATCATGGGTTTGCGTAGAAAAGAAGGATCTGAAACATTCGAGGGACGGGAGAGTCACATGTTTGGGGGCAGCCCAAACGATCTGCTGTTGTAGTTTAAATATTGGAAAGTTAGAACTTAAAAAGATGGCTTTTTCCCTGGAAAAACTTGTAACTTAATGCTTGTAAGAGGAACTATTTCGTTTTACAACCAGAGACTGCAAATTTTGCCTATTGGAGGAAGTGCGATGTGGAATATGTCAATGTGATTAAATGAGCAATGTTGAATGTGAACTATTTCATTTTCAGCTGTGTCTCATTAGCTGTAAGAGCGTTCTAATTTCTTGAACCTATGTCCTTGTCTAAATGTTTTCAGTACTTTTATGATGTTTTTCCACTATGAGTAATGAGAGTTTAAATTGTTGATGAGCTATCTTATCATACATATTTTTATTCATGTTTATATGTTTGGTTCTAAGAACAGCTATCTGTGATTTACCATAACACATGAACAGAAGTGCATTACTCACGAATGAATACCCAGCTCTCTAGAGATAGTTTAGTTAGTATTTGTTTTCTCTTGCATGATTTGGATGCTTGTGAGTTCTAAGACGAGAGGTAAGAACCTGCGCATCACATTGTAACTACTCTTTGCATCTGTATCACCTTGCATTGTTAATTAGGCATGTGCATATCACACCTTAAATCAAAAATACAAAAATACACGGTGGATCAGGTCGCAACCGGTAAAACCTTTTGTTACTTGACTTACGATAGCCAGACCGCAAACCGAACGGATTCCCTATACCAAACAGTCACGGGCTAGTTGGGAACGTTGACTGGGGAGAATCCCTTACTGTTGTTGCCTGCGATTTTCCAGGCCTCAACAAGGCGTAGGAGGGAAAAGGGGGTAGAGACAAGGTGGCGGAAGGGGTCATGTGGCCCCATCTACCACCTTTCCTCTGCCCCCTCTTCCCTCCTGTTCCACCAGAGTGGTTGGGAATCGATTATGGAATTGAGTCTCAACCACTATTGGGGGCATTGGAGGGTGGCAGGAAGGAAGAGGAGGTGTAGTGGGTCATGCAACCCCTTCTACCACCTCCCCTCCACCCTCCCACTACCCTCATGTGCCCCCAAAATGGTTGGGACTCAATAATTGAACCAAGTCTCATTTCCAAAATCGAGACTTGATCATTGTCGGGGCGTTGGAGGGTCGACGAGATGGAGTGGAGGTGGTAGAGGGTGTTGAGGGAGGGGAAATGGTAGAGGAAGTGGGGAACATAGAACCCATGGCTAGAGGGAGAGAGACGGGGAGAGGGAAAGGGGGAGGTCGTAGGGAAGGGGTAAGGGGAAGGGAGGAAGGGGCGAGGTGGGATGGTAGGTTAGGGTTAGGTTAGTTTTAATTTTAATTTTTATAATTTTAATTTTAGTTTTTAAAATTTTAATTTTAGTTTTTAAAATTTTAATTTTAGTTTTTAAAATTTTAATTTTAGCTTTTAAAATTAAAAATTGTCATTTTCATTTTCATTTTAAATTTTAAACTTTAAACTTTACATTTTTTAATTTAAAATTTAAAATTTAGTTTCTAAATTTAATTAGTTTTATTTTTAAGTTTTAATTTTTACTTTTGTTAGATTTTTAATATCAATTTTTTTAAGATTAAATTTTTAGTTTTTTTTTAGTTTTGTATTTTATTTTATTTTAATTTTTTTACGTTAATATTTCTTTTTTGTTAAAAAATTTGTTGTTGGTGTTGCTGTATAATTTTTGTTTGATTAATAAGTATTTATTTTTATTTATTTTTTGTAATGTTCCAGTAGACGTTAAACATCATCATCATTATAAAAAAATATTGAGCATTATTTTTTAAAATTTGTTTCTTTTCTTTTCTAATTCTTCTATTTTTTTTCTTTTTTAGAGAAAATTATATATTTTTAACTAAAATTAGGCTCTCTCATCTTTTTTAAGTGAAAAAAAATTCTTACGCCATGCATTGTTTCAAAATGCATGCAATGGTAACCTAACAAAAGAAATGAGTGACATCGTTTGCACCGCTTTTCATTCTGAAGGTTGATTTTTTGTTTTGATTGTACTGACACCTGTCAGGGTCTCCAAAAAGTCATAATTTCAACTCTTAAAAAAATGGGGTTCTACCGGTAGCACCACTTTTTGTTTTGGGGTAAGAAATGCCACAAAATATGACCTATAAAAAACTAAGAACTCTTATGACTTCTCGTAAAGTTGTATAATATGTTAGGTTAGTTTCTATTAATCATATTGGAGCTTGGTTGAAAATTATCCAATGTAATGCAGATGAATTTGTTACATAAAATAATAAATAAATACTTTAAATAATAATTATAATAAGTTAATAATAATAATAAATGAATATTAAATATAATGAGAAGTTGTGGCTCCTCAAAGCTTAAGTCCAAGCTATATTTAAGGCGGGCCATCATTTGTAATTTAGCATATATCTTATCTTCAATAACGTTTATACATTTATTTCACCCATGTATTCACCGTAAAAGAATAAGATGTATTCTAAGACAAAGTAAACCGGATTCAGTTTATTATAGTGGTATCAGAGCTGGTACATGGTTTTCTTAAAAGGAGAAGAAAGAAAGAAAGACTCGTAAAAAGAAAAAGAAGAAAGAAAACATTTGAACAAAAAAGGATAAGAAGGAAGAAGTAAAACCACATGCGGGTGTTTCCAAAGTGTGAGACATTATAATAAAAATATTTAATATTTAATAACTATTATTATAATTATATATATTTTTATTATTCATAAGATCTGAAATGGCCTCAAATTATATGACTCCACATACTAGAACATTGATAAGGATGAACGACAAGTCAGACTCTATCACCAAGAGGTTGGAAAATTATAGATCTAGTAATCCTCCTAAACAACAAAGTACTTCGAGTAAATCGATGACCCCATCCACAACATTTGTGAAGGAGCTACCCCTGTTGTTGAGGAGGTATACAATAATGACAATCAACAAAGGGAAGTTCCACAAGGCTTAATTAGTCAAAATGGATCAGAAACTGAGGTACACAATAACGACAAGTAGTAGAGGGAAGTTCCACAAGGCTTAGTTAGTCAAAATGGAACAAAAAATGAACAACCTCACAATGGTGTAACTAAGAAAAATATTGTAGAAGATACAACCAAAGTATATCTTGTCTCTGATCCACTTGTCAATTCTAAACCAGTAGCTCAAGTTCAAGCTATGAATGATGTGACTAAATAATCCACAACTAGTGCAAAAATTGGAAGTAAAGAAGATCCACAATTGCTCATAACTGGAATTCAAAAGGCGACATGGAAAACAAATAAGTACAAGTTTTATTGTTTCAAAAACTCGTCACTTAAGCAGAAAGGATTACAACACAAGTTCCAAAATCACATCCATAGAATGAGATCAATCCAAGATTGTAGTGTTCGAGTCAGTACTTCAAACACAATACAAAATAAGATGAAAACAACACGCTCAGCTTTGAGGCATAAAATAATAAATAAATATATTAAATAATGATTAATAATAATAAATTAATATTAATTATAATAAGAAGTTGTGACTCCTCAAAGCTTAAGCCCAAGCTATATTTAAGGAGGGGCATCATTTGTAATTTATCATATATCTTATCACCAATAACATTTATACATTTATTTCACCTGTTGATTTGTGGTAAAAGAATAGGAATTGTTCTAAGACAAAGTAAACCAGTTTTGATTTATTACATAATTCTAAAGTTGGATAAGGCTTAAAGGAAACTCTAATATAGGAAATGCCAAGTTGGGCTTAGTTGAAAATAATCAAGTACATTGGAGCAGCAAATCTCAATAAGAGTAGAATGTATAGGTATATCAAGGCATCAAAGTAAGCTACAAGATGACAAGAATTAGTTGTAGTGGTAAATGATGCATGTGGCCAATAAGAAACATATAGAAATGAGGGAGTTTTTCTCACCCTAAAAACTCTATTTTATTTTTATATAGAGTTGTATGCACTTGAAGTAGCACGTACAATTTATGTGTATGAATCAAGTGTTTCTACTTGGATGAGGATATAACAACTAATGATGTATTGTGTGATTGGTAAAATGGCCATGGAGTATTTCAATTATGTTGTAAAATTCCATGCTATGTAGAGAAATTAGAGGGGAAAATTTCTATACTCTTCTCTTGTTGTTTTATAATTTTCTTTAGATTGAGAAAGTTGTTGTTTGTGGATAGTTAAGGCATGGAAATGTTAATAAATACAATAGAGTAAAATAGTTGGAATGCATTAGCACTAACCAACATACATAGGAATACGATGCAGTAGAGTGCATATTAATATGCATGAGAATTTAGTATTTCTTTTAACTAAGAATGGTTTGTTATTATATGTAATGAATATGCAATGATATTATTACTAGTTGGCTCCAACCACTCCTACACCACAATAGACGACATTAATTAACACATTTCCCATAACCATTTACTATCTAAAATCAAAAAAACATTATTAATAATACAATCTTAATAACATTAATTAATTAATAAACAAAAATTTAATACTTTGAAAATTAGAACAGAATACACTTAACCTAATTAACTAAACCCTATCCGACACTTAAAACACCATCTCAACATTTCAACACTATTCCTCTGCACTTCAATATTAATGCTACATCTTTGGGATCACCTACTTTTCTTTGACACACTGTCCTCATGATGAGTCTTGATGTGGACTCAAAACGTCGATGAAAATCATGAGATTTGTAGAAATTCTGAATATCCATTCTGAAGATAATCAATGTTATTATTGATTTTTTTTTATAACTAGGAATGGTTGAGAACATGGTTGAATATGTTGATAATGTAGCTTCATGTGATAAACAACCTTGTGAAAAGGATAAGGACATGAAGATGTTTTTCAATAGGTTGATGAAGAAATCATGTGAGTTCCCATAAGGAATCAATTGATTAGGTAACATCAATAATTATGATAGAAATATTACAAGTATGATATAATTGTGCCAATATGCATGTGACCTAAAAGGTATTGAGTAAGAATTCCTTCTATCATGCTTCGATATTTTAATTGATATGTTTATGACGGAATTTGAATGCATGCATGTAATTGATATCTAGTGGGGTATGATAAAGGAAATAAGCTTTTGGATTCTAAGGTTTATGTGGTAAGAAATGTTGTTAAGTAAGATGTACAGAGAATCCATATTTTAGTTGTCGATATTTCCAATCCAAATCTAGATCTATCATCAGGGCAATAAGTTGAATAGAATAGCAAGCATAATAATCATATTAATATCAAAGAATGATGACATAACTAACCCACAAGAGCTAAGATAAACCCTAATAGTCACCTCTTGATTTATTATTTCTATAAAAAATTAATAAATAAGGTTATTAATCAATGAAATGCTTTTAAAGATTATTAGAATTAAATGATAGTTAGATTACTAAATATTTAAACCTACAAAGTATTAAAGGATATTGAAAAACTAAAAAGATTAATTCAATCAATTATTAATATAACCACTTGAATAGACAAAGGAAGCATTATTAAGGGGTTCTTAGAATTTAATTTATTTAAATGATAGTTAAAATATGATTGATTTAATTTTTCATAGTATTGAGAATATTAAGGAAATAATCAATCTAAATTATTCATATTATCAAGATTAATTAATTACACCATTATTCATTAGTCTAGTGTTTGGACTAATTAGTTAATTGGTCTACCCCTTCCTGAAGAATAGGGAAAATGTCTGGCGTGACAGTTATACGCTGTAGCCTACAAGTGGCTTGTAGTACTCTTGGAAATATATGGCACTTATTTTTAAGAGGAATATTTGGTGTATTGGTTTGTGGTGCTCTTTGTCATGACTGAGGTCATAAGTTCCATTCCATTCTACTTAATATATCTAAAACATTAAACTAATTAATTAATAATTAATAAAAATCTATCTAAGGCCTTTTCACTTTAGCTAAAGGTTAATGGCATATTGATTAAAGGGGTGATTACATATTCAAAGGACTTATTTAAAGGTTCACATTTAAAATTAAGATTATGAGATGGCTAGGAGACCTATATTTACTAAATTGGATCTAATTATTAAAGGAGAGGAAAATTAGAAAGGAAAAGGTTTAAGGTAAATAAACCTCATATTACTTGATCCTTTGATGGTTGATCAAAGGGAACTAGATCTCACTAATCTCCAATATTTCGTGATTGTTTAGGTTTTAAGGTTATTTTAATATTTCTAGAGCTTCTATAATTTGATGTTTAAAGTAATGGTATTACTTTGAAGGGATTATTTTGTCCTCTGAGAAAACATGATGCTTGTTTGCAAGGGAATGTTCTACTAATACTGTGTGGCCTCGTTTATACCCCATGTTCCTTAATCCTTTCTTTCAATGAACACCCATACTCTCCATTGTAACAATTTCCACAAACATGTTGTTAGGATTAATTAATCCTCCCTTTTACCCACATAGTCTATTTGATTCATTTAGCCTAGCTTAGGATGTTTTCATCACCCACTAGTGCATGGGGGACACACCTAAGAGTCATCTGCCACTTACTGCATCTAATTGCATAAGTTTAGGAGCCCTAGGGACCAATCCCTACATTATAGGAGCCCACTCTAAGTGCCACCGGCAGTCACATTCAATTGGATATGGTAGGTAATTATTCATGCTAAGTGATGCTTCAGTTACAATCAATTAGATTAGTTCTAGTTTGCATGATTCATGGGATTGTAGGTGGAATTATTCACCTACCATCACCTACCATTATCAATTAACTGATTGTAGACTGATTTGGTTATCTAAAGTTAACTAGTGAGCTTCAATTGTGATTATCTCCACTCTGAGTTAGCTAGCCATCTAGTTTGAGTTGGTGAATTCAAATATTATCCACAGTATTCGAATTCTATTTATTGTACAACCATTGCATTACTGATTAATTAATGAAGATTAATGTTGTGATTATTTGAGCAATTCTTGTCCCCGATTAATATGAAATTTCCGTCATGAATTCTTTGCTCAATGTATATTGATCTTAATTACTCCACTGCATAATTCCTTTCCAATATCTCTCATATTGGCATGTATATCTATGGTTCTTAGATTTTACATGGTATCAAAGCCTTGTTCAAGCTAAACTCAAACCTTAGAAACCTCCATGCTTGCATCAGAAGCAGTTGAGTTTCCACATAATTCCTAGAATCATTACATTGCTCCCTCTGGATTATGTCTAGAGAAGTCTATATAGGTGTGACGAGCTCTGAAAAAGTGCACAATTCGAGGTGGAAGGGTTTGAACTAACATATGATTATGAATTGGATTGTTTTGCAATGATTTTTTGTAGTTACCTACATAGCTTTTGAATATTTGATTGATCAGCATATAGTGAAATGGATAATTCTTCTCCTCTTACACCCAGAATCCTTACACCCTTCAATTACATTGATTGGAGGAAAGATATGAAGATGACCTTGTGCAACAATAGACTAGAAAGGATGACAATGGGAAGAGAAGCTGACCCCCATCAGTATGTTGAGAAATCCAAGTTTTTGAACTGGCTATATGAATCCTCCAGCTTCATGTGCATTCACATCTCCATGGATATTACAATAACTTAAAGGAATCAGAACTCCAAAGGAAGTATGGGAAAATCTTGAATCATTTTTTGGAAAACAAGATGAGCTTAGAGGCCATATTCTGGAGAATGAGCTCATTGCACTATAGCCCAACAGTTTCGAGAATATTCAGCAATTCTTTTCAAAATACAAAGCTCTTTTACTGCAATGCAAACAATGTGGGATAGAGAGGAAGGATGAGCAGCTTGTGCTTTCAATTCTGAGCAAGCTTGGCACAAATTTTTCAGTCTTTGTCTCCACTTTCCATTCTGGAAGAGTTTCCATTCCAAATTGGAAAATTCCTTCTCTGGATGCTTTTGTAGAGTCTTTGATTTAGGAGAAAGGAAAATTGATTCAAATGGGAGTGCTTCAAACATCCAAATCAGGCACTCTTATCCTGAGGCTCTAGAAATGTGCAAGCAAGAGGGAAGCAAAAAGGGAAGGAGACCAAAAATACTTATTTGAAACCAAAGGAGAATAAAAAATCTTCCAATGGAGCCTCAGGTTCCAAGAAGAAGAAGAAATTTGAGAATAATCAATGCTCCTCCTGTATGAGAGGCTTTCATACATAAAGTCACTATATGAAGAATACCATTGATCAAATGGAAAAACAGCTTGAGTAGCACAATATTTCCCTCCCTGAAGGTGCAAGGAAGATCGAATATGGAGAAGAAACTAAAGATCATGATGAGAGATGTCATGCATTGAAATCTAGTTGTTCAAAATCACAAGCATTCCTCATTGATTCAGGAGCCTCCAACCATATGGTTGCATCCAAAGAATCATTCTCTTCATTACAAAATACAAATGGTCCAAGTATTCACATGGGTGATGATACCCAAATTCGAGCTGAGGGAAAGGGTTCTATAAAGTTAAAACATGGAGTGTTCATAAATGTACTCTATGTTCCCTCTTTAGCTGCAAATTTGTTATCTGTATACCAGACGACACATTCTGGCTCACCAAAGAGAGTAGTATTTGGTCCTAACTTAGTGGAGATCACAGATATCTCAACTAGTAATATTATATCGAAGGGTGTTACAAAACATGCCTTCAAGGAATATGCATTCTCACACTTTCTACCATACTCAGATCCAGTACAACCTCAGCTGCCATTTGAAAGGAGAGGTAAAAACATTCTATATACACCTTTTGTTAATTATGTATTGTCTAATGTTTCAGATTCAGAAGATGAGGAATAAGATCATCATGACCTTGATATTGAGATTGAGCCTCAAGAATATGTAGATCCATATCCATCTTCTATTCCAAATCAGAAGCCTAAATGGGCCCAAAAGCTCATTGAAGCAGCTGGGAATGTTGTTGGGGATCTATAAGACAAAAGAAGAACAAGGTCCCAATATTAGAATGAACATGTTGCGCTCTCTCATTCAGTTTCATTTCCTTCAGTGAGGTGCAACAAGCTTCCTAAGAGCTGCTACTAGATGATGAGGACTTATCCACAATTCGGCCCACTAAAGAACAAATTGGATCAAGACAAAATTCCTACAGAAAGAAGACACAAAGACAACAAACCTTCTCCTATATATAATCATATTGGAAGAATATGGAAAAGTTCACATACACAGTCCCAAGATGTTGATGCACAGAAGAACCAAGATTTTGCATTACTGCTCAACAGAGTTGCAGATTATAGAAAAATTTCACAAGTTTTTGCTCAAAGAGAAAAAAATTATCTTAAGTATGGAAGCTTGTTTACTAATTACCTTCTTATTTTGAGGGGGGGGGGGGGTTCCATGAGGTTTTCCCCATTTTCCTTATTTATTAAGCAGTATTTTATTTTCATATAGATTGTATGGGTGACTTTTGGCCCAATTTCCAAGGACCAAGCTATCCAAAGTTAGGATTAAGGGGGGTGTTAGGATTAATTAATCCTCCCTTTTACCCACATAGTCTATTTGATTCATTTAGCCTAGCTTAGGAGGTCATCATCACCCACTAGTTCATGGGGGACACGCCTAAGATTTATCTGCCACTTACTACATCTGATTACATAAGTTTAGGAGCCCTAGGGACCAATCCGTACATTATAGGAGCCCACTCTGAGTGCCACCAACATACACCTTCATTTGGCTATGGTAGGTAATTAGTCATGCTCAGTTATGCTTTAGTTACAATCAGTTAGATCATATTCATTTAGATTAACGTTAGTTTGCATGATTCATGGGAGTGTAGGTGCCATTATTCACCTACTCTCACCTGCCATCATCAGTTAATTGATTGTAGACTTATTTGGTTATCCGGAGTTAACTAGTGAACTCCAGTTGTGATTATTTCCACTATGAGTTAGCTAACCAGTTAGTTTGAGTTGGTGAATTCAAATCGTATCCATGGTATTCGAATTCTATTTATTGTACTACCATTGTATTACTGATTAATTAATGAAGAATAATGTTTTGATTGTCTCAACAATTCTTGTCTGATTTATCCAAAATTTATGTCATGAATTATTTGATCAGTGTATATTGATCTTAATTATTCCACTGCCTAATTAATTTCCAATAGCTCTCATATTGGCATGTAGATCTATGGTTCTCAAATTTAATACATGTAATCTTATATATGCCTTTGACTTTATGATGGTATTTAGTGTCCCTCACGGATCTCATTTTCTTCCTCATAGTTTCCATAGGATTGACTGAGGTTGAGACCTCTTTACTTCTTAAAACATTTTCAATCATGTCAGTGAAACCCCTTATGTAAGGAAGGTATGCCTTATTTACAGAGTTATTGTTGATCAGGGATCATCGTTGGCTTCTTGCTTTCTATGGTTTTGTTTCAATTACCCTTCTAATGAATTTATACTTATATCCAATGCTCTTGAAATCCCTGATTAGGTTGTCTTTTTATTTTTATAAATTCTCTTCATCAAATATTTTGATTGCTCTCATAGCTATGGTATTAAGGACTCCAATATTATGAATGGGGTGGTGATGAGAGTCCACGTGAAGATAGTTGTTAATGTTGTTTTTTTTTTCAGAAAGACCTCATGGATAAGTTATCCATATTGTTTCCTTGTAATCAATACATCTAGGATTGGAGTGCTACCATTTTATTCCTTCTCCATGGTAAACTTGGTGTCATTTGATAGAAATTTGAGGTGCTTTAAGAACTTATCCAACTCAATTCTTCCATGGGCCAATTTCACATTTGTGTCATCCACATATTTCCCCATCTCGATGATTTTAGAGGAATGTGTAAATGGATATTTTTTCAAATTTATCCATAGACATGTTGGATACTATGGGAGATAAAGGGAACCCCATTGCTACCCTACTAATGTTTTCATGGAATTCACCTTTGAAGCTGAAGAATGTTCAGTGCAGGCATAATTCTGCTAGTTTAGTTTTTTCAGGGTCTGTAACTTCTTGGACTACCTAGACAACTTCATTTAAGGGGGTATTTGTAAAAAGGGATACCACATCAAAGTTTATGAAAATGTCATTGTGTTCCACTTTTCATTATTTATGATCCTAAAAAATTCACTTGAATAGTTTATCAAAGAAATCAATATTTCCTACCAAGGGACCCATCATTCTAACTACAGATTTCTCCATTTTACATGTAAGAGACCTGATTGTGTTGACAAATAGTATAAGTGGGACCCATTCTTTATGGATTTTTGAGAGGTTGTAGATTCTTGGAGATATTTTAGAAGATTAGTTATATGCTTTTTAGATATATCATTGAGGATGATTCTTTTATCACCTTCTTAAGCTCCCTTATTACTTTCGACACTAAGTTATTCCTTAACTTCTTATAACTACCACTTGTTGTGAGAAACTCTATCATTTTGGTGTTGTAACTCATGATTCAATACTATAGTTTCTCCATCATTGTTAGTTTTCATAATTATTATGCGCTCACTTCATCTTAGGTTCTTAAGGGCTCTCCATTCAGTCTCATTTAAATTAATTTTGGGAGTTTTTTCCTTTCTCAAGATTGGAGAACAATCTTGTATCGCAAACTCTTTTTCTTCCTCTACCATTGATTTAATGTTATATTCCATGCTAAAAATGATATTGTATGCATGATATGATTTTGGAACTATTTCAAAGTTCCACTCCTTGCTTGGTAAACTCAGTTATGTTGTATTTAATTCATGAGATAAAAATTTTATCACTTTGTTTGGTCATCGTTATTCAAAACCCCATCCTAGATACCTATGAGGTGATTTAACGTCACTTTTTCCTATTTAGTGGCATACGACCTTCTTTCTCATCCCTTAGATAAGTTCTAGTGTCAACTACTAACCAAAGGTCAACATAATTTTTTTAATCCAATTCTAGTTGGAGAATGTACGTTTGATGTGAGATTTGCTAAACGAACAACATGGTTCATCTTTTTTATCCACATACAAGGGATAAATAAGCTTGTTGAATGATTTTTAATTCCATTTATTTATCATTCAATGTTTAATTGTTTCTAACAAAAGAATGATCATGTTGTCTCTGCATCCTTTCACGAAAATCAGATCAGTGGCTCTTTTTGTAGTTTGAATCCTTCGTTTGTCTAATAATAGGATTTTTGGATCGTGTAATTTTAATAGTACATGTGTAATGATGTCTAGTGTGACGACATGAAATGACTTTTGTAGAATTAGAAAGCATAAATAACTCTAATATTATATAAAAGGAGTTCTCCCACATGCATCATGGAGTAATGAGCTTCTATTAGCATTCATTATATAAAGAGGTGGAAAATCATTTATCCCACATGTAATTTGGGATGTTATTCTTCCATACTTCATGATATATAATAGAGGCAAGGGATATCCTTTGGATATACATTTTGTAATATTTGAAATTTTGTGGAGCATATGTTCGGCACAGTTCTCTTGTCAGATTGGATATTTCTGAAGAATAAAGAAGACCAAACCTTCTAATGGATGTTTCCCCATTTGGGTTTTTACCATTTATATCTATTGTATTTTTCTCTTGTCTCTTATTTCTTACATGATTTTTGATGCTTGTATGGATACAATGCTAGACTAGTAAATATTTGTTATTGATTTACATGTTAGTGTAAATTTATTGGTGTGTGATATGCACATTCTCAATATTCTAACATAGTATCAGAGCTAGTTGTTATGCTCTACTTCCTTCGGTAAAATTTGATAATTTCTTTAACAAGCAATAAATCTTCATATTTTGTGAGTTAGTTCCTCCATATTTTGTAGATTTAGCATCCCATCTATCAAACCCACGTGGTATTTTTTTATATCTAGTCATTTTTCTACATGTTTGAGACAAAAATTGCAAACCCTAACCTTCACTGTTATTTCTCATAATTTCTTCAAGTTTCTCTTGTTTTTTTCTATAGACCTTGATTAAAATCGATTGTATACTAACTTGTTATCAATGATCTATTTGTTTTGCAATGGATCTGGTTTGTTTTCATCTTTGGTTTTGTTTTGTTGTAGGTTTGCGTACAAGATGGTGATTGTTTCGCAATTTTTTGAATTTTGACATGTCTCGAGGTAATTTTCGGCTAATTTGTACCTTTTGGCTTGAAAAATCATGAGTTTTTTAGGGAATTAATGCCCTATCTTTAGCGAAAGCATGAATTTGTACCAGGATTCAAACCTTTTATTTAGTGAAAGTGTGAATACATCCTTTCAGTTTGTTTTCCATCGAATTCAATTATCTACTCTCGGTTCTTTGTTGTAGGGTAACATATTCGGTTGTTGGTTGTTGTTAAGCTTCGGTATTGGTGAGAAATTTATGGTTTTTTATCACTTTTCTTCTTTTTGTGACACACTATGACTTCCAGAGTTTCATTATTTTGTCACACTATGACTTCAAGAGTTGTTTCTATTTCTAAATTAGATGGATCTAATTATCTCTCTTGGAAGAGAAAGATGATTATCGTACTTAGGAGTAAGAACTTATGGATATTATTTAAAGGTGAAAAAAAACAGCCGATGTAGAATATTTTCCAATATGTGAAAATCAATGTGATCAAGCAAGAGGACGCATTGGACAAACCATTTCAAATAGCTTATAGGTACACATTAAGGTCAATGATCCTATTGATGTTTGGAAAACCCTAGCTTCCTTATTTGATAAAAATGATGATGTTTTTGCTTACTATCTTGAAAAGAAAATCCATGAGTTATGCCCTAATTAATTTGGTAGAATAGATTCATTTAATGTTGAAGTTAAAACATTTAATTAAAATTTAAATAACTATGGTTTTGATTACAAGCAAAATGCTAATGCTCTTATTATTCTTGTTGAACAAAAGTTACATTCATGCTTTGATATATTCATCCAAACTAGGAATAGATCTATTGAAATGTTTAAAGAAACCTTGAAACCAACTTTTGAATATTTTTGTAAAGGTTTGATAAATGAGCAAGATAGATTACTTACTAGTGGTAAATTATATAATAATAAAGCTCTAATGGTACATAGTAAAAAGAATCCTAATAGGAATTTTAAAAATTCTAAACCACATAATCAAGGATCTACTTATTGTAATGATGATGCTTCTAACATGGTGTCTAACTAAAAAAGGTGTATAATCTTTATAAACATTGTGGAAAAAATAACCACCCTGAATAGATTTACTTTAAATGGAGACGCGAACTTTTGAAAGCAAAGAAGAAGTCTTTTGAAAAATACTCAGTGTCTCTGTGTACCTATAATATTCAACTAAGTCGAATTCTAATGTGGAATGGATAATGGATTCTAGTGCAGCTAACCATATGTATGGTACAACTTTTTTATTTAATTCTCATGACACTAAAAAACACACACAATATAAAGTATCTATAAGTGATTGTAATCGTCTTTCAATTTTAGGTTCTAGTAGTGTTAATGCTCCTAATGGAACTTTGGAAGTTGTGTTTCATATTCAAGGAATACCCATCAACTCTCTTTCTATCTGATGTGCATGCCAAAAATGTTATAAATTTGAAGCTTGTCTTATACGTATGTGTTAAAATATATCAAACAAAACTTCAAAATTGTTTCTTCTAGTATTGTTAGTTATAATGATATATTATATTAGTTTTCTGGTTTTAATTCATGCAAAAATCAACCTTTTTATTCCTATGTTTCTCATGTTGATGAACAAAGTTAATTATGCCATGAAATATTATGTCACTTGAATCATGGTAAAATGCAAAAGATGTCTAATATTATACTTGGCTTACTTTCAATTTCTTCCACTGAAGGTGTTTTTGAAGGTTGTGTTCTTGGTAAACATCATAAGAAAATGTTTGATAAAGATAAAACTTGACATGCTAAACAACAATTGAAACTAATTCATAGTGATATCTATGGTCCTCTTGAAACTCCTTTGTCTCATGCAGTCCATTTTCTTACTATTATATTTGGTAACTTTAATTGTAAGTCTTGGGTTTATTTTTTGAAGCATAAAAGTGAAACCTTTGGTATATTTCAAGAATTTAAATCCATGGTTGAGAAATAATTTGGTAAAAGTATTAAGACTTCGAGGATTTATAATAGGGGAGAATTCAGCAAAAAGGAATTTAATGCATATTTATCTAAGCATGGTATTCAACATCAAAATACTATTCCTTATACACCTCAACAAAACAGGGTATCTGAAAGAAAGAATATAAATCTGGTTGAAATGGATAGATTTATGCTTTACTCTAAAGGATTAGATAATAAAAAAATAAGGATAAAGTAATTGGTTATGCTAAATACATCTTGAAGAGAGTCCCTACAAAAACAGTTTTACAAATTACTCCAAAAGAAAAATGGAATGGAAAGAAACTTGATATTAATAACTTGAAGGTTTTTGGTAGAAAATGTTGGGCTCATATCCTGGATAAAAAAAATGGAAAATTTATAACCAAAGTCTCAAAAATGTATTTCCAGTGGTTATTGTGAGGATTCCAAAGCATACATGTTGTTTGATTCATCTACTCAAGGTGTCATCATTAGGCGAGATGTTCATTTCAATGAAGTCTCTCCTCGTCCTAAGCCTGTTAAGCTTCATGTTACCTTGTATATACCTTCACCTTCTATGCCTATTTTTTATCCTAGATCACCTTCTTCTTCAATTGATCCTCCTAAATGCACTCAAGATAGTAGTGTGGTTCCTACCACTAGTTCTCTTCTGCTTGGTCCATGAAAACTCTTGAATCTGAAAGTTCTAATATTGGCACTCCTTTTGATACTCATCGAGCTAGATATGACTTTGATCTCATGACTAAATTATTGTCAATAGATTATCCCTCTACCTATTCTCAAGCTAAATATAAACATGAATGGTAGAAAGCAATGAAAACTCAATATAACTCTTTCATGAAAAACAAGACTCAGACTCTTGTGCCTCTTCCTCCTGGAAAGAATTTAGTTGGATGTAAGTGGATATATAAAACAAATTTTATTGCATACAAACAGATTGAAAAACATAAATCTCAGTTAGTATTAAAATTATTTTCTCAACACAAAAGTATTGACAATACTAAATCTTTTGCTCTAGTTGCTCAAATGAACACAATAAGAACTATTCCTTCTCTTGCTATAATCTTATCAATGGGAAATACACCAAATGGATGTCAAGAGTGCTCTTTTGAATGGTGATCTTTGTGAAGAAATTTATATGCAACAACCACCTGGTTTTATTATTGTTGGCACTTCAAGTTTAGTACGCAAATTGAAAAAATATATATATGGTCTCAAACAAGCACCTAGAACTTGGTATGAGAAAATTAATGCGTATTTATTGAAGAATGGTTTTAAGTGGTATGTATATTATCCAAATATGTATGTAAAGAAATTTGATGATGATGTTATCATAATATTGTTCTCATAATATCACTTTATGTGGATGATATTCTTATTACTAGAAGCGAGCTTACACTTATAAAGGAAATGAAGAATAATCTAAAGAATGAATTTAAAATGGTCAATTTAGGCCCACTAAATTATTTTTTGGGTCTAAAAATTTGGCATATGGTTGATGGTATATTTTTGTCTCAACCTAAGAATGTGACATATTTACTTTCTTGGTTTCATATGAGTGATTGTAATCCTTCACCTATGTCATTTCAGTCCGGTGTAAAGTTAATGGTTGAATGTGACAATCCTCTTGTTGATGCCACGTTGTGTTGTTAACTTGTAGGGAGCTTGATATATTTAACACACAACAAACCAGATGTGTCTTTTGCAGTCAACATGGTTTTGAGGTTTATGCAAAATCCTAAAGAAATTCATTGGAAAGCAGGAAATAGGATTCCCATATATTTACAGGGGACAATTCATTATGGTGTTTTCTATTTTAGAGGGGCTACAATTTTCCTTATTGGTTATACAAATTTTGATTGGGAAGAGGATGCTTCAAATATAAAGTATACTATAGGGTATGTTTTTTGCCTTGGTTCCAGTTCGATTTCATGGTCTAGTAAGAGCTTGGTATAGACTTACATAAATCTCCTACTGAATTAAGATGTGACAATCAAAGTGTAATTCATCTTGTGTAAATTTAGTAAATCACCCCAACGCTAAACACATTGAATTGGATAAATATTAAATTCAGTATCTTGGTGTGGATGGTGTGATTTGTTTGTAGTATTTCCCCATGGAAAAAGAAAGTAGTCATGATATCTTCACCAAATCCATGAAGGAATCAAATTTCGTGTATCTTTGAAGTCTATTGAGAATTACGGAATTTGACATCAAGGGGGGATTCCATTGTAATGTCATATTCCTCCATTTATATGTTGTTCTCCCAATCATCATTAAAGGGGGGGTGTTGTTGGACTATGTAATTTTAATATTACATGTGTAATGGTGTCTAGTATGATGTCATAAGATGTCTTATCTAGCATTAGAATGTATAATAACTCTAATATTAAGTAAAAGGAGTTATCCCGCATGCATAATGGAGTAATAAGCTCCTATTACCATTCATTATATTAAGAGGTGGAAAATCATTTATCCCACACGTATTTTGGGCTGTTATTCTTCCATACTTCTCGGTATATAATAGAGATGAGTGAGATCCTTTGGATATACATTTTGTGATATTGGATATATTTGTATTGTAAATATGTGGAGCATATGTGGGGTGGAAATCTCTTGTAAGATTTTATTTTTTTGAAGAATAAAGAAGACCAAACATTCATGTGGATGTTTCCCCATTTGGGGTTTTGTTGGTCCTAGGATTGTTTTGAATATTTTGGGTACCATTTTCGAGTTCCAGACAAAGTATGAATAGGGACACAATGGAATGGTCAAGCAAGTGGTCAGCTCCAAAGTTTTCAGCAAAGTTAAAGGGGAAAAACACCCATTTTGATGAAGTCCAGCCGATATGTTGTCTAGGCGATTAGAAAATATGTCCACTTACATTTATGGGATCATGTAGTGGGAGTGGAATGTAAAATGGGCAATTAGAGCCCATAAATATTTAATGGGTCAAGATTTTTGTGTAAACTAGTTTTGTGAACTAGAAACAGAGACAATTGTATCATGTCGAACAATTATGTATAGTTTTCTTGAAGTATATCTATATAAGAGTCGCAAAGTATGAGGATCAATCTGCAGGCTATGTGTGTAGATATGTTGGAATGGATTTTTAGCGTTATCTCTACACGCAGTTTGCATAGACTAAAATATTTCGAGCTGGGGCTCTTTTATTCTAACGAGCGCTTTTGTGGTTTTTAGCATATTGGGTTTCCACGTTAAATCTTGGTGTCTAATGTGCATTATGTGTGTTTGTGTTGAATGATTATCTATTTAGTATGCATGAATGGATAACTATAAATGGATGAATGAAATATAAATTGGATTAAGTAGTTATGATGTTATGAACTTGGTTAATGTCGTGGTTACTTGTATGGATATTCGTCGCAGTCCCTGATCTATCGAAGTTAACTCTGTTGTAGTCACGTATGGAAAAGTCCCCTTCATCACTGTAGAAACTTGGTTCTTACAACTCCTATAGGTACTTCAAGTGAGACTGCATCTACTCTGCGGATGTTTCTAAAAGGGATAAAAACCTTTCGGACTGGTATATTGGGGTTTGTTGGTATGATGTGGTGTAAACCTAGGTTGTGTTAAGGTTGTGCAAATAAATGGTTGTGTTTCTAGGACAAGGATCATTGTGAAGGGGATATTTTTATGTGGAATCTAACTAAGCTGGAGATCCAAGACTGAGTAGCTCAGAAGACAAAGGACTTTTCTCAAGAAGAAAATCAAGATCTGTGTCTGACCATAGAGCAATGGTTGTGTAGGTATGTTTATTCTGATATTCATGAGGTATCTTTTGGTGAATTTCCTATTATATTACTTGAATGGTTGTCAAGGTTGAAATTGCAGAAGAACAACTTCTAATCAAGTCAACTTGAGAGCTATATACCTCGTTTGATTTAGCAATTGAAGTGTGTGAATAACATTATTTCATGAGTTGTCGATTATTGGGTTGATAGAATTTTAGAAGGATATATCACTGAGTTTGTTGTCAATATTGTCAAGTCTTATAGCTAAGCAAAAAGGGAGTTCTTTAGAGGACCACAAGATAGGTACCTAAAATCATTGAATTTGTGGATTAAGATGTTGTGTAAAAAAAGGATCTTGATAATGAACTTCGATAAGTAAAGTGATTGCGCGTGAGTAAATGGGTGTTGACAAGAGGAAGGTATGAGGAATAATGTATGGGATAAGCTAAGATGATCCACAAATAAGTAGAGATACTGAAAAAGAGAGTGGTATCATGAGGAATGGGAAAAAGTTTCATTCAAACAAGAGGAGAAGGACCATGACAAAGAGAGAAAGCTGCAGTGTGATTGGAAGGGGATACTACGAATTAGTGCCACTACTTGATGACAAGTATTGCAAGGAAGACTAAGAATAAGAATACAATCTTATTTTGGAAGGGGAATAAGTTCCACATCAACACCAGACCTGAGGCTGCGGCATACCCATGACCCCACATACATCTTCAAAAAATGAGGTAACACCTAATATTTTGTCGCAGTGTTTTCTAGCAAATCAAAATCATAGTCATAGTCAGAATAGTGGTGCATCAAATAATAAAGTCCCTAGCAGTGGTCCTACAAGTTCAATATAGGCTTACACTAGAGGCCTAGGATGGTTGGGGATGATATACGGTTTCCTATATTTCATGGGAATAGATCAGAGAATTCAGAGCAGCATGGGTTCCTTTATGAAGTAGTGTGGGTTGTTCAACAGATCGGAGATGAGGCCATCAAGAGGGATCAAATGATCACGACCTTTAGAGGTCGAGCACTAGATTGGTACATGATTTTTCTGTTGTTCCTGTTGGATCCCCACATAATACATTGGTTGAGATACAAACTGGATCAAAGTATGAGTTTAAAAAGATGAAGTATGAGTCACAATGCATCATAGAATTAAAGGAGATCAAACAGTCATTGACTGAATCTATATGGGCCTTTGAACAACGATTCAAAACTTGTTAGGATTATTAATTAATCCTCCCTTTTACTACCACAGTCTAATTATATTTTTCTTTCTCATGTGATTATTGTCACTCCACTAGTGCATGGGGCACACACCTGGAGACAACCTACCAGTCATTGCACCTATCTACATTAATTTAGGAGCTCCAGAGACCAGTCCTTGTAATTTAGGAACCCACTCTGAGTGCCACCAGCAGTGTTCAGTAATTGAACCTAGTTGGTGTTAAATTATGTTCATTAATGCTCTAAATCCCATCAATTAGATCACTCTCAGTCATCTTAACATTAGTTTGCATGATTTAAGGGAGGTAGTGAGAATTTTCTCACCTACCCACATCAGTTATCTAGTTGTGAATTGTTTTAGTGATCCATAGTTGCATTAGTGAGCTCTAGTGGTGATTTTCCCACCTTGATTTAGCTTTGGAGTCATTCCAGGTTGGTAGATTCGAATTCTCCAATTTGTATCACCAGTGTATTTCATATTTCATACCGATTAATGGATGTAATCATATTCTTCCAATTATTGGTCTCATGAGTGTTTAATTTTCCATTGTTTATTGATCAAAGTTTAATGCATTGCTTCTCTCTCTTCTGCAATATTCTAGATCATTTGAATTTATGTAGGCCTGAAGATCAAATGCTTCATTAAATTCACATGGTATCGGAGTAGTTTTTCAAGCCAGCAACAAATCTCGGAAGATTCCATTAATGCACTAGAAGCAATTGGGTTCCACATAAATCCTGGAATCATTGCCTTGATCCCTTTGGATTTTGTCCAGAGAATTCTATCCATGTGTGATGCACCCAGAGAAAGTGCACATGTTGAAGTGGAGAGTGTTTGATTTGGTTTGATGGTGGATTGAAGAGTTTTGCAGTGTTTTTACAAGTACATTCAAATATTTTCTAAATAATTATTGTTCTTGAAGCTGTGAAATGGAGAATTCAATAGCTATGACTCCCAAAATCCTCACACCCCTCAATTACGTTGATTGGAGGGATGACATGCATATTATCTTTTGCAACAAGGGTCTATATAGGGTCACCATGGGTAGAGAGGTCGAACCCCAACAACATCTTGAAAAATACAAGTAAATGCATAATCTTGATGAAGTTTTTGGTTTCATGTGCATCCACATCTCCAGAGAGTTACTCTTTCACCTTGAGGGATTGAGAACACCAAAACAAGTATGGGATAAGCTCTAATACTTATTTGGAAAACAAGATGAGATGAGGGGCCATATCCTGGAGAATGAGGTGATTGCACTACAACCCAGTAACTTCAAACAATACAACAATTCTTCTCAAGATTCAAATCATTGGTCATGCAACATAAGAAATGAGGGATTGAGAGGAAGGATGAGAAATTGGTGCTCTCCATTCTGAGCAAACTTGGTCCAGAATTCTTAGTGCTTGTATCTATCTTTCACTCTGGGAGACTGACTACTCCTAATTGGAGAATTCCATCCCCTGATTCCTTCACAGAGTCTCTAATACATGAAAAAGATAAGTTGATACAGATGGGAGCTCTCATTTCCTCTCCAAATCAAGTTCTATTAGATTTTGAGACAAGGAGGAAGCAAAAAGGAAAAGAAAAAAGGAACATTGAATTCAAGCCTAAGGAAGAGTTTGATCTAGTAAATGAAACATTGGGCTCTAATAAGAGCAAACATCAAAGGTTTGACAAAGGCAAGTGCTCTTACTATAAGAAAGGAAACCAAAGAGAGAAATATTGTATGAACAAGACCATATATTAGGTGACAAAACTCATTGAGAAACAAATATTTCCCTCCCTAAAGGCACAAGTAAGGTTGACTCTGAAGACAAGATTGAATATCATGATGAGAGATGCCATGCACTGAAGGTTGTTTTTTCAAAATCGCATGCCTTCCTCATTGATTTGGGATTCTCCAATCATATGGTTGCATCCAAATAAGAATTCACTTCATTACAACTTATTGATGGTCTGAGTGTTCACATGGGTGATGACACTCAAATTCAAGATGAAGGAAAGGGTTCAAACAAGTTAGAGCATGGAGTGTTCAAGAATGTACTCTATTTTCCCTCCTTAACTACAAATTTCTTGTTTGTATACCAGATGACACATATTGGCCCACCAAAGCAAGTGGTATTTGGTCCTGACTCAATGGAGATATTGGATATCTAAATTGGTAATATTATAGAGAAATTTGTTGCAAACCCTGCCTCCAAGGCATATGAATTCTCACACTTTCTACCATACTCACATTCAGTACAATCTCAACTGGCATTTGAAATGGAAGGTAAAACCATTCTACCTAAAACTTTTGTATATGATTATGTTTCCATTAATATTTTAGATTTAGAATCCAGAGCAGAGGACAAAGTTGAATCAGTTTATGAAATTGAAGATGAATTTCAAACGGATCCAGATCTAGATCCAGTACCTACTCCCAATCCTAGGCCTAAGCGGGATCAAAGGGTTATTGAGGCAGGTGGGAACATGACTAGAGATTCATCTGACATGAGAAGAACAAGATATCAGTTTTAAAAAGAGAGCCTTGCACTATGTCAAGAAAATTCACTTATTCCATAGAGGTGCTACAAACTCCCAGAGATATTCTACATGATGGTAAGGTATGACCATAAATTATGCTCATTGAAGAACAAATTGGATCATGCCACTCTTCCTCTAGAAAGAAGAGACAAAGGAAACATTCCTTCTCCTATCTGTCATTGAATTGGAACAAGATGGATAGGTTCACATGCAAAGTCCCAAGAAACTAGTGCACACAAGGACCATCACACTGCATTACTGCTCCACAATGATGCATGTTGCAGAAATATTTTTCCAATTTTTTTATTCAAGAAGAAATTTCCTCTTGATATGAAAGCTTGATCTTCATTTTCGTGCTCATTTTGAGGGGGGGGTTCCCATGAGGTTTTCCCCATTTCCTCGGTTTTGTTAAGCAGTTATTATTGTTTCCATTTATATTGCATGGGTGACCTTTGGTCTTAGTTTCCAAAGCCCAAGTTTTCCAAAGTTAGGATTACAGGGGGGGTGTTAGGATTATTAATTAATCCTTCCTTTGACCACCATTGTCTAATTGTATTTTCCTATATTAGGTGATTATTGTCACTTCACCAATGCATGGGGAACACACCTGGAGGCCACCTACCACTCACTGCTCACTCCCATGTATGCATGAGTTTAGGAGCTCTAGGGACCAATCCCTATAATTTAGGAACCCACTATGAGTGCCACAAACATTGTCCAGTAATTAACCCTAGTTGGTGTTCAGTTATGTTCAATTATTGTCTAATTCACATCAGTTAGATCACTATTACCCATCCTGGCACCAATTTGCATGATTTAAGGGAGGTAGGGAAAATTTTCTCACCTACCCACATCGGTTAACTAGTTGTGAACTGTTTTAGTGATATGGAGTTGCATTAGTGAGCTCTGGTGGTGATTTTCTCACACTGAGTTATATTTGGAGTCAGTCCAAATTGGTAGATTCAAATCCTATATTAGGCATTCAAATTATCCTATTTGTATTACCATTGTATTACATATTTCATACTGATTAATGGATGTAATCATATTCTTGCAATTATTGGTCTCATGAGTGTTTAATTTGCCATGAATTATTGATCAGAGTTTATTGTATTGTTTATGTCTCTTATACAGTCGTCTTCATCATTTGAATTCATGCAACCCTAAATATCATATGCTTCATTAAATTTAACAAAAAATTGATGTCCAAGGTATGTTTTCGAATGTCCGATGTACAACATAAGGAGTGGTTCATTCTTGAATTAGTGTCACACATCTGATTATCCCTAATGCATCAAAATATTGTATCTCAATCGGAATCATTAGATATTTCCATAAAGTTGGAGCCATTACCAATCCGATAAACTGGTCTGGGTATGGTTCAAATTTAGTTGCACTTGGATAACTTGTTGATGTAGATCCAATATATAAATAAAGGAAAAGAAGTCCGAGAAGAAATTTGGTGCATTGATTGTAAATCAAAAGGGCATCATAAAGAACAGTGGCTATCCTTTTATGACTATCCGGCTGCTAAAGCATCGAACCTGTTAAACTAGTCAAGTTTGCACTACTGTAAAATTTGTCAAACTAGAGGCCATCGCCCAGACGAATGTGTGTATCTGCAGAAAATAGCAAGTACTCCTACAAGCCTATATTGTAAATTATGTCGGTCTATTGGACATGATGAGAAGGATTATCGGTCATATCATTTGTTGCAAGCATACGGTTGACACCTATTATATGAAATAAGATGAGAAAACTCAAGCGGATCGAGGAAATGCACATTTTCACCAGTCGAGGGATGGATTTTTAGGTTGAGGACAAGGAAGATTTGGTCGAGGAAGAGGACGGTTAATTTTTTATAACCACGTCTAACTAGGGCATTATGCTAGAGACTACATGAATCCAACATCAATGTGTTCTTATTGTAAATTTTTGGATCGTACTATTGAAGATTATCCGCAACTTGAAGTGGTAGACGAAAACCAATCAAAACCAAAATCAAATTCAAAATCAAAACCAAAATATCCAAAATATTATGGATGAATCGAGAGACAAGATACCTACTATCATTGTTGTTAACAGAGGAGGATCCAAGACATGAGAGGATAAACATAGTCATTTGCAGGACTCAAGAGTCTGACCAACCGTCTAGCAGAAGGTGTCATTCGATATATAGAAAGAGAAGGAAGTATTCTTTAAGGCTCGAAAAGAATTTATGGGAAAAGATAATGGAGATTCAACTTTGAATGTTCCTCCAGTATTTGAAGAGGGGACTGTCTACAACATGTCACCCTGCTTCGACCGATCCACCCTAGAGAGGTCGATAGGAAAGGTAATCCCCTTGAGGGATTTCTTGAAAATTTGTTTGCCTTTAGTAAGGGATGAAAATGCATTGGCAGAATTGTCTTGCCTAATAAAGGAGCTGAAAGAACATTGTTGACAAGAAAAAATTGTGAACCACATCCATAGAAGAAGAAAGACTAGATGAGAGCTCCACATGAAAGCTCAAATTGGAGATAATGATATGGATTTCATTATATTAGATCTGGTCTTAGACGTGATTATTTTGACAAAGAAAAAATGGGAGAGCATGGGAAATCCCAAACTGGTTTGTTTCAGTTGTAGTTGGAAAATTAGTTGAAATTTATACCATTTGGAATATTTCCAAGAGTACTTGTTGAAGCAGAATGGCTCCAAAATTATCCAGATTTTAAAGTGATAGAGATTTTTTATGACACTAATGCATATCCTGCACTTTTGGGTATTGATTGGGAAATTGAAAATTATACCATCATCGACTTCAAGAAAATAATATTATCCTTTGAAGAGTCGGAGATGAGAGAAGTCATGTCAATCAATCCTTTGGAAGGTCAACGATATGTAGAGCCTATGAGGGGTGATTATGAGGCTGGAGAATTAGATAATATCTACAATATCTTGTCCAAAATGGAAGAATACATTAGTCCCACAGCAGACGATATGTTGGTTTGGTGGAGTGTCATCTCTTATTCATCATATTCAAGAGAAGCATTGGAGAACTGGTAGAACCATCTACATGAGGTGTCAATGCGGAAGTGCTCAAGAATTACAAAGTCCCTGCATTTGGTTGGTACAGAGGTATGTGATTTACCTACCTATGAAGGGATACCTAACTTATATGTATTTCTTATTGAGTTTGAAGATAAAGTACCAAGATAACAATGACTGCTGGCCATAGATGCGGCCCTGAAGGCTACTCCAATGTATATCTAGTGTATTTTTCTCTTCTCTCTTATTTCTTACATGATTTTTGTTACTTGTATGGATAGAAGGATAGACTAGTAGATATTTTCTATTGATTTACATGTTAGTGTAAATGTATTTTTGTATGTTACACATATTCTCAATATTCTAACATGGATATCATTAAATAATTCCCTTCCATACATGGTATTTATCCATGTTCATATGTTCATGTGGTAAGAAATGTTGTTGAGTAGGTTTTCTAGAGAATCCACATTAGACCTTTTTAGTTGTCAACATTTCGAACCCAACTTTGGATCCATCATCAAGACAATAAGTTGAATAGAAGGGCAAGAAAATTAATCATATTAATATCAAAGAATGATGAGATAACCAACCCCTAAGATATAAGAGAAACCCAATTGTTGACTCGTGATTTATTATTGCTATTAAAAATATAATAATTAAGCTTATTAATCTATGGCATGCTTTTAAATCTTATTAGAATCAAATGATAGTTATAATATTAAAGTTTTAAAGGTACAAAGTATTAAAGGATACTAAGAAACTAAATAGATTAATTCAAACAAGTATTATTATAACCACTTGAATAGAGAAAGGAAAAATGGGTTAGTGTCTCTTATATTAGATTATGACAGGCAGATCTTGGGATATAAATAGTCTTTACTTAGATTGCACAAGAGAAATAAGAGAAGAAGAATAATTTCTATTATACAATGAGTTTAAGAAAAATATGAGAAATATTCCATACAATATTATTCATAATTATGGGTGAATATATAATACAACATCAAGGAATAATTCGAATACCTAAAGAGGTAGTTGAATCTACTAACATAGACTAACTCGGGAGCTCACTCAATGTGGAAAAATCACCACTAGAGCTCACTAATGCAACTCTACATCACTGAAAGAGTTCACAACTAATTAACTAAAGAGGGTAGGTGAATAAAGGTACCCATATTCCCTTGAATCATGCAAACTGGCACTAGATACATTGGGAGTGATCTAACTAATGGGGATCGAAGCACAACTGGACATAACCGAATACCTACCGGAATCAAATGTTGGAAACTATCACAGTTGCACTAAGAGTGGGTTCCTAAATTATAGGGATTGATCCCTGGAGCACCAAAACTCCTACAAACAAGCGGAGTTGGTGGTAGGTGTCCACTAGATGTGTCCCCGTGCACTAGTGAAGTGATGAAGACCTCCTAAGCTAGGGAAATTAACAAATAGACTATGACATGGTCAAAGGGAGGATTAATAATAATCCTAACTTTGGACAACCTATGCCCTGGAAACTAAGGCCAAAAGGTCACCCATACACTCTAAATGTAAAAAATTATTTGTCCATGTAAAGTGAGGAAAAAGTAAAAACCACATGGGGAAAATCCTTCCTCAAAAATGGACATGGCACAAAAATTAAATCAATATCTTCACTATGTATTTTTCTTCACTTGAATAAGCTAAATGTACTTCTTCTTGGTGAAAAACTTTGTGGAGTTGTTATAGATGCCTTGATCGTGTATCATTTTTCCAATGTTGTGTAGACAAAAAACATGAGGAGAAACCCCTTGAAGCTCATATTCTGGTAATGAAGGAGAATTATATGAATGATTATTGATGTTACAACATAAAATATCAGATCTAAACATAAAATCAGATATGTAAAATAGATATGTGCAATCATCTCCTAACCAAAGAACATCATTGAAATTGACAGGCTCAATTTCTATTGTAGTTGCATAATGGTGAACCCAATCATAAACATTATTTCCAAACAGATGTGAAACCTTTATAATTCTGTAATTTAGCTTATGAGGCTCTGAAATATCAGAAATTAATTCATATGTAGCATCAAACAACAAAGGTATAGTGGCTCCAAAATCAGGTTGAGTCACAGTAGGAAAACTAGGTGCAACTAGTCTACATTGACAATTGGGAAAATCTGGAGAGCATAAGGATCTCAAATTTGACCTAATAAATATTATATCATATCCAAATGTATGTAAAATAATCCCACATATATCCAATGACATGGAAAACTAACCAATGACGGAAAACAAATACATAATAACAACTTGCACCAGTGATACAGTATAGGAAACCATGAAAATGTCTAGTTTACCAACTGGAGAATTTGGGAGTTGTAGGGTCTTATAAGCATAAAATGGATGGGATAATGGTGTCATAACCTACATATCATCCTGGAAATAATCTTCTAAATGAGATAAAGAATCATTTGAATGGAGTTTGAAAGAGTTGGATGAAGGAAAGTCATAAACTAGTGGCAAAAAACTAGTATTGAGAGGACATGGCTCTGAGGAACTGATAGGTGTCTTTTCCAAGGAAGGAAAAGTTATTTATGATTATGATATATCAGAATGAGTATCAAAATCACATACATCATCAAAATATTTTATTTTGGAAATCAAATCATGACAATCAGTACCTTTGAATTGCATAGTGTGACAGTACTCTTGGGGATTAGCAAAATTTTCCTTTCCTTCATTTCTTGCAAAATATGGAACATAAATGTTGTTCCTTTCGAGCAACTGAGTCATGATGTCCATATTATTTTTAAATCAATATTTGTCATTGTGATAAGGTTTGCTGGAATAGTTTCACTTTGATCTTCCTTTCTTGTTTTCCTTCTTCTTGGAATTTGAGCCTTCATCAGTAGAGTAAGAACCTCCATCTTTGGAGTCTGACTTTGGATTCTTCTCCTTCACTTTTAGATTTCCTTTGGACTTAAAATTATTTCTTTCAAGAGATGAAAGTGCATGATTCTTTAAGGTTTTTAGAGTCCCCATTTGAATCAGCTTGACTTTCTCTTGAGTGAGAGAATCTATGAATGCATCCAGGGATGGCATCTTCCAATTTCGAACTGTAAGCTTAGTAGCATGGAATGTTGACACAAAAATTGAGTATTCCGGACCTAGCTTCGATAGGATGGAGAGGATAAATTACTCTTATTTCTTCTCAATCCCATATTTATTGGGAAAGAGTGCTAGTGACTTAAACTTGGTGATGAATTCCTCAATGGTTTCAAATTCACTTGGTCTCAATGAGATCAGCTCATTCTCCAATTGATGTCCTCCATGATCATATTTCTTTTCGAAGAGGGATTCAAGTTTTATCCACTTCATTAGGTCCTATTAAGCCATCAAGATGGAAAATAAGTTCTAGAGAGAGAGAGAGAGAGAGAAAGCAATCCATAAGCTTCATCCTTCCTATTATGCCACTTTTCTTTCTCAACAACTGCATTTGGCTCTATTTCTAAGGTCATAGTAACTCTGTAGAGAACTATGTTACGCAACAGTATCTCAATCTTGGATTTTCATTCATGATAATTTAAGGAATTCAAGGTTACTATATTAGATAGATCCATGCTCTGTTGTCGCACTACTGGTGAGAGAACTGAATACCTGCACAAAACTAGAAAGAATTTTTTTGTAATACAAATCAACCTCTACTTCGACAATGAGCACATTCTCTAGGTGCAGCACACCTGGATAGACTTCTCTAGACATAATCCAGAGGGAGAAATGAAGTTATTCCAGGAATTATGCGGAATCCAGTTGCTTCTAGTGCATCAATGGAAGTATCTGAGGGAGATTAGAATAGCCTAACTAGGATCTGATACCATATTAGATTCTAACAGGCAGATCTTGGGACATAAATAATCTTTACTTAGATTGCACAAGAGAAATAAGAGAAGAAGAATAATTGCTATTACACAATGAGTTGAAGAACAATATGAGAAATCTTCCATACAATATTATTCATCATTATGGGTGAATATATAATACAACATCAAGGAATAATTGGAATACCTAAAGAGGCAGTTGAATCTACCAACCTAGACTAACTCATGAGCTCAATCGGTGTGGGAAAATCACCATTAGAGCTCACTACTGCAAATCTAGATCACTGAAAGAGTTCACAACCAGCTAACCGAAGAGGGTAGGTGAACAAAGGCGCCCATATTCCCTTGAATCATGCAAACTAACACTAGAGACACTGGGAGTGATCTAACTAATGGGGATCGGAGCACAAATGGACATAGCTAAATACCTACTAGGGTCAATTGATGGACATTATTGGTGGCACTCATAGTGGGTTCCTAAATTATAGGGATTGATCCCTAGAGCACCAAAACTCATGTAGACAGGAGCAGTTAGTGGTAGGTGACCACTGGATGTGTTCCCCATGCACTAGTGAAGAGATGAAGACCTCCTAAGCTAGGGAAATGAACAAATAGACTATGTGGTCAAAGGGAGGATTAATAATAATCCCAACATATTAGAAGTTAATTTATTTAAATGACAAATAGAATATAATTGATTTAAGTTTTTATAGTATTGAGAATATCCTAAACTATCAGTCTAGTGTTTAGAATAATTAATTAGACTAACTAATTAATTGTCCTAACTAATAAAACTAAAACATTAGACTAGTTAATTAAGTCTTAATAAATACCTATCCAAGGCCTTTTCACTCTAGTTGAAGGTGAATGAAATATTGATTAAAAGGGCAATAAAAAATTCAAGAGACTTATTTAAGGGTTCACATTCAAAATTCCAATTATGAGAGGGCTAGGAACCAATTTTGATTAAGCTAGCTCGAAGTATCAAGGGAGAGAAAAATCAAAAAGGGAAAAGGTTTGAGGTAACTAAACATGATCTTACCTAAAATTCAAGAGACTTATTTAAGGGTTCACAATTAAAATTCCAATTATGAGAGGGCTAGGAACCAGTATTGATTAAGCTAGTTCTAATTATTAAAGGAGAGAAAAATCAAAAAGGAAAAATATTTGAGGTAAATAAACACAATCTTACCTAATCCTTTGATGGTCGATCAAAGGGGGCCAACTTTCACCAATCTCCAATCCTCCGTACAAGTTTAGTTTGTTAGAGTGTTCGAATATTTTTTGAGCTTCCCTAATATGATGTTTATGGTAAGGATTTTGGTGTCCTCCAAGCATATATGATGCTTGGTTGTAATGGAATGTCTTGCTAATGTTGAGTTGTAAGTTCCTTCATACCTGATGTTTTCCAATATCTCTTAAATAAAACAATTAAATAATGTCTAATTAATTAGTCTAAACACTATACTAATTATTAATTTCTTGATTATTTAGTCTTTAATATTTGAATAATTTAAAAGAATATTCTCACTACTATAAAAACTTAAATTAATTTATTATAATTATTATTTAAATAAATTAACTTCTAAGAGCCACTAACTAATGCTTCCTCTCTCTATTCAAGTGGTTATATTACTAATGGATTGAATTAATCTATTTAGCTTCTCAATGTCCTTTAATACTTTTTAGGTTTAAATCTTTAGTATTATAATTATCATTTAATTCTAATAAAATTTAAAATCTTGTTGTAGATTAATAATATTAATTATTAAAAAAGTTATAGAAAGAAGAAATCAAGAGCCGATTATTAAGGTTTATCCTATTTCTTAGGGGTTGGTTATCTCAACATTCTTTGATATTTGCTTTCTCTTATGTTTGACTTGTTTTCGTAATGATGGATTCATATTTGGATTTGAAACGTCGAAAACTAAAAATGTCTATTGTAAATCTCCAGAAAACTTAATTAGTGACAAAACTTTTCGTATTTTAAATATTTATATTATATTTTAGATGCATTCATTAGCTAATGGGTCATGATTGACTTCGCTATGAGTAGTAACTACTGGAGTGAATGAGTAGTTATATTCTTGTTATGAATTTGCATTTAATGTGAAAGGACTATGTGATCCTTATAAGGTGTTGAAACTAAAAAATGTTATATTACTACACAAGGATTTTATGGCCACTCTACTTGTAATTAGTGTCTTAGATTATAAGATTTATTTTAACATTGAAGAGAACTAAAGGAGTATATTCATAGTGTTGTGTTTGGGCTAAAGAAAAAGGTTTCCAAATGGTCAAACAAGTAATGGAGAAGTGGTGTGATGAGGTGTTGAGGTGTTGGTTAAGTCTGCAAACTTGTCTTGATCATAACACATAACTTTGAAATATGGTATTTTTAAAAGATTTCACTAGCTGGGTTCACGAAATTTGCAATGATACTTTAGATGTTTCTGACATTCTTTGTTAGTTTTGACGTAGTATCCCTTTATACAAAAATTCTTGTCAATGATGCCATTGAAACTGTTAGAAGATCTGATGAAAACACTGCCAAACTCGTTGAAGTTTGCTTAAATTCCACTTTCTTTACATTTTGAAAAGATTTCTATGAACAAGTAAAGCGTAGCAATGGGTTCCCCCTTTCCCCAATAGTGGCTAATCTTTACATGGAAATGTTTGAGAAACGTGCCCTAGAACTTTTCCCCCTCACACCAAAAAGGTGGAAGCGATATGTCGATGACACAGATGTGATATGGCCACACGGGCGAAACACCTTAGATCAATTTCTTCAACACCTTAACAACCTAAACGAAAACATTAAGTTCACTATGGAGATTGAAGAAAACAACAAACTACCTTTTCTGGATGTCCTTATCTCAAGAAAAGAAGATGGTTCAATCTCCCACCAAGTTTATAAGAAGAAAACCCACACCGATAGATATCTACATGCCAACTCACCTCATTTCCCACCTAAAAAATTCAAAGTAATACATACCCTGGTAACGAGAGCCTTGAGAATCTCAGACAACGAACACATCAAAGAAGAGATTGATCATCTAGCTAAAGTTTTTGAGGAAAACGGATACAATGTAGGACAATTTAGGAAGATAGTAGCCTCCTCTAAAAAACCTAGAAAGAAGAAGACAATTGACAATAACGATAACCCTATGATGAACAAGGTCTTCCTCCCTTACATAAATGGTACCACCGATAGACTCGCCAAAACCCTAAAAAGACATAAGATCCAGGTTTTCTTCACCCCTCCCAACACCATTAGGAATATCGTCGACTCCCTCAAAGATCCAATTGAACCTAAAGCATACAAAGGGGTCTATTCCATTCTGTGTTCCTACGGCAAGTTATACATAGGAGAAACTGGGTGATCCATGGAGACAAGATTTAAAGAACACAGCGCAGACCTAAGACACGATAGACATAAGAAATCCGCCCTTGCATAACATGCGCACATTACTAATCACCACATTTGTTTAGAAAATACAGAAGTCATTGCCAGAGAGGACAACCTAACCAAAAGGAAAATAAGGGAGAAGATCGAGATAAACCTTAACGAGAATTGCCTTAACCGGGACGATGGTGCCAAGATCAGTAATTCTTGGAAACCACTCCTTCATTCCTTACAAACTAAAAAACACCTACAAATTAATAATTAAGAATATAATTCTTTCTGCACCCAATGTTGGGCAATAGGGCAGACCCGGGTTTAAACATTTTGTGTCACACCAACAAAAGACCCACAGTGTTGGCCCTTTCGGTAACAACCTGCGCACAGGTTGCAGTCTCACCCGAAACAGCTATGGGATGCCGCAGAATCAGGTTTCTACAAGCAGAGAGGGGGATTACTATACCTTAGCCTTTTAATAACCTTATTAATCAATAATTACAAGTTTCACCATTCATTCACATAAAAATTCGCAAATAAATAAACAGTCGTGACTTGCTCAACCCATTACAGGGAATTCACAGCGAAGCTAAATGTTAGCAGCGATCTAACTTATCAGATGTATACAGTTATTAATGCATAAAAGAAATAGAAACAGAAACAGCACAAGAAACCACAACACCGGATATAACGTGGTTCACCCCCAGTGTAGGGGCTACATCCACAAACTGTGTTCTATTCAACTTGCTACAAAACCACAGTTTGATCTACGCACTCAGCTGCAGATCCTTTTAGTCTTCAAAAAGCCGCGCACACAGCAGCAGGCCCCTGCGCACACAACTGCAGGTTTTTCCTTACAATCTTCTTTACAAAACCCTCTGCGCACACAGCTACAGAGGTCGTCCACGCACACAGCTGGGACTTAACCTTCCTCCACAAAACCAATCTTAGCTTCGCCTTAATCTTTCTTTCATCATAAAACCTAACCTATCTTCTTTACTCAAGCGCTTATTTATACTGCGCATTTTTACAAAACCGTGGTCTTAAACCACGGGCACCCAAAACCCTAAACCCTGGATTTCAACCAAGGGTTTATTACAAAAAGGAGTTTTAACTTAACCCTGACACCCCTAAGACTATTTTGAATCCATACTCGCGGAGTTATCCCTCTTAGGGGTCATTAGGGTGCGCGTACCAACAGGCCCCTAAGACTCACCAGTGGCCCGTCCCGGGACACTCTTCAGCTTCTCTGGTGGCAGAATTTCGCTGATGAGACATAGTGTACTGCTTGCTGAAGCTCTCCATGCTGCTGCTGGCTGCGTACTTCTATCCTTTGCAGAAGTTTTACTGATGAAAGCCGTCGCGACCACCTGCAACACCATCCTTCACTCCGATGGCCGATACCTGACCATCCATGACTTTGGGGTCCCCTGGGATTGCGTGTCCCACTGCGGGAGGAGTATAGCTGGCATGGTTCTGTTATGCCGAAAGACTGCTTGGCGGGATTCCCCAGAGTCTTTCTGCGAGGCCTCACGCCCTTGGTTGCTCTACGTTAGAGCAAACTCCTGGCCGTCTTTGCAAATTTAGAGCAAACTCCTGCCTGTCGAGGGACTTAGCCAAGTAGAGCTGTGCTGGCGGGGTACTTAGAAGGTGCTGCAGACCTCTATCCCTTACTTCCCGTACTAGCTCCTGAACATTACAGTCATTCGACATAGTTCGGGCTGAATATGTCACAAATGTGCTTCAGGAAGAAAACACAGGTCGAGATGGATCCTTATAGAATCCCGAGGCGGAATTTGTCATCATGATGCAGTAATGATGCCAAATCTGACAAAGTTCCGGAAATCTGCTCCACACAGCGCCGGATTTTCCCAAAATATCATTATGACCAGTAATGAGAGCAACTCTCGTGCCAGCGCCGCCGAATGCAGTATGTCCCATCCGTCACATTTTGGGCTGCGACACACCTTGACAACCTTCGACTTCAACACAACCTGACCCTACGACCTATGACCAACTTGTAGCTTTGCATCCTGTAGACAAAAAACACTACGATAATCCATAGCACGACAAGCATCTTTACTTATTTGGTTGGTGCTACCTCCTGTTCTGAGTACCTGGCCTGTCCGTGTACTTTTTAAACAGCTCCCATTTATCATAGAGGGGAAAAGCTCACCATTTAACTTGGCTAGCTGGACTGTGCCCCCGTCAGTAACTTTCTGTACTACATACGGTCCTTTCCAATGTGTCTTAAACTTTGCAGGGAACTTCATGAATTTGCTGTCATAAAGGAGCACAAGATCACCCTGCTGAAAATGTTTCTTCTTGATGTGTCTGTCATGCCACGCTTTTTCTCGAGCTTTCTGCACCTGTTGTTGGAAGCCCGCAACAAATCTATCCTCTTCAAGTTCTAATATCTGTTTCAGTCTCTCTGTGATTATGGCTGGGTCATCCATCTTGGTGAAAGCAGATATCCGGAGGCTGGGAACAATGTATTCCATGGGCATGACAGCTTCTTGCCCATAAACTAGTCGAAAGGGTGTATGGCCTGTCAACTTCTTGCAAGTAGTTCTGTAAGCCCATAACACCGCTGGAATTCGAAGATCCCAATCATTCCTGTTAGTGTTACAAACCTTTGTCAAGGCATGCTCAAGGATTTTATTAAAAGCTTCGACAGTCCCATTTGCTTGTGGGTGATATGCGGTACTCTTTTGATGATACAGCTGAAATTCTTCAGTCAATACTTCAATAGTCTTGTTCAGGAAATGTGATCCCTGATCACTCATAAGAACTTTGGGACACCCAAATATGGATAAGATGTTGTCGAAGATGAACTTCGCAGCAGTAGCAGCGCTACAGGTCTTGACTGGTTGAGCTTCGGCCCAACGGGTAAGATAATCAGTTGTTGTAATGATGTATCTAGCTCCTGACTTTTTCGCAGGGGGGTTGATAGGGCCAACGAAGTCAATGGCCCATTTTTCAAAGGCCTGCAATGTTACTTGCAGAGCTAGGGGCATTTCATCCCTCCTAGATGGTTTACCTGTCCTCTGACATATGTCGCAGCTGTGGCAATATTCTCTTGCATCTTTGTGAAGTGTGGGCCACCATAAGCCGGCTGTCAAAATCTTCTGCGCTGTGGCTTTTCCTGCATAGTGACCTCCTGCTGCACCAGAGTGTGCTTCTGCCAATATTA
>LPNX010548288.1:1193644-1223229 GCA_001517045.1 Pseudotsuga menziesii | reverse complement strand
TATTCAACTTGCTACAAAACCACAGTTTGATCTGCGCACTCAGCTGCAGATCCTTTCAGTCCTCAAAAAGCCGCACACACAGCAGCAGGCCCCTGCGCACACAGCTGCAGGTTTTTCCTTACAATCTTCTTTACAAAACCCTCTGCGCACACAACTGCAGAGGTCGTCCACACACACAACTGGGACTTAACCTTCCTCCACAAAACCAATCTTAGCTTCGCCTTAATCTTTCTTTCATCATAAAACCTAACCTATCTTCTTTACTCAAGCGCTTATTTATACTGCGCATTTTTACAAAACCGTGGTCTTAAACCACGGGCACCCAAAACCCTAAACCCTGGATTTCAACCAAGGGTTTATTACAAAAAGGAGTTTTAACTTAACCCTGACACCCCTAAGACTATTTTGAATCCATACTCGCGGAGTTATCCCTCTTAGAGGTCATTCGGGTGCGCGTACCAACACCCAACCCCGGAGAGAATAAAATTTTTAAAGCCTTATCAATAATTAAAAAAACTAAGAAATCTTCATGCTTCAACTTTCAACTCTTTAAGACTTATTCCATATATTAAAAATTTTAGGGTTTTTACTACAAACTTTTACTTAAAATGTCTAACCTTTATTCTATCTAAATTAAATCTAGAAGTAAAAATAAACTAATAATAATTTTTATAGTAACTCTAAACCTTGAATAATACTTTTAAACCTAAAACCTATACCTAAAACCAACTAATATTGAAATTAAAATAAATTGATTTTTAAACTTTTAAACTTTAAACTAATAAACTTTTTAAAATTGTTATTATAAACTATTAATTAATAACTATAATGATTTTAAAACTCGGTTAGAATTAAATTATTTTTAATAAAACCATAAACTCAAAATAATAATTAATAAAGTACCTTTTCTCAAATTAACCAACAATTAAATTAAAAGTAATATTAATTTTGTCATTTTTCTTTAAACTTTAAGTTTTCACTATAAAATTAAGTTAAATATTTTATAAAAACCTAAAGTCGTACCTAATTAAAAATTTAGAATTTAAATATAAAAATAATAATAATAATAATAATAATAATTTTAAATATAAAAGAATTTAGAAACTTAAACCGACTTTTTGAAAACATTTCTCACTTAATACCTACCTATCTATATTTATCTGTAGGGCATTTTACCCATTTCCCTCACGCTTCAAATTGTCTCCTGATGATGATCCCAGAGTAGGGGTTGAAACGTCGAGATCTCCAATCTTTCGAACGCAGCTCCTCTTCATTCATGGTATTTTTAACTCAATGTGAGGTTGCATTGAGTGAATGTGTAAACTATGAAATCATAGAAATGATAATATTGAATCTATGAATGTTGGTACATATGCTTGATGTACTGAGTGAATGCATGTTTGTATGGAAAATGCATTCATATAATTGAATGGCATGGAATTATTCCTTAGAGACTCTAGAGTACTTAAAGGAAAGACTTTCAAATACTCCTAAGGAATTGTTGAGCAATGAAAAGAGTGGTTGAATTAGTAAAAGTAAAAATAATGTTATTCACCCCAAGTCATAATATAAGTGGGAGGAAGAGGGAGAGGGATGTACCCCACAAAAGAAGATAAAATTAACTAATATGGATTATAAAATATAAATCTAGTGAAGACTGTGATTGTGTAAATTACCACATTTGTTGATTGCAAAGAAAATGGATTATAAAATATAAATCTAGTGAAGACTGTGATTGTGTAAATTGGCACATTTGTTGATTGCATAGAAAATGTGACTGCATTGTGTAACTCTTATTGTGCTAGTGATGCATATATAGTAGTTGTATTTTGGTTCATTTGAGCTATTGATAGTTGGCAATGATTGAATCATTTATGTGTTATAATTATGAGATCTCTTCATGAGTTATTGCAAATGCTGCAATGAAAGGATTATATGCATGGATACTCATAGCATGTTTGGTTGACCAAAAAATTTTAGCTTGCAAGTAGAATTGTATGGAAATGAGTCTATGTCTATAATGAAGGTCGAATGATACCACATGCAAAGGTCAAACATTATGAGAAGGATCTCATATTTGTGAAATGTGGTTTCTATTTGAAACATATTTCAAAACTTATGATTGAAATTATCATGATCATATCTCATGGTAACAATATGTGTACTACACATGTGAGATGATGGATTTTTCTATCGAGGATCGATGATAGTTACTGGAAGCTTGCAATAAAAAAGGGAGAATCATATTGTAATGACATTAGAACCTTGGGGTATGCCTCAATTACGATGAGTTATTGTGTATTATAGGTTGCTGATAGGATAGACTAGCAATAAGATTCTATATGTCTGCACTCTTTTGTGCAAAAAATATTTCACAAATGATGGATTGTCTAAGGGATTGTTTAGCATAGAAGGGGATTCCTGAGCCTAAATGGTGAGTGATTGCAAGGAAGAGGAAACTTGAATGACTCTATTATAAAATATTCATGTATGTACTATCTAGGATTTTTTGTAGTCGGTGGGTTCGTGTAGTTACCAGCAATACATAAGTATATATAAACAAAGAATTCACATGATCATAACCATAATATATGCAAGAGTAAGTGGGACAACATCAACTCACTTTATATTAGAATAGCATAACAGTATACAAGTATCAATCAACAAACATGTCTATCGATATGGATCACCAACATATTTTATACTTGTTACATACAATTATTTAGTTAAAACTGACAAGTCGGTTAGCCAACCGAACCAACTTGAACGTAGTTGGATGGAGGACCTAGTCGGCCAGTCGACTAGGCTCCTCCAACATCTTCCCCAACAACAAAATATTTCTTTGTCCCAAAAAGAAGAGGGAAGTATAAAATTGTGTTTGTTATGGTTGTTGGTCCATCAATGAATGGGTAGACTGGCAAGCGCACTACAAGCTTCGACGATGGTACTCCCAAAGGAGCGGAGACGAGACTAAAAATCTTGTCATTCATGTAAATTTGTTTGTATATTTATGTTGATATTGATGAGATTGTTGCGCTTGGTATTTTTTTTGTGAGGGGATCATGCTTGATGTTCTGTAGGTCTTCTCATGTGTCTATTCTTGACAGGTAGTCGAGTCCGACATTACCTTTTCGTGGTCGAACAACTATTTCTAATTAAAATTCTTGAAATAGGAGAAGTCATATGCATAATCATCCATGATGGAGTGGTTTATTTACCAGATATTTAAGTGATTGGTGGTCTATATAAAATGTGAATGGATTAGCTAGTAAATAATGTCAATACTTTTGTAAATCAAAGATCATTCCCAAAGCTTCTCATTCTATGGTGGAGTAGTTATTTTCTGCTTTGTTCAATTTTCGACTACCATATGTGTTGGGATAATCCATTCCATCTTCTCTCAGTTGTGTCAGTATTGTGCTGACTGCAATTTTGGACACATCGATATGTACATGGAACCTGATCGACCAATTTGGAAATCTGAGTATTGGTTCTTCGATGACTTTCCACTTGAGAAACTCGATATTTTGCACATTCTGGAGACCAGGTAAAATCTTGATTGTCCTTCAGTAATTCCTCCAATGGGTAGGTCATGTCAAAATAGTACCTTATAAAATTTCTGTAGTATCATGTGTCCCCAAGGAGTACTCTAACCTGCTTAGGATTTATAGGTGGTTTGAGGTCGAGGATTACTTTAATCTTGGTAAAATCAACTTTAATACCTTCCTTACAAACAACATGGCCCAATAGTATAACAATTGGTGTAGAAAATATGCATTTCTTAATATTCATAGATAGTTGGATTTGTCGGCATCGCTCTAGCACCAGTCGAAGATAGTGAATGTGGTCTTTGAGCAGGGAATATATCATCCAATCATCGAAGTAAACTGCCATTGTTTTATACAAGTATTCCTGAAATTATTTTACTACTATTCTAGAAAATATTGCATGTACATTTTTTAAACCAAATGGCATTACTTTGTATGCAAAAGACCCAAATTTGCATACAAAAGTTGTTTTGTGTTGATCTTCTTTTTCAATGGAAACTTGGTTATATCCTGAGAAACGTTGGTGAAAGACTAACATTCGTGTCCAGAAACGTCATTGATGATTTATTCAACAGAAGGCAACAGAAAAGGGTCGGTTAAAGTTACTTTATTGAGCCATCTAAAGTCGACACAAATTCTCAGTCTATTCAGATATTGATCCTTTGGTTGCAAAACTATAGGACTATCCCACTCAGACTAGTCTACATGGTATATGACCCCTCCATCTATCATATTGTCAATTTATTCCTTTACGATCTATTTATACTTGTGTGTTAGCTTATTGGACACTTTTTGACTAGTCGAGCATCTGGTTTTATGTTGATTTTCATTTATCCCATTTCTTGAACTAGTCCTTTTAAATACTTGTAATCTCTTGCAAATACATATTGGTATTTCTTTAGCAGATTACTTATTTCTTCTACTTGTTGGTATGACCAGTAATCTCTACTTTTAGCCATTTTTGGTTGATCATCGTTAGATATGTTGACTTCTTTTATCTTAATTTCCACGTCCATCCATTCTAGTGCTTTTGTTTCATTGATTGGTCGTCTCCCTTCTTTAAAATTTGCAAATTATTTGGGAAAATCATCAGGTGTTAGCCTATCTGGTTCTTTCTTTTATTCAGAGATAACTTTCCTCGCAGTCTTTACAGATTTTCCAATCAAGGGATAATGCTTTTTGAACCAAATATTTTCCTGATAGTTTTTTCATTCTACAACTCTAGTCGAGTCGATTGCTGCAATGGTTTGGTTGATACGTTGTTATAGGTCAATTGTGGTTGGTCTGTCAACGGGTTACACTCTTTCAACTGCATAAATATTTTTATCTCTTCGATTGCTTATTTAATAGGCTCTTCTTCAAGGGGAAAGGAGAAATATTTCATAAAATTGTCTTTAAGTTCTTGCCAGATAAAGGTTTCTTCTCTTGCTTCTTCCATCCTATACCATTTATTAGGAAAATATTTCAGCGTATTTAGGAATAAGTGAGGATATAACCGTTCATCTTGGTATCCTACATTTTTCCATTCTTTCTCACATGTATCAATAAGTTTAGTTGGATTTTGTCCTTGGAGGAATTTTGGTATTTGTACTTGTCACTATGAGCTTATTTCCTCAAAATCATTCAATAAAATTAGTTGAATCGATCGTCCAGGTATATAATCGAGACTGGTGTGTATCCTACCATATTTCTCTTTGGCCTATGAATGTTTCGACCATGGTTTGCAGTCGGCCATTCTCACTGAAATTTTTGGGTACTTCTTCAATGTGTGCAATCGATGATTCTCGTTCCTTATATCATAATGGAGGTAGATTTGTCGACTCTCTTTTCATAGGAATAATCATTGGATATTCTTTTATTCTAAAATTTTTTAGGAATGATAGATATTGTAAAACATTTTTGTATTCTTTTTGTTGGTATAACTTCTACTAACCAACATTCTCGTGCTTGTGTTTCATAATTTTCAATTTTCCAATCGTAGAGCTCAAAATTAGAATTATAGTCGATTGACATAGGTCGACCTAAATGTAGTTCTCCATAAATGTTAGGTTCGATGGTATCTTCATTATTTTGTACTATTTGATATAGTCGTTGAATGTCATTGTCAGCGTCGTCTGGATCCGCCCATGGTTTTCCTTGAGATGGATTGATCGGAACAAAGATTTTCTTTTCTTCACCTTTTAGTTTAATTCTTTCTTTTTCTAATGAAATGGATGCTTTCATTTTTCACCACTAAGGTCTATCGACTAATGCAGGGAAGGATTTAGATCCTTAGATCCTTCCTAAGGGTCAATAATTTTGAATTCGATGGTTGTATTAATCCCCATTGCTGAATTTTTAACATTTTTCCACACTCCAATAGGTTTGATTAAACCTTGACCTGCCAATTTAAGATAAATCCCTGACTTTGCCAGTCGAGGTCGACCAATTTTCTCCCATGTCAACCTTGTCATTATATTTTCTTGGAAACCAAAGTCAAGAACATCTTGTTTAATATAAAATCCTTGAACTTCTAGGTCGATAAGAGGATCAATATCAGTTATATCCCTTTGATTTAGTGTGCACAAGTTTTTAGTGGTTTTACTACTTCCATGGCTACTTATGACATATTGCATTACATCAATTAGTTGTGCAATGGCTTCTTCTTTGGCTAATAAGTTAAACAACTCATTAATCGTTTTATTTTTACTTTCTTCATTACTTTATTCAGATGCAAGTTGTGTAAAAATTTATGATGCATTATTAAATATTTGCTTCTGCTTCCATGGATTAGGATAATCTACTTGTGTTCATTGTATTTTTTCAAATCTCCTCCAATTTTTGTGCCTTGTCTAGTAATAACATGCAAATTCTTAGTAATAGTTGCATCATTTTTAGGAACGTGATACAAGACATTAACATTTCTTCTTTTATTAAGTGCATTAAGCATTATGGGACATTCTTCTAGAGTATGCTCACCCACACCAAATTTTGTACAGAATTTTAGATTTGTTCTATCTTTCCACGGATAGTCGAGACTAAGATAGTCCTCACTATAGCATACAAATCATCATGATTTTCCACGTCATGGAGGTTGATATCTGTTAGAGATTTAGCTCTGGAAGCACTCTGCATGTTTTTGTCTTGTATGTGGAAGTGACCATGCACTAGCTAGGCTACTTTACTTCGTAATGTTGTTTTATAAAGTTTAAAGTGACTCTAATGTAAATGGGACGTTTTATAAAGTATTCCCTTGTTTTTATTTTATAAAGTGACTTTATGATAAAATGCACTTAGTTCATAAAGTAAATGTGACTTTATTAAAATTAAATGTAACCACTTTTGGGGAGGAAGNTAATCTTGGCCTTTGGATTTAGGGATTGGGAAGGTGAAAAGTCACTCTCAAGTTATAAGAGAGAGCCTAGGGTAGTGTGCAAGACAAGTTGAAGGAAAATATTTCCAAGAGTGAGCATTTGGCTGAGTTATTTGCAGAGAGAGGGAGCTGCAATTTTTCTCAAGTGGGCACAAATTCCAAGGAGAAATTTTTTTTCTCAAGAAGGCACGAATCCAAAGGAGCTGGACAGTTCTCAAGGCATTTAGTTTCTACTGAGTTGTACTATTCCGTACAGTCTGTACGGTACAGCGGTGGCACAATTTTCGAGGAAAAAAATCTGAGCACAATTTTCGAGGAGAAACGAAAAAAATCAAGCACAGAAATCTGTACTATTCCGTACAGTCTGTATCGTTCCTTATAGTCCGTACATTTTTTTGGTGGCATGGAAATCGAGGTGGGCACAGAATTCTAGGTGGGAACGAAATTCGAGAAATATGGTACTGTCTTTAATGCTGAAATAAATGTTGTTGTAAATTATTTCTCTACCTCATAAATGTTGCAATAAAATTCTCTTGGACTGGTTTTCCCCGAGGTGGGGTTTTTCCAGGGTCACATTGACCAAAAATCTATTGTGTATGGGTTTATCGGTCTGTTGTTTTTTATGTGTATTTCCGTTGTTACAGACTTAGTTTTTTCAGTGTTTCAGCTTCAAGGTTGTTGGGTTTTATGCATGTGAAGTAATTTTTACTTAATGACAGTAAAGTATGAAATCTGGGTTTAACTAAGTGTTTGGAAAAATTCTGATTTTTTGTCAATATTTCTACATGGTATCAAAGCTGAGGCTCTGAGTTTATAGTTGATTGTGGGGATAGCAGTAGTGTTGAGTTAGTGGGAAAGGGTTATTGCTGTGTTTTTTAACAACTTGTGTGTTGGAAAAACCATATTTGGATGTGACTTGCAGGTGGTGGGAAAGAGTGAATATATTGTTCTTTTGTTGGTCTATTTTTTTTCTTTGATAGCAGAGGTGGTTGTATGCATTATATATGAGGATCGGTTGGATGGTATGTCCAACTACTTGCAGTGGAAAATCAGGATGACTGTTGTTCTCAAATAAAATCGACTATGGACCATAGTTAGCACCATGGTAACTCCTCCTGCATCTGATCCTATTGCTTTGGATATTCATGAGGTAAAAGAGGCCAAAGCCCAAATATTGATTTTGGATGGTATTAGGAACCACCTTATTCCACACGTAGCTGAGAAGAAGACTGCTTATGAAATGTGGAATACATTGAAAGGATTGTAAAAAGCTAAAATTGAGAACCAGATAATGGATCTCAAGGAAAAATTGCAAGGAACTAAGATGGCCAAGGGTGAGGGTGTAGCATATTTTCTTACCCGGGTGGCCCAAGTGAAAGATGAGCTTGCTGCAGTTGGAGAAGTCATCTCTGATTCTGAGTTAATGCGGATAACCTTGAAAGGATTCACTAAGGAATGGGAAGTCTTTGTGAAGTGTGTGGTTTCTTGAGAAAACCTTCCAGATTGGAGTAGATTATGGGATGATTTCACTCAAGAGGATATTCGGGAAGGATCTCAAGGAAGTGGACAGAAGGAGGGTGCTAGTGAAGAGAATGTTGCTCTTTCTGCTAAGAGAAAGAAGAAGTCCAAGAAGGACTTGAGAAAGGTTTGATGTTTTGCTTGCAGCCAGTATGGACACTATGCTTCTCAGTGTCTTGAGAAGAAGAAGGAAGAAGATACAATTGTTGCAGCTTATACAGCAGAGGAAACGGACTTTCTGAGAAGATTCAAGAAGGAATTCTCGTTGTTCTCCCTTATTTCTAGTGCCAAAAGTAATGGAGTAGTTCAGAATGGTACTTGGTATATTGACAGTGGAGCCTCACGTCATATGATTGAAATATGGCATATATTCCATATCATTGCTGAGATTGGCCCTGATCGGTTCGTTTAGTCGAAAGGGGGACATGTACGTGTTATGCAAGGAGTTGGAAAAGTCAGATTCCAACTTAGTCATGGAGGATACCTTGATCAAGATGGGGTCCTCTTTGTTCCAGGGATGAGGGTAAACTTTCTCTCAGTCTCAACCTTGGAAGATGCAGGGTATTCGACATTGTTCTGGAGGGGACATGTGTACATTTTTCTAAATAGAGATTATTTGGGACATGTTTATATATACTTGGAGAGAGAGGGACTGGTTGATCCATAGTTGATTGGTGATCGGTTCGGTGAGTTGTACAAGTTTAGTGCACAGCCCACGGTTGATGATTCGAACGAGGAGCAGGAGGCTCCTGAGGCTGCAGTGGCACCAAGGGTACAGTCTCGAGTTCTGATGGAAGAGAGGGAGTCTCTTCTGAGGTAGGAGGCTCAGCCAGCATGAGCGAACCAGTGCTCGAGAGTGGGGATTTGATTCTCCTAGGAGCTCAGGGTTCATGGTGGCTGCCAGAAGGTTGTCTTCAAATTTGAGTTCAGTGCAGGTTGTAGCATTGACAGAGGGAGCTCCTACAGCAAACAATGTGATGGATTTGAGAATGAGACCTAATGATGATGGCAGTTTGTACCTCCCTCGCTAAGAGGGAGCATTAGAGATATAGCTCTGGAGGCGCTCCGCATGTTTTTGTCTTGTATGCGGAAGTGACCATGCACTAGCTAGGCTACTTTACTTTGTAATGTTGTTTTATAAAGTTTAAAGTGACTCTTATGTAAATGGGACTTTTATAAAGTATCCCCTTGTTTTAATTTTATAAAGTTACTTTATGATAAAGTGCACTTAGTTCATAAAGTAAATGTGACTTTATTAAAATTAAATGTAACCACTTTTGGGGGGAAAGTTTCTCAACCCTTGATCTTGAAAAGCCAAGATTTAATCTTGGCCTTTCGATTTAGGGATTGGGAAGGTGAAAAGTCACTCTCAAGTTATAAGAGAGAGCCTAGGGTAGTGTGCAAGACAAGTTGAAGGAAATATTTTCCAAGACTGAGCATTTGGCTGAGTTATTTGCAGAGAGAGAGGGAGCTGCAATTTTTATCAAGTGGGCACAAATTCCAAGGAGAAATTTTTTTTCTCAAGAGGGCACGAATCCCAAGGAGCTGGGAAGTTCTCAAGGCATTTAGTTTCTGCTGAGTTTTATTGTTTCGTACAATCCGTACAGTACAACAGTGGCACATTTTTCAAGGAAAAATTTATGGGCACAATTTTCAAGAAGCGAGAAAAAAAATCAAGCACAGAAATCCGTACAGTCCGTACATTTTGCTGGTGGCATGGAAATCGAGGTGGGCACAAAATTCGAGAAATATGGTACAGTCATTAATGCTGAAATAAATGTTGTTGTAAATTATTTCTCTGCCTGATCTATGCTGCAATAAAATTCTCTTGGATTAGTTTTCCCCGAGGTGGGGTTTTTCCAAGGTCACATTGACCAAAAATCTATCGTTTATGGGTTTATCAGTCTGCTGCTTTTTTATGTGTATTTCCGTTGTTACATACTTAGTTTTTTCAGTGTTTCAACTTCAAGGTTGTTGGGTTTTATGCATGTGAAGTAATTTTTACTTAATGACAGTAAAGTCTTAAATCTGGGTTTAACTAAGTATTTGGCAAAAGTCTGATTTTTTGTCAATATTTCTACAATATCCTCGATTATTGTTTCTTCCTCGACCGTTGTATCCTCCTCATCGGTTATTTTTGTTATTATATCAATCATTTTTGTGTTCATCCCAATCTTTCTGCTCAATCTTTTGTGTCTTGTATATTGTATCATACCTAGCTCTAGTCTTTAGATTCTTGATGCATTCAGTTATGGAGTGTTGGGTTTTTCAGCAGATACCACATCACTTTGGATTGATATTATCGACATTGTACGGGAAGTGTGTGGTCAAGTGAGGTTTGAGTCTCTCACATATATAGCAGAAGTTAGTCGTCTACATCTTCTAGAATTTTTTTGACTTTCTTTCCTCGAGGGTGCTTCTTCAATTTGGTCTAGTTCCCTCTGGTATGTATTACCATGATATATTATGTGTTCATTGTACAGGAATTTGTCTTTGGTATGTCCTTATGTTGTACATGTCAAACACCATAATTCATTATGTTGCAATGATCTTTGTATATTTTCAACTTTTTCCTCTAGTAGGCGATCGACTGGTCTGGACGTATAGTCGGTGTTTGATTCGACTCGTAGTGCTTTCTTCTATATATATTTATATGTTGTGTATTCATTCATTAATATTGGTGTCTTAACTCTTTGTTGAAACCCATTGAAGAAAAATTGTATTACCAAGGTAGGATCAAGTTTAAAAGGCATCTGGATCATAATATCTCTAAATCTTCAATCGTATTCTCTGATAGATTATTGTATTATTTGCTTGATTTGCTTGAGCTCGTATCCTTCCATGTGCTTTGTATCATCAAATTTAAAGAACTCCAAGAAATTGTCTTTTATTTGCTTCTTTGACTTAGGGCCTTCTTATAAAAAGTTCATGTACCATGTTAGTGCTTTGTTTCTAATTCCTCCTGCAAACTAGATTATTACTTTGTTGGTTTTCATTATTAATTAAGTTAGCTTGCCACAAGGCTCCACAAACAAACCAATTCTTTTTGGGATCCCTATCCCCATCAAAAATAAGGGTATTAACGGGAATTCGATAATCCATTTTGTTAGAATTTCTCATACTTACCAAATATGATGAATTACTAGACACATTATTTTCCAACTACTGCTGACCTCTTGTGACTTCGACTGGTACTAGGAAAAACCTACTTCTTCTACAGACTCTTCATCGCTAAGCCGACTCTCCGATGGTCTGGGAGGTTCAATCAATAATTTTGTTGGCAGGGAGGTACCTCCAAGTGTTCTAAATCAAATAAGTTAAACAAGTGTCCTCCAAATTCCGGAGTGAAAGTGATCCAGTTACCTTGATTTGGTCGTCGGATCATCAGTCGATCGGTAATTTTTACACCTTGGTCTAGTCGAATCCATATGCTACAGTTGCCAGGCATTAGTACCATATCATGCTCGACTATTTTTCTAATGGTCGGTCTAGTCGTCATTATCATGGGTACTACATCGATGGGGGTCGAATCTTTTGGGATTGCAATACATAAATTTTGCAGGGTCATCACCATCGTGTGTGACCATTCTTTGGGCGTCAATACTTCACCTTCTTCTTCAACTGATTGAATTTCCCTAAATTCAGGCATGACATTTGGTGGCTCGACCATCTCACCCATTTTATTTAAACTTATTTTTATGTGTAATGGGATGGCAATCTCCCTCAACTATTCACGTCGCTTATACCTCTCTTCTCTTTCTATCTTTTGTATATCTACGATTTGTTTAAGACTGGTCGAAAATTTGTTTTGTCAAAGCAAACTTGACTTTTTAGAGGGCTTCACTCTTTGTCGTATTTCATCGACTAAACTTTATACTTATTTATTCATAACACATGGACAACCACCCGACGATTATTGTTCGATGGAAGTGGGTCTGGAAATGTTCATCTTTTGCTTAGAAAGTGTTCCCACTATCATTCGTTAACAAATCGCTCCTAGTACTTTTTATTTTGCTGCCAATTGGTTGAGGCAGGTGTACCCCATGACAGTCGTGGCTTGACTATATGACCGACTCCATTATCAATCAGGAATTTATATAACAATGTTGTTATAGAGCATAGGAACCCTTCGTGAAGGTCGGTATAGAATTTTTGCTCCACTTCTTTAAGAGATGCTATATAGACTACGGCTTGTTCTCGTAGAATTCATCGCATCACTTTTCGAGCCACTCATACAAATTTTTCTTCCACCATTATGGATTTTGTGAATCAACAATATTTCATTCTTTTTGTCCAACTTGGGTATGAACAGAATCCAAAAACTTATGTATTTCATGGGAGGACGGATTCTATAAATTTCTCATGTGATTCACTAAATAATTTTTCCCTTGCTTGTTCAATTGTCAGTTTATTGCACCTTGCATAATTTTATATGTGGTTTGTTACTTTCTTATCCCACCACTCTCAGATTTCTCTTTTTGTTAGCATCTAGCGATGCTCATAACATTATTCAAATTATGTACTACCGACAACGAAACCAATGTTGTAGTATGAGGGTTTGTGTAGTTACCATCAATGCATAATTATATATAAATAAAGCATTCACATTATCATAACCATAATATATGCAAGAGTAAGTGGGACAACAACAACTCACTTTATATTAGAATAGAAGAACAGTATACAAGGATCAATCAACATACATGTCTATAGATCTGGCTCACTAGCCTATTTTATACTTGTTACATACAATTATCTAGTTACAATTGACTGGTCATTTTACCAACTGAGCAATTGAACAGACTCGGCCATATTCAACTAGAGGACCTAGTCGTCCAATCAACTAGGCTCCTCCAACAAATTCATCTAAATATATGTAAATATATTCATTTGATATATATTGACATATATCAAATGAATATATTTACACATTCATTTGATATATGTAAATATATTCCTTAGGTATGTCAAAGAAGATAGTGAGATGAATCCCTCTAGTGATAGCCATATGGAGTAGAGATATTTTCATATAGACAAGTATTGGGTTAATTTGCATGCTTTATCTTGTATTATGAACTTATATGATCTGATTATGAAACTTTAATTCTTATGAAAAAAATGTGATACTTATAGTGGATATGATATGCATATTTTTCCTATTCTAATTGTTATAGGCATATACTAAAATGATAAATGACTTGGAGGTGTTCCAAGGTAGTACAAAGGAATATAATTGAACATTGTTGTCCAAGCAAGCCAACAAAAAGGCATTGAAGAGAAAGCTAGTACAGCTGTAGATGAAAAATGGAGACATGGAATCTTACTGAAATGAAGAAAAAATTGAGGACAATGTTATTACAAGGGGGAGGGGAATGCAATACCCCAGTCTTGACTATTTGAACTTAATATTTTCTTTATTGTAATTGTGATTTAATTTACTATGTGTTTCTTAAAATCATGAGATAGTTTCCATGTTGATTATGAACACTGACAAATTGCATTATCATTGTAATATTGATGAAAACTTCCAGGGTTGACTGGTGGAGATGCCATCGATGGGGTTATGAGTCCACCAAAAGTAAAGTTAAGGGGCTTTAATGGGTTAACCTATTATTTGTGATTATGAATTTACATGTCCATAAACATCCTTCGTTTGATTTTCCTATTTTCATTTATCCTCAAATTTGTGTTAAAATTGATTTGAGAACCTAGTTAATTGAAAGGGGAAATCTAAATATGAGAACTTAGTATTCTTATACCAAAGTGCCTAAATAATATATTTTTTCAACTACCTCCAATCTATGGGGAACCAATAAATAAGTGGAGGAAATTCTCCTCTCTTTCATTTATGCATTCATTCATTCACGCAAATTCGAATGGGGAGAGAGGATCTTAGAGAAAAGAGGGTTCTTGGATAGGAAAGAAGGGTTTGGAGGAAGAAACCTTATACTAACTCTCATATGAACCATGGAGATATAAAAGAAAGTTTGTTGGGTGATATTATACAACATTAGAGAGAGGGTAGATACCATTTCAAGTCCGTCAAGATTGTTGGCATGTTAAGCTATCCAAGAACTATAAAATATTTTTCCAATAAGCGTCACAATGTTGGAAATGAAATCTAAAAATAGACAATGTATTGGGATCACATTGGACCTACTAAAGAGAATAGAGAGGAAGGGCATTCCTAAGGGAATAAAAAGAAGAGAAAGGGTGACTTCTTGTGTTGTATGAAGCAAGGGATGAGTGCCGAGAATTGTGCTAACAAACAAATTGGATTATAAATAGATAGTGAGTTGCTTGGTTGGTGTCTTGGAAGTTTTTAATGAAGAGAAGAGGGTTTGGGGAACCTTGAAAATATTCTTCACCCTATTGATCTCAAATCCTAGAATGGGGGTGGTATTCTATGGTAGAGTAACCTATGGTGTGGATAAAAACAACCCCCCATAGTTAGTTTCCTGAGTTTCATCTTTTGAAAATATAAGTGTAGTTTCTCTAGTTTTGTTTACGAAATTGATACATTAGAGTGACAAGTACAATGATGTCCTTATTTATTATAGGAATATTTTATTAAAAATGTGTAAATGATGATGACAAAATGGTTGTTTATAATCAAACAATTTACAAATTGCTATGTGGAAGAGCATTGATACGTTCATACATGCTAGTTGTTTGACATAAACAATTGTGTGAAAGAATGGTATGTTTACAATTCAAGATTGATATATAGAAGTTATAATACCTATATAACTCCCTAGCTAGTTTCTAAAATTTATATTTGGAAAATAATATATATATATATATATATATATTGCATATTAATATATTTTTGGCATTATTTTCCTTGTTTTATTTTAGGGCATATTAATATACTTTTAGCATGTAGAACCTTGATTTGTTTAAAAGGGTTGTATAATCATTGTCATGTTAATTTCCCCAAATGGTGGTGGTGGTTTCAACTTGGAATCCTTTCTGTAGATTTTGCAAAATAGAATTCTTGATTTTGGGTATGTATTTAAATTTAAGAAAATGATGATTTACTTAAATCTCAAAAATTTGTGATTTGAGTGAACATTGGTTTTCGTAGAGAGAATTTGTATTTCGAGATGGATATACTCACTTAAAATATCCAATACTCGACTCTTAATTTGGGAGTTATAAATTGTTTTTCAAACTTGTAGGATTTACCATGGATCCATTACGCTTGTCGCAAATCCCCTATAGTTGATGTTTTGTCCATAAGTAAAAATGGGGAATATGGGTCATTCTAATTTTTGGCAATGGATTCACCACCTTGAATTGGACACATCCACCAAAAATATCAAATACCGAGTTCTTAGTTTAAGAGTTTTAGGTTGTTTTTCAAACTTGTAGAATTTTCTACTAATTATTAGACTAACATGAGATATTACCAAAAGATTGAACAACTTGAGAAATTTCTCACACAAACATATCACAGATCAACACATCGATATTTTATGTGGTTAAAACCGTCAAAGAGGGAAACAGTCCATGGCCCCAACCAAATAGCTATTTGAGGCAATATATTAAGCAAAGGAAAAAATGATTTTACATATGAGTCTCTCACAATCGATCATAAAGAAAATGACTTCGAAGTTTAGAGTCCTTCACTTTTGTAAGAGACTTTGTGAATATGTCTACAACTTGATCATATGTAGGGAAAATACCAATTCAAGAAAGAGATAATGAACAAGCTTTCTGATGAAGTTGCACCTATAGCTCAATGTGTTTGATTCCCTAATGTTGAACCAGAACTTTGGCGAGCTTGATGGCCCCTTGATTGTCACGCCAAAGGGTAGTTGAATGCTGTTTCTTGAATACAAATTCTGAAAGGATATGTCGAAGCCACAATGCTTCCTGACTTTCATTAATTGTGGCTCGATACTCTACACTTGTTGAAGAAAAAACGAGATTTTTGTGTTTCTTACAAGCCCAAGTGCAGGTCCAGAACCAAGACTAAGAACATAAACTACAATAGACTTTTGATCATCAAGGTCATTGGGGCAATCTGAATCAATGAAACCAACAAAAAAAAGTCCCCCTGAACTGTAATAAATCCCAAATTAAATTGTACCTAAAATATAACGAAGTATCCTTTTTGTTGCTTTCAAATGGATTTGATGGGGTGTTTACATATACCAAGCAACAAAACCAACAACAATAAAAATATCATAATGAATATGAATCAAGTACAAAATACTGTCAACTAACTAATAGTAAACATAGCTTCTAGTTTGTGTCACTGATATAAAAGGGTCGAATTTACAACATTCTATCAACAACACTTTCGTCGTACAAACATCGAAGAACATTGACCTTGGAACATCACAAATATTGTGTCAGACTTATGAAGTAATATAAACGTGTTCCCTTGTCGGACTTACAACGTCCTTCCCCAACTACATAGTTGGCTTGTGAGAGAATATGTTTCAATAATTGTTGGTCTTTCGATGTATATTTTCGCTAACTTTTGATGTTATTCTAACATCCCTCCATCATTATACAAATTTCAATCTCATCAGATTGATGTCATAATTTTGACATAGTCCCCATGTTATTGCATCAATAAAACGATTGTGATATTTTCGAAAAAGATGTCACAATTACGAGTAAACCCAATATGACTTATCATAGAGACTATTGTAGAGTCGTTGAAAATGTGTCAAATTTTGACGTCGTTCCAACCTGGGTTGGAATTTGACGGGAAAAATGTCCGCCATGGGTTGTTTTTCTCATCAAATATAGCTAAAAATTGTGATAAACCATCTCACCCAACCAGTAAACAATTTGCATAAACATATTTTTGATGTTTCATTTTTTTTATACCGTCATCAATTTTTATTTATAGTTATAGCCCATCAACATATGTGTAGGTTTAGATGTTATTCTGAAATTACCTATGGTAACATTTAGAGTAGTAATTGTAAATATGTAATCAAAGTTAGTGGTTGTGTAATTACTTTTAGTCTTCATACTATATATGAAGATTATATACATTTGTTATTTACTAACCAAGTTTGTAAATTGATTTGAAACTCACAATTACTCATAACCAAGTTTGTAAATTGATTTGAAACTCACAATTACTCATAACCAAGTTTGTAAATTGATCTTATTATATTTAGATCCTGACAAATTAGATGAGTTACTAATTTATGATTTAAGCCTGCACAAAGTGAGCTTCTTTAGCAAAACAATAATTGTTCTAAGTATCTCTCGGCATCACTAAGTTGTGTGGGCCCACTACTAAAGCCCCGAAAAACACTTTCGGTATAAACATTGGACAGGAGATTCCATGTTTGGAGAACGATCTAAGTGAACGCTAGGGCTTCTCACTTTGTTTTGGGAATATTTTTATTGATTAAAGATCGTTTCTTTAATAACTTTTACACGGATGAAGGGTAATTTTTTTTACCAAAACATTATATGATAGGAAAGGTTAGAATTTAAAACATCAAAAAAGTCTAGTATGAAGGGTGAAAGTGAATTGAAATCCCAACCCTGGTTCCAACACAACCTTATAAATAAAAACTATTGAAAGCTTATTCAATCATCGGCCAAGAGAAGTTGACATCGATGTTTTGATGTAAATCCTATTATCAAATATTGGCTTTTGTTGATTTCCCTTAGAAAGATCTATGATTGGGTTTATTGTTGACAGGTTGTGATGCCAAATATCATAATTGTTATTGAGGATTTTGTACATGTCTTTTGGAATTCTAGTACCTTTGTGTAAAATATATATCTTGTTAGATGCTTGGCTTCAAAAGGACAGGCACAAAACCCACAAAATAAATTATGAGATTTGAGAGGTTATGGGGGGATTCCTAGAGTTGCATGCTTCAGTTTGGATATGGATTGAGTACTAAGCAAAGTGGAGAGAATGTCAACCTAATTTAATACATGTCAATCTATCAAATACTTAGACCGAGACAATATTAAATTGGGTTTCCATTCTCTCCACTTCCCTCAAAACTCAAGGCTTATCCAAACTAAATCATGTAGCTCTAGGGAGTCCCCAAACAACCTCTCAAATCTCTGTGCATTCTGCACCCGTCCTCTGAAAGCCTAGTGTCTAACATGATCTAGATTTTGCACAAAGGTTCTGAATGAACAATCAATACCTTTGTGCAAAGGATGGATCATGTTAGACCTAGGATTCCAAAGGACAGGTTCAAAACCCACGGTAAAAACTATGGGATTTGGTATCACAACCTATCAATGATAAACCCAATTATGGTGTTTACAAAGGGCGATCAACATAATTCAATATTTTACCACCAAATTATCATAACAAGCAACTACATAAGAAGAATCAAGTAAAAGTGATGTGAGAAAATCTTGATTATTCACTTTTTGTTCTTTTATGAAATATGGTCCACCCCTATTTATCAAATTTGATGATGCATCCTTTTCCATGAGTTTGAAGCAAAACAAATGATTAATGGACACTTTGTTGAGTATACCTAAGTCAATATCTTTAAGGATCATAGTTCAATGGAAAGTACCATCAATTACCTATAAATATTTTCTTCAAGGTCCATTATGCAATATACTAACAATAATGGACTTGGATTATCTCCTAGATATTTATTCAAGCATGGTCATGGAACCTTCCTAGGAAAATTTGTTTCCAAGAATCCCCTTTGAATTCCAAACTTCCCCAAAGGAGCTCTAGGACGTAATCAAGCAAGTAAAGAATAAGATTAACAAATGGATAACTATGCTCATGACACTAATTGCAAAATTTCATATTTTCATTGAAGCCCTAGCCGTTACTCACATCTACTATTAATCATGGTGGTTTTCTCCACCAATGCTTCTCAAAGGCTTAAGAAGACCTTCACAATTTCTCTTGGGCTCATATAGATGAAGGCAAGCGATTTCTCAAAGTGAGTTAGTGAAATGTAAAGCCCTTAGATCAGACTTGTCCTTTAATGATCATCACATCAAGTGGTCCCTTGTGTTGCTTCAAGATAGGAACGAAAAAAGAAAGGCCTTAGATCAAGCTCATCCTTCCATGATCGTTCCATCAATAAGTCCCTTATATTACTTGAATATGACAACATTCTCCATAAGGGAAACATGGTTCTTAACCTTATGCTTCTTTAGAAGAGGCACTAACATTATTAAGGATTTTTTTGACAAGCAAGACTAGGTGCCATGGTCTAAGCTCATTACCAAATTTCCATTGTGGATCCTAGATAAGCTTGTTTTTGAGCATTATGATGGGCGCCAATGAGCTTGTTGATGAGTATTATGATGGGCATGTGGGGTCGAAGCACTCACGATGGAAAAGCTACATCATTCAACAAATCTAAGGCCTAATGGTGGATACAAATCATTGTACCAAAACCCTATTTTGGATTACCGATTGAACAATTTGTGGAGACTTAAATCTAAATAGAACACTGAGCCTTTCCAACTTCACAATGTGGGGAAGCCATTGTTTTTCTGTAACCCATGATTATTGGACACTATCTTTAAGCCAAAACTCATTACAAAGTAAGAAGATTTGCATATCCCCTTCCTCGCATGAGGCACCCAAGTCCATAAATCACTACCAAATTTAAGGTAATTCATGCCATCTACACACTTCAAAGTTCAATTAAACACCAAGTATAATGTAGAAGCACATCATTAATGTAGGATAATCCTAGTAGGAATATTTGCATATCCCCTTTACACATAGTCGCCTACCTTTAAATTGCTTTTGGGTGCCCATAAATCACTACCAAATTAAAGTTCATCAATGTCATCTACGTACTTCATAGCTCAATTAAAAATTAAATATAATGTGGTCATTAATGCATAACAATCCAAGTACCCCTTTGAACATAGTCACCTACTTTTAAATCTCTTTTAGTGCAAAATCAAAGTCCACTGAACAAATGAACAAACCAACACACAACCATAATTAGATGACTTGGACATTGAGAGGCGTTACAATAATGTTTTGCAAGGCCTTTATAAGTAAATACTCCAAGAAATCTGAAAGCTCACATCAATTCTCATAATATCCAATCACAATGTCTACATTTCCACAAACTGATTTTTGATTTAAGACCAACATAGATCTATTTTAAACCTGGATGTATCAAGCACCAAGAGAGATCCAATTTCTAGAGCATAAATTTTTTTATCTTAAATTTATTACATAAGTAAAAATCTATACCTCAAGAAATTTGATCCCTCTCGATGCTTGATAGATCCAGGTTTAAGATTATGTAGGTTTTAATTTTTTTAATTTTATAAACCAACATGATTTTTTTAATTACTTTTTTTTGTAACGTTACGATGTGACACATGACACCTCTCCCCCATACCGGGTTGTTAAGCACCTCGCTACTCACTGCAAAAATACATGTCTAACACTAACTCACATAAATTATATAAGAATGTAAGATGGTCTCCCGTAAATGGGACCTGTAGTTTTGGAATAAAAATGTAGAATTCCACGAGTATTTGAGCACCGTAAATTCATGGACACAGACATGCATTGTAAATTCGTGGACATAAAAACCTACATTCTACATTCTTCACTGTTAGAAAAATACAATTACAGTGGCCATGCTAACCAAAAGACTACCACAGGTTCAACCAAAATAAAGATACAATTGACATGGAGCATACTGAGGCATCTTCTAAAGTAAGTCTTTAGCAAAGTTTGGCATTATCAAATGTAGAAATCAAAAGGCAACTGGAAGATAAAAACAAGCATATTATAGCCCAAGTACTTCTCAGTCAGTTAGCACTAAAGGTGGAAGAGGCATTGCACATCAATGGGCAAAGCATCACAGGTTCAACCAAAACAAAGATACAATTGACATGGAGCATAATGAGGCATCTTCTAAAGTAAGTCTTTAGCAAAGTTTGGCATTATCAAATGTAGAAATCAGAAGGCAACTGGAAGATAAAAACAAGCATATTATAGCCCAAGTACTTCTCGGTCGGTTAGCACTAAAGGTGGAAGAGGCATTGCACATCAATGGGCAAAGCATCAAAGAAGATCACCATGAGGTACCCCAAACAATCCAAAGGTTAAAAGTCAATGTTCATACCTTACTTTATCACTGTTACATAAAATAAAAACAAAAAAGAGCACTTACAACATGCTGATGCTACATTATCAAAGATAAAGCAATGAACTTGATAGCCTATTCAGGCTATGCCCTTCATGGAGATGGATTGCATGTTGATCGAAAGAAGATTGCAGTTGTGGTCCAGCGGAGCGGCCAACACCGGCCTCAGTGGCAGAGTTACGAAATTACATTGGAATGACCAACTCTCTAACTTCACCCCTCAATACCGCAAAATTGCTTTTTGTTCTTGGATCAAATGATAAAAAGAAATTCAGAGTTAATCAAGATTATCGACCAGCAAACACGGTCAACCTGCCACTTGAGTTAAAATTAATACATGAAGACATTCTAGAGGGTTTTGCTCATACAACAGACGAACTGATAGCTTTCCACTTGAAAATATTTTCAGTGACAATGGTAAAATGCTTGACCTATAATAAGGAGACGTGCACTATTGTTAAAGATGGACGAAGTAAAATTTTCTAGCATTCAGAACTCCTTCCAAGTTTGTTTCAGTGAATTATCGCCTAGTAAAAGTGACCTGTGCTTTGTCACTTTGGCAGATTGTTAGAAAGTTGTAAACACATAAAATAAGAAATTTCTTAAGAATCAGATATAATGGCCCATTAACTAGTTTTTTTAGACTTTATCCTGACATGTTCACAATTTAGAGAATTACAAAATTAATTGTAATACTCACTTTAAAGGGAATTACAAAATTAATTGTAATGCTCACTTTTCCTTTAAAGATAATTCTTGGACATTTTCATATCTTCTTATATTGTGAATATTTACTTTGTATTATAATCAGTATATATCCCTCTTAACTCTGGCTCTATCAAGCATTGAAGAGGATCAAATCACTTGAGGTGCAAACCCCTTTTAGAGTTCTAAACTTTAGGAAAGGTTTGCACCTAAAGAAATAAAATTTACCACATTGAAATCATCTCATCCAAAAAAAATTAAAAAATATTTACACCATTTTGATAGTGAGTTGTAATAAAATAATTCATGTTAAGGAAAAATGGTTTTATATGGTTTTATAGTTTAGGGGTAACACATAAATCCTACAAATTTGCAAATATCGCATTATATAATTAGTTATGAAGTAAAATACTTGCAATTTACCCAATATTATTAATTTGCAATTATCACAGTTATTAACTTAATAATACATAATCCAATTTTCCATCAGCATCATCCACCTTCCAACTATTCCAATTTGGAATCAATTTTAAATAGTAAACAATAACACCTAAATCCTATAAATAGACCAAAACTGCATTTCCATCATTGATTATGAAGATTTTTTTTATATTTAGTCTTTTCAGTCGACATGTTAGTGTGACAAACGTGTAACACGTCTCATCCACTTTCAGCTGTAGAATACAACTCTCAGCGCAAAGACCTGCGATCCGTAAATACCGTAAATATTAGCAAGGTACACCAAAGCATTCTGACAAGCCAGCATACAAATGGTATATCAATAGTGTTTGCTACATAGTAATTTATTAATCGCCTTGAACATCATCTAATTCTTTATGTGATGTCGTAAGTAGAAAAAATGATTGGTTTCCAGGATGTAAAAATGCTACAGGTATCAAATATTCATAATTGGCATGTGGAAAATGCTTGAGCAATAATTACCCTGTGTCAAATATTTATATTTGGCAACAATAAACAAACAACCTGCAGCATTGTATAGAACAACAAATGTAGTTTTTTCTGAACGACATGAAAAGTACATAACTGCTGGCCTTTAATACCATTCATCCTTTTGTCCATATCAAACTATGTGATATAGTCAAGGGGTGGTCAAAACTTGATAACAATAATTTACAAGTCAAACAATAAAAATTTGGGGTATAGCTTTCTACCAACTGCTTAATCAGGGTTCGTCAGCCTTAGCAGTACCACCCAAATAATACTATGCAGTTAAACAACCAAAATAGTTCATGTACATTTCTAAAACTGCTGCTTAAGCATCTGAAATATACTAACTGATTGCTTCTGCCTGTAGTATTTACTGTTCATGGTAAACTGACTTCAAGAATGATTCAGCGTGGCTGATGGCCTTGACTGCCTCACTGGTGATCGACTGCAAGAACAAAGTTAAAAAAAAAAATTAATCCATTGGTGGATTAGTAAATACAGTAAAACTTCCAAATATATCTCTATCCCATACACACCTGCGTTCCCGTTCATGAACATGGCTTGCAACTCTGCCATAATCTGGACTATTCCTCTGTCGGCGACTAGCATAAACAGGACTTGCAGCCCTGACATAATCAGGACTGCGCCTCTCTGGACGCTTTGCATAAATAGGACTTGGGGCCCTACCATAGTCAGGACTGAGCCTTTCTGGACGCCTTGCATAAATAGGACTTGGAGCCCTACCATAGTCAGGGCTGCGCCTCTCTGGACGTCTTGAATGAATAGGACTTGAAGCCCTACCATAGTCAGGACTGCCCCTCACTGCACGCCTACCATGTACAGGACTTGCAGATCGATCACGGCCGTGATCTTCTGCAGCCCCGCTATACCTACCTCTTCGAATGGGACTAGAACGTCCACCTCTTCTATCACCATCCTCACGTTGAGCATATTTCACTGTGAGAACCTTATCTAACATTTTGCTATATATGTCCAATCACAAAATGAACGAGAGATCAGCAACAAAGAAACAAAAATTACTAATTTTGACCTAAGTAGAGAGAAAATACATACAACAAACTCAGAATGCTGCCTCAGACAATAGGTTGAATGCAATGCATTAACCTCACAATAGCAATTCTAAAATATAAATCAAACATAATAAGTAAATGATATGGAACAGATTTCTGCAATTTCATTTAGATAAAAAATTACACATGAGCATTCTGAAAACAAGACAAATAACTAACCTCAAATGGGCAGATTCCAAAGCATTTGTGGCATCTTCTTGTGATTCGTACTGGACAAATGCAAAATTCCTTCTTATCCTTACATTTAGCAACTTACCATATGGTTCAAAATGCCTTTCAATGTCCTCAACTTTCGTGTTGTATGAGTCAAAGTTTATCACAAATAACGTCTTCGTTGGCTTCAAATCTGTAACAGACCTTCTACCATCTTCAAATCGGCGAACACCTCTGTCAGAATGCTGCGGGAATTTTCGAAGAAAAAGCAACCTTATATTAGCAAAGCAGTAATATAACAATTGACTCAATTCTTGTATCTGAAAACATTTTCCATTAAAACCCTCATGGATATGTGAGGTGTACAAAACAAATATCTGGAAAAAAAATATAAAGAAAAATAAAATTAAAAAAGCAACCTTTGTCCATTCCACAGATAGCCGACGTCTTTGCATGCCAAATTCTGTACTATCAAGCCCTCTGATTGCATCCTCTGCATCTTGCTCATCTTCCATATAGATGAAAGCAAAACCTATAGAAATAAGAGAGATTTGATAAATAGACAAAAAGCGAACTGCAGTCAAATTTGTAGTGTGCTCGGGCACAAATGATTTCATATACAGGCATGACAGAAAAAGATACACCACCTGTTACTCATTCAAGTAAAGATTTGACGCATTAGGAGACATTGGGTACAAACCTTGCAATGTTGTACTAAAGTATTTCAGGTAATACTAATCCAAAAGTGGCAGTAGGGTCATCGTTCAGTTAAGTACCTTCGCCAGTTATGCTCCATTCTGATTGCACTGATGTGTCATGGATTTTATCTCTTGACATGTTTGAGCCTGGCTGAAGACTCAACATGGAATGGGAGGGATGAAAAGTAATGGTGTCATGAGAAAAATGTAAGATGTCATTTGTATATCGACTTTGCTGAAAAAGACTAGAAGCCAATCCTCTGAAAAGACAAAAGATTGATGGCATGGCGAAAGAATATGGACAGGATCTCCAGGAAGATCTTGGATGCTCTTTAGTATCCCTGCGCCAAAGAAACTTTTGAGTACAGAGGCCTACATTTCAAAAATGCTGCTTCTTAAACTTAGCTTGTAGCCTTGGATATGAGCCATAGAGGTTACTGTTATGCATTACCAACTATAATAAAGACTGAAGACCATGCATCCAACACGATTTCCCTAATCAAAAAATGAAGTAAATTTTGTTTACATAATAAGAATAATAGCTGCAGCATCTTCTCTGCCACCAAGGATGTTCAACAGCATGTCTCTATTTTATTGGCTAATTAATAATATTTCCATTCAATGAAGACAATGGATAAAATTGAAGCATAATTGTGAGCTCATACATTGACAAGGTATGGCTTTTGAAGCATAAATTGTTGGAACCCAAAACACTCACATACTTAAAACAATAGTTCATGCATGATTTGAATTTTGCAAGGACTTTTACATTTTGAATGAATCTGATGAACTAAGAAGACCAGTTAAGGGTTTCTAGATACATACTCTAGAGATTCTTAGAGGAGATAAGAAGACTATGTTGGAGGAGCAAACGGAGCAAACAATGAGCTCTTATGCAAATTTTATCATTTATGTTAGTGTGACATGTACCAAACGAAACTATAAAAGTTACTGTGATGGTTGGGTAGTTAAAGTTTAAAACAACATAACCGTATGACCAAATGAGATCATAAAAGTTACTATGATGGTTGGGCAGTTAAAGTTTAAACCACCATAACTGTATGAGGGTGCTATATAATAATGTGATGAGATCATTAAACTTTGAAGGGTGGTATGTGTATGTGGGTGGCCTACGTTGGGCTCCTGAGGATGTTTGTTGCTGCATTAACATATTGAGACATGTATTATTCTCTCTATGTTGATCATCTTAATCTTATTGCACGTGCACCCTAAAAAATTTACATAAAATAAGAACGAATCTGGTCCTAAGCCAAAGAATAAAAGAAAGATCATAACGATAGAGAAGAGAAACTGTCCTGGGGCATGAAGAGATAAAGTTTCAATCTTAGAAAGAGCAAATATTATATTTCAAGTTTCAATCTTAGAAAGTTGAAAGTTTCCCAAATCAAACAGATAAGTCCCTTTAAAATCTGTGTTTAAAGAAAGTATTAAAGGAAGTCCTTGAAAATAGACCAGTGTACTTCATGTTTTGGTCACAATAAGGGTCTGGTTGAGATAACTTAGGTTAATATGGTATTAAGCTTGATACCAGCTCAATAATGAAGGTTTTCTAGGATGGAAATGGCATTTAAGCTTAAAGCAAGCAGTATTTTTGGCATGTATAAAATGAATCCAGACATTGTGCATAAACCCCCACAAGACTGAAAAAAGAGGTTGCCCCCTTTAGAAATGGTTCTTTTAAAGCCACCTAGGTACAGCAAACAAAGTGAAAATTGTTTAAGTCTTCTGACGACTCAATTAACCCATCAAAATCCAATCCAGTTGTGGGCACAGTGACCACAATATAAAGTTGAAAGTTGTGTCAGGTTACTCCCGTAGAGAACCAGAAAGGATTGAGACTGATTACCCATATATCACAATGGGTTGGGAGTTCACCCATATGAGGTCTTCAAGTTGGTGCTTTGGGGTGACAGAAAATCCTTGATAAGGATCAGGCAGATGATGGAGGGACTCTTAAGATTGAGGAGTGCCAAAAGCAGAACAACACATCCAATTTTGGATCAGAAGTCAAGTTTTAGCAGCAGATACAGCTCTCACCTGAAGACGCCAGACTTCGAGCACTCATCAAGCAAGAAAGAACAGTTTAAAGATGTGGAGAGCTTTAGCAGTTGCCCGGAGCTCGGGTATGAGGTGGGTGTTTGAAGGGTTGAGGGGGGTGTCTGGGGGGGTTGTTGGAGGAGCAAACAGTGAGCTCTTAATAATTTAATCTAATTTTGCATTAAGTAAACTTTCTATTAGTGTGACATGTGACCAAAACAAAATAATAAGTCAATTTGAGGGGTCATAACCCTATGAGGGCTCTATATAATAATTTAATGAGAGATGATTAAACTTTAAGGGTGGACCGTGGTATGTGTACGTGGTAGCCTATCTTGGGCGGGAAGTACTTGTTGCAGCGTTAATTTATTAATTATGTTAGCCTGATTGTGTGCACCCCACAAAATTCTATGAACAATAAGAACTTGTTCGCTCAGACAGATTTTTAACTGGGTTTGAAAATTCTATGAACAATAAGAACTTGTTCGCTCAGACAGATTTTTAACTGGGTCTAAACAGCGTGGAAAGAGAACCGAGAACAAGTTTAGGGTTGACTATATACAGATAGTTTGCACTGTAATTATGTATTTGGGAACCAAAGCCATCTGAATCACAAAAAAAGTCAGGTAAACGAGTTTGTCAAACACCCTGCACCTCCCCCAGCAAACACACATATATATAGGGTATGATTACAAATATGATGATATTTATTACCTGATTTCATATCAACCCTATCAACTTTTCCATATTTTCCAAACAAACGCTCAATCTCTGACTGCCGAGTCTCGTACTCGACGTTTCCACAATACAATGGCTTCATCCCTAAGAAGCACTCTTCTTCACTAAGCACCGATATATGTAAAGAAAGTTACCTGTAAACAAAATCAAAAGGGGAAAACGACAGATCAAAATAATCGACTCTGCACATCAACATAAAACACCAAATAAAATCTTGGGTTCAAGCCCAAAAGAAAAACCGAACATAATTTTGTGTTGAAACCCTAGGGATGAAAAGTCAATAAAACCTTTAACGTTTTTTCAAGGAATCGAAGGAAGGTGCAGAGATGATGCGATGAATATATACATGACAGCACAAATTTCTAACAGTGCAATGGAAATCGGGTGCAAACTTCTGAAATCACATACACTGCTTCCAATCAAAGGAAAACAAACCATACAACGAAGCTGAAGAGCACTCACATACCCCAAAATACACACAAAGTCAAACCTGAAAAGGATAATTTACCTTGAACAGATCGTGGAGCGGAATAGATGAATTCGTATGATCTATCGCAAAAACCAAAGACGAACTACACCTCGAAAGAGGATATATAGTTTCTTCCTTGACCCAAACACCGTCTCCCAGCTCCTTTTGGGGATAATTTTGTAAAGATATTTAAATTTTTAAGAATTTTATACTGTTTTGAACCATTAATATTTTTGGAGGATTATAAAATTTTATCTTTTGGAATTTGGGTTAATGACGTAAGATTAAAAAGGAAATTGGTGAACTTTTTTTTAAGCAAAAAATGCAAAATTAAGCTATGGGCAAAAAAAAAATTTGCTTGATTTACAAAATAAATTAAAGATGTGATTTACAAAAATAAGATAGCTTGCATTTAGTAAATAATAACTTCAACTTTATTAACTTCTCACCAACAATGTGCTTAAAATATTAACCCCCGTGTGTGTTTGTGTCTTTTGAACCCTTCTCTTGGATCCTAACTGGAGAGAGGGACACCATTCCCCTCCCAACCCTAATGTTGTGGCTTTTCATGTCATTCTTCAATTTCTTTCTAAATTAATTTTGAAATCTTAGCCCTTTCGTTTTGTTAAAAAATATGACCAACTCCCTAAATTACCTTTCCCCCTTCTTCCCATAAAAGAGTTATAGTGTTGGATGAAATGGGTTTGATTTGACAATTCACATGCATTTGACCTTTCCCAAGATCAATGGGTATGTGGATGTAGAAGAACTTGATGGTAATTATAAGGGAAAGTTGTCTTCTTACTTATGTGGCAAAGGCTTCTACTCCTTCCTATTTGAAACTAAAGAAGACCAGGGTCTATATTTTGTAATGGCCCATATTTCTTTGGCACTAGAGAAATGCATCAAAGTGATGGATGCATGATTTCAACCTAGAGTTGGATGTTCCCTCGTGTGTTCTAGTTTGGGTGCACCTGCCTCATCTTCACCTTCACTATTGGAATGAAGATGCCCTCAAAAGCATAGGGAGTACCCTTGGTAAATATATTTACAAAGCACGGCCAAAGATAAGAATGTTTGTATGCACACAAATATGTTTAGAAGTGGATCTAGAGAACGGATTTTCAAAAGACATCCTTCTCACTCTAGACAATTGGAAGCATGTTCAAAAACTCGATTACAAACAACTACCATTCAAGTGCAA
>LPNX010548288.1:1183347-1193626 GCA_001517045.1 Pseudotsuga menziesii | reverse complement strand
GGGGGGGGGGGGGGGGGGGGGGGGGGGGGGGGGCAGGGTGTGAATTGGTGATCCTGGACTTGCTTCAAATTTGAACTTCTTCAAACCCTAAAACTCAAGTCATCATTTCACATTCAATTCAACATCATATTCATCAATAGACTATGCTTCAATAATCAATTCATTCATCAAATAAAATGCATAATCATCAACACATTGCACAGGAGACACGAGATATAATATTGTAATCTTTTTGTATTTCAAACGGCTGCGACTATGAGGCAATTCAGCACCTATTGAACAAAGAGCGCCAACTCCTTATCTAGGACCTTGCCTCATTTTTATTAGATCCTACTAAGCAAGGGATACAAGACACTGCTTGTATTACAAGTACATATATGTCACATTACAATCATCACAATCACATCATCCTCGTTATGTCCATCAACATCATGACTTCATCATTCTATTCCATGCATCTCATCAATTACATGTCATCACTGCCATGTCATCAATCAATTATCTCTGCCTCTGTCATCAACTTTGTCTATTGTAGATCATCAACATCAACTGGTTAGGTCATCAATTGTCTGCTCATTAAGTTAACACAAACTGTTATTTAGTCAACTTGTCATTATGCTGTAAATTTCATTGTCAAATCATCCCTCTTCAAACATGTGTTAGTCATCAGAGATCTGTTGTTCACATTGAAGATGGTATGTTATCATTCCAAAAGTCTGCTCATCATCTTAGTATCTCTATCATTATCATCAGCGTGTTGATAATAGCAGCCATCAACTTGTCAAGTCATCTTCAGATCATTATCTTGAAGTGTCATGTACTTATATATCACAGTATTCAACAAGATCTTCTCAAAGTATATCACAGTTACGAACCATCCTTAAGGCTTCCCACAGCAGTCTCGGTTTGTTAAGAAAGGGTCCACCACAAACACAGTTCTGTCCAAAAAATCATGGCTTATATTCTCCAATCAAAAGAGGCATGAAGTCTGTGCAAAGTGCCTTCATAAGTGAGGTAAAATTTTGTGTAAACTTAGCTTACCTTAGGTACTGCTGCTACCTCAAAAGATCAGACCCCTAGTAACTTAGTCCACTGACATTTGTCCACACAAAATTAGAGAGAAATTCAAAAATAGAAAAAATATCAGACCTCTAACAAAACTTATGTCTGCTTCTGCTATTTTTGTATTACTGCTGCACTCCTGAAATTCCTCAGTGTAAGCCGAATTTCAGAGCTCTTTTGCACCACCCGAATTTACCAAAAACAAGAAAACTTTCAAAAACTTTTGTTGATGCTACATCAGTGCTACTCTTCACCCAAACCATGTCTCTAACTGTGGTTGCCTCAGTGGATGAAATTGCAGAGCTATTTCCAAATTTCCATATGTCAAAAAGAGGACATGATTGGTTATTTATACTAGTTTTCCACATTATTTTGTTTAGCCGACTTGCTATTTATAATAAAACAATTCATTATATTGTATTAATTTATTTCAAAAAGAAACTTGATGGGGCCGACCTAACAAGTTTATTTCATCAAATGTTATAGTTAACTGTGCTTGTGGGCTGCTCCTCATGATTCAAGCAATACATGCACCAGGCCTTTGTCACCATTGTGGACTCCACACATCATCATCATTTTATCAAGGACTTCATCATATGTTCCATTTAAATCACAATTCTAGAATTAAACTTCAACCCATGTGTATGGGTCATATGTCCATGTGTAACCAAATGCATGAATATACTGCCATGTGTGTAAGCATGCTTCATCATTTGTATGGGCTTGTGTGTGTATTCAAGATCCAAGTGTTTCATGATTCCATCAATCCACAAATGACCATAGAAACCACAAATGACCACAATATAGGTGATTTGTCCTTCTTTCCCAACTATCATGGCCTTGTCATCAATCTTTGGTCATTAATGGCTTCAATGCCATGTTCTTCTTGCCTTGTCATCCAATGCCCATGTCACCCCTTCAGGCTCTGACACCCCGGTTTTTACCTCGTTTGCATTAAATGTATATGAATCATGATGTATATATTGTAATTAATCGTGGTGTGGATCTAGAGGCAAAATCCCCACCATCGATTTAGCATTTTATGTTCCGGCGATTAAAATCGTTGCCGATGGTATATCGTGCTGTCTGGCACATTATAGTTTTGGCATCATGTAAATATGCATTTTAATTAAAATACCCACAACCAGCTATGTCAATGTAACCATAATGAAAAGGGCATGATTTCCTAAGGATATGGGGCGGGGGGGGGTTCTAACCCTTGGGAGCCATTGGGGAACATCCAAGTGTCAATTGATAAACCCATTTAGTTGTCACCTATGTTTTGTCTTACTCACCGTTTATTCCTTGTCTCATTCAACAACCTTTTTGTCTTATTCTTGTCTCAACTACCAAATTAAATCCTCTGGAGTTAGTTGGGGGCAGTTATTGCCCCAGGAAAATGTTTTTGTATGGGCAGTGGTGTGTGGCAGGACTGTTAGTCCTTTCCCACACACACACTCCACCAAGGAGCACGTTCATCCTCACGTGGGCAGGAGGAGAAGAGACCACGACCCCATTCTTCCATTTCCTCACGCAGAGAGTTGGGGAGTTGTTTTTACCTTCACGATTTTCCTGTTGTGGGTTCTCATTCACAGTTTTTGGGCTCCTGTATGTTTTCCTCATCATCAGACATCCACGTTGGGCTCTCTCCCTCAAACAGATGGAAGTTTCCTATGTGTGATTTTTGTTTTTGGATTTTGCTGTGTGTCGTTTCTCTTCACGTTGTGGGTTTGGGTATGTGAATCTACCTTCAGGCAGGTTGCATTCCTTTCCTCACGCAGGTGAGAAATCGTTGCTAGTTTCCCCATGAATTTGGGTTGTTGTGAGTTTGTTGTTGAGTCGTTTTGGCCACGATAGGGCCATAAACGACTCTCAAAGTTGAATTGCTCAGTTTGGGTTGTGTATTACCCAATTGTCGTTTCGGTTTTGGTTGTGGTGTTTTCCTTTCAATCCCAGAGCTATTGTTTTGTTGTGCATGCACAATGGTTGGTCCTTGGACTGTTTGGGAGTGGAAATGGAGCCTGAGTGTGCTTGATAAACCTAGTATGTGCAGGAGCCTCACAGACAAATCTAAAGGGATGACTTTCTTCTCTATGCCCCCTGAATAGCACTGGAAGGGAAGTTATGTCCTGAGGGACTGTGCAGCAGAGAAGGGGATGATTCCTTGTGTTGGGGGTGTGTGGATGTCTTAGAAGTCAGACTAGCTCTAGTGTAGGTGTCCTTAGCTCTTCAATGAGCCCACTATCTTAGCAACCAGCGTTTCCAGCTCTTGATAGCCTGACAAACCCAACCGTGTTGGCTTGGCTGAGCTGTGTATCCTTTGGCTATGTGTGAGCCTGCTAGTTTCATTTTCCTTGGGGAATCATGCCCAGCTCAGGGGTGGCAGTGTTGCTGATATATTAAGGAGCAAACTGGCATATGGTTGGGTAGAGCGTTGCAGCGACATAGCTGGTTGTGGGACGAGCTTCTTCATAAGATAAGTATTCTTGTCTATTTCATCTTTGCAATTGTATTTGTTGTTTAATGAAAATGATGAACATGCTAAATGCTTGAATGGAATGTAGTTTGCTTCTGTTGTATGATAAATAATTATGCATCTACGCATGTTTTAGTTCAAAGCATTTCAATTTTTATCATGTGTATGATCATGGGGCTAGTTTCCCGGATAGATAGCAACATCGGTAGCATCCTCTTCGCCGGTCGAAGGGTTGGGGACGTTATACAGGCCATTTCAACAATATTTATAATTCTTTTGTCATCATGTTCTTCTTTCCAAGTTGCCATGTCATCTAATGCCCATATCATCAATATTTGACTTCCTTTGTCATTAATGGTTTGTCATCAATGACAACCAATGCTCAACAAACTCCCCCTTTGCCATTGATGGCAACACCTCATCAATTTTCTTCCCCTTTGACGTTAATGACAAAGGGCCAAACATTTCACAACTCCCCCTTTCAGGTAGACTAAATGCTTCCCCTAACATGTAGGATGCTTGATTCTTTATGAGCACAAATCTAAGATCAAGAAGCTTTTCCTTTGAGAGTGAACTTGTCCAAAAGAATGCTCAACAACCAATGCTCCAAATCTGACCTTCTCACTTTGCTCAGCAAGGAAGTAGTACTCCAACTTTGTCTTTGTCAAAGCAAAAATAAAATCTGCTCCAATTATCCCTTTAGTGACCTCTTCGGAAATCCTAATTACTCCTTCAAACAGACTTCAAACTATCACAAAAGCTTGAATTTTTCCTTATGCACAATTAACTCCCCTTTACTTCTGTCTCACCAAAAATTTACACTTTTGCTCAGTTGTTCAAACTCAGATTTAAGTCGGTTCTTTTATCTATCATATCCGTACTCAAACTCAGACTTCTTATTGTGGGCATTTGGTGTCTTCAAGTTTGTACGAGTCTCTTGGATGAATTGTGCTATTTTGTCTCACTACTAAACTATAGCCACCTTAATTTTCTTCAACATGGGGACAATACTTCTTCTTGAGCTTCAACTCGGGACTCTTTACATTCATATTTCAAGAGTCCTCAATTTTTCCTCATACATAGTCAGGTCCACTTTACCCGTGCTGCACTTCTTTCATATGTAAATCATTTGGCATGATCTGTACTCAGGATGTGTTCGACAACATTCAAATATACCACTAAACTCCTTTGTCCAGAACACTTCAAATCTGCCATTTGGTACACTTGGTGTCTGCACAACAGTATACAGTACTTAACTTGTCTCATATATGGTCCCTTATCAATTAGTCTTCAAACCCTTTTTTTGTTTTAAGAACTAGGTTGAGATCAATTGCAATTCTTGCCTTCTTCAAACTATGATACACAATCACAAATCTGATTTGTGTAGACTTCATATTGAAACCAAAAAAAAATTACACCCAGACTTTAATTCAGTTAAGAGTCATCAATGCAAACACAACATTTGTTCTTGAAAACAAGCTCATTTGTGATGTACCAACTCTGCTCAAAAGGAGTAGAAGTCACTATGTTATAGCTAGACTCAGGATAATCCAACTCACTATCTAAAACTCAGTCAAGAATTCTAGGCAGCTTCCCAAATGATAAATAAATATCTTTTATATCTATTCATCATCTGCATTTGTTCGGAATGTCCACCAAGAAATATTTGGACACAATCAACATTTGTCCATACCTGCTTTTAAACTTGTCTTCTAGATCTTGCAAATGTAAGGGTCAGAAGATGGACTTGGAGAGTTGTCTCTCACGTCATGTATAATTAACTCTGATTTGTCTTCAAAAATTGGGTTGTCTTTATCAACGGACACCCTATTGTTCTTCCTAACAACTTTCCAATGTAGATGTTACCCTTTGCAGCTATCTCTCATTCCTTGAGGTCACTAATGGCTCCCCCTATCAATATGCATCTTCTTTGTGTCACATAAGGCCACATTGTATCACCTCATACTTTTCAGGCTTCATCCATGCCTGCGTCTCAAAGTTTGCAATCTGATCCTAGGACCTGTTTCTTAGCTTGGAGTAGCCATCATTTGATCTTGATTCCATCCTCCAAACTCCCTGAACTCATGGCATACTCAAATTCTTTGGAAGACTTCAAGTATGGCTTGCCATATGGCATCCACCTTCACCTTTTGTGCATTGATCTTCAACTTCATTTAGATCCAACAAAAAAAAAATCTTACCCATACCTTAGAGTGTCCTTGGCTTAGATTGTTTGTCTTCTGATCTTCAATTTTTCTTTCGTTATCCTTCTTCCATGATTCATTAGTTCTCCTTGCTGATGTATATGATGGGCTCACCCTAGGTTGACTCCTTTGACTTGGGCATTCTTTAGCCTTGTGACAAAAACCACTACATGAGTAGCACCTCATTGTGTGACAATTGGAAGCAATATGGACAAGATGATTACATGTCCAACACCTAACTTTGTCATTAGGGCTTCCAGCACTTCTTCTTCCATTGGATCTACATTCCATATCCTTATGACCAAAATTAGAGCAAGAAAAACAATAGCCATTAAATCTATTTTCATACCTTGAAATTTGGCTCCATCTTGGAGTTGTCCTTCTTCTTTCAAATAAATGGCCTTGATGAGTGGGAGTAGCTTCGTAAGGTACTTTTGAGTTTTCAACTTCTTTGTTGGCATGTGCAGGTGCATGAACAGCCTCGCTGGATTCAGCTTCAAGATTTCTGGGGGACCACAAGACTTCTTTCAATTTGTCTTCTTCCTTCTTAAACCCAAGGTTAGACTTGTCAGAGGAAATCCTCTGACACTTCAAAATTTCATCCAGGATGACTGAAACTTTTATTGAACTTCACATGATCTTTTGACTTATCAATCTTCTTTCTAAGACCAACAACTTCCATTTCAAGCCTCTGATTTTCTCTTTTTTTCTTCTTCCGATTGAAGCTTCATAACATCTTCTATTCTTTTAGCTTCTTCCATCTGGATCTTTAGATCAGTATTAGCCCATCTAGCTTCTACACCAATCTCTTCTTGCTCTTTTGGTAATCCAATCTTCAATTCCTTCATTTCATCATTTTGATCTTGCAACTTACCTTGCAAGTCTTTGTTCTTGAGTTTTAACTTCATTAGCAAAGCTTTTGTATCCTATTTGTATTTTTCAAATGACCTCATCATTTTATTCTTGAGTCTTGGATTGAATCTAAGATCAATATCTGACAAAGTGCTTGTAAATGCATTATTTGCTTTCAACAAAACTTCTTCTTCATCTTATGTAAGAACAACTTCATCATCATTACATTCAAAATTATCATCCATTGAAGAGTACTTACCTTCACTTGTATCTAAAGCTTGTACCTGCTTTTCTTCTTGCTTTTCATCCTTGACTTCTACTTCCTTTTCTTTGTCTTGACTCCTCCTTTGGTGTTCTTCTTCCAGCTTGAACCAACAATCCTTGGCTGAAGTGTACTTTCCAATGCTTTCTTTGATAGGGCTTGAGAGTCCGTCCATCAAAAACTTCAATGCAACTTTATTGTCTTTCTCAACTGATGCCTTTGTCTTCTTGTTGGGCTGGTTAGGTGGATTAATCACTATTTCCCAAACACCAAATTGCTTCAAGTAACTTTTCATTTTACTTCTCCATCCAAAATAATCTGATTTCTCCAAGACTGGAACTTCATGGTCAATGAGCTTTGCTTATCCTTCCATATTATGTCCCCAAATCCCTTCAAGCTTGTTAGGCTTATGTTGAAGGCCCCACTCTGCTACCAATTGTTAGACACAATGTCTCACCGAGAGGGAGGGGTGAATTGGTGAGCCTAGGCTTACTTCAAATTTGAACTTCTTCAAACCCTAAAAATTAAGTCATCATTTCACATTCAATTCAACATCATATTCATCAATAGACTATGCTTCTATAATCAATTCATTCATCAAATAAAACACATAATCATCAACACATTGCATAGGAGACATGAGATATAATATTGTAATCTTTTTTTATTTCAAATGACTGCGACCGTGAGGTAATTTAGCACCTACTGAAACAAAGAGCTCCAACTCCTTATCTAGGACCCTGCCTATTTTTTCTTAGATCCTACTAAGAAAGGGATACAAGACCTCGCTTGCATTACACGTACATATATGTCACATTACATCATTACAATCATCACAATCACATCATCCTCTTTCTGTCCATCAACATCATGACTTCATCATTCTACTCCATCCATCTCATCAATTACATGTCATCATTGCCATTTCATCAATCAATTATCTCTTCCTCTGTCATCAACTTTGTCTACTATAGATCATCAACATCAACTGGTTAGGTCATCACTTGTGATCTGCATCATGCTCAATGTCTGCTCATTAAGTTAACACAAACTGTTATTCAGTCAACTTGTCATGATGCTGTAAATTTCATTGTCAAATCATCCCTCTTTCAAAGATGTGTCAGTCATCATAGATCTGTTGTTCACATTAAAGATGGTATGTTATCATTCCAAAATTTTGCTCATCATCTTAGTATCTCTATCATTGTCATCAGCGTGTTGCTAACAACAGCCATCAACTTGGCAAGTCATCTTCAGATCATTGTCTTCAAGTGTCCTGTACTTATCAATCCATCGAACAAGATCTTCTCAAAGTATATCACAGTTACAAACAATCCTTAAGGGTTCCCATAGTAGTCTCGATTTGTTAATAAAGGGTCCACCACAAACATAGTTCTGTCCAAAATATCATGGCTTATATTCTCCAATCAAAAGAGGCTTGAAGTCTATGCAAAGTGCCTTCAAAAGTGAGGTAAAATTCTGTGTAAACTTAGCTACCTCGGGTACTATTGTTGCCTCAAAAGATCAGACCCTTAGTAACTTAGTCCACTAACATTTGTCCACATAAAATTAGAGAGAAATTCAGACATAGAAAAAATAGCAGACCTCTAACAAAACTTATGTCTGCTGCTGCTCTTTTTGTATTACTGTTGCACTCTCAAAATTCCTCAATGTAAGTCGAATTTCAGAGCTCTTTTGCACCACCCAAATTCACCCAAAAAAAGAAAACTTTCAAACACTTTTGTTGCTGCTACGTCACTGCTACTCTTCACCCAAACCCTGTATCTAACTACGGCTGCCTCAGTGGATGAAATTGCAGAGCTATTTCTGAATTTCCATATGTCAAAAAGAGGACATGACTAGTTATTTATACTAGCCTTCCACATTATTTTGTTGAGCCAACTTGCTATTTATAATAAAACAATTCATTATTTTTTATTAATTTATTTCAAAAAGAAACTTGATGGGGTCGACCTAACAAGTTTGTTTCATCAAATGTGATAGTTAATTATGCTTGTGGGTTGTTCCTCATGATTTAAGCAATACACACACCAGGCCTTTGTCACCATTGTGGACTCCATGCATCATCATCATTTTATCAAGGACTTCATCATATGTTCCATTTAAGTCACAATTCCAGAATTAAACTCCAACCCCATGTGTATGGGTCATATGTCCAAGTGTAACCAAATGCATGAATATACTGTCATGTGTGTAAGTATGCTTCATCATTTACATGGGCTTGTGTGTGGATTCAAGATCCAAGTGTTTCATGACTCCATCAATCCACAAATGACCATAGAAACCACAAATTACAACAGTATGGGTCATTTGTCCTTCCATTGTCCTTCTTGCCCAACTATCATGGCCTTTTCATCAATCTTTGGTCATTTATGGCTTTGGTGCCATGTTCTTCTTGCCTTGTCATCCAATGCCCACGTCACCCCTTTAGGCCATTTCAACAATATTTATAAATCTTTTGTCATCATGTTCTTCTTGCCAAGTTTCCATGTCATCTAATGCCCATATCATCAATCTTTGACTTCCTTTGTCATTAATGGGTTGTCATCAATGACAACCAATGCTCAACAAGCTCAACTAGAGGCAAATAAGGAAGAGTATTGGAAAATTATGAAGAAGAAATTAGTGTCAAATCTCCTAGGATCTAGCAATCAAGCAACATGCCTAACTAAAGTTTCTTTTAGGCCAAACATTTATTCACGTCTAACAACTCCAATGGTATCCAAGCATGAGCTTGGTGCCACTTTTTTTGCTCAATGCTCCAGATCACTTATTTCTCCTTATCAATTTGATTCCCTTACCCATATGTATGATGGATTATGTGAACAATTCAAGTAGGGCCTGTTAGATTTTAAACATTAAACTAGCATTTCATTAGGATCTTTAACTGAGAGAACAACAAGCACAAAAATCAAACACAAGAGATAATGAACACATTGTTTTTTCCTCTGGGAAACCATAAATGGAGAAAACCCCGCAACTTCCTCAGAGATAGAATCAACACTAAAGTGAAACCCAAAAATAGTAAGATGATCTCCCGACAGCAGTAACCTCTTTCTTCCTTGCCCCAGTGTCTTTCTCTTCCTCAGCTATGCGCTACAACTGAGTGTGGATGAGTGTGTGTTAAATAGAGAGGCTAGCTCTCTATTTATACTAATTCTTGACTTGACTAAACCCAACTAGGGACGACTTCACTAGGTGAGTCTAATAACCCTAGTGCCCCGGAACTGCGGGGACTTTAACCCTTAGACAATAGGAGAGTTAACCACCTTCACTTGACATGACTTGTTTACATTATAGAAACTTCCCGATAGGAACATTGGGGCATGAAATGACTCAAGTACATTTCAAATACATCTTGGAATAAACATCGGGTTACAATACATAAGAAATACAAGTGCA